>CM076583.1:991201219-991801219 GCA_034641835.2 Pinus albicaulis
GTTTTTCTATCGAGATGTATTTTTAAATCTTTATTGGAATTGCTGGTTCACCTCTTACGGATTTCTAGCTACAGGGATTAAATTATTTGGCAAGAGAGGGAGGCGTAAATTGTAGCCCCGAGGAACAACTGGAGGAAAAATATGCGTGAGGATTGGGAGTGCCCACAAAAAACAATGCCAATATTTTCTCCTTGGAAAGGATTGGACCTCACTCACTCTCTGAATAAAGAGAATAAAAATTGTTGGGGATTCCTTGTTTTTTATAAGAATCTTCTCAAATGTACATTATTTCGACAAAAATTCCTCCACCAATCAAATACCAGCTGAAAAAATTTGAGCAATATTCCTTTTCTCATGTTCTGCATCACCTAAATAAGGAAACTGATGAAATGGAAAATCGTGGAGTGCTATTGGGAGCGGGGAGATACGATATCGATGGGAGAGATAGCGGCCACCTTTCTACTCCTTAATTTAGTAACGGGGAGGATGACAATAAATTTTCGCATGTCTATCGATGATAGAGGGATGACGCGAGTAGTGGAAGCTAGTGCACAAGAAGGCACCGTCCTAGTTAAGGACCCACCACCCTGTTTTGTGGTATCCGTTGTTAAAGGTTTGGAGCGTCGAATTGCTAACAATGCGAGTCGGAGGAATGCCGAATTAGATGTGCCATGAGGCCATGGTAGGAAACCTCCTAAAGAGGATATAGCGCGGAGAGAGAGGGCTGCCGAATTCCTGTTTAAGTTGATAATGGGGAGACTTGACCTCATCACACGCCGAGTAGAATTATTGGAGAAGGATCCTGCTGCCAAGGCCGAGAGAATTAATGCAATGTTTGAGACTCTGGAGGGGTATTTGGAGCACAAAATCATGAAGATGGAGGCGATTTACTCACTTCCAATTCAAAGTTGGTCAACGACAGCGTATTTGCAGAGGTCAAGGATATTATTTCACGACTACCGGAGGAGGTCGTGGCTTAGCTGCAGAATAAGGGAGGAGACGACGACTGAGGCGCAGGTCTGAGCAGCGGAGGGAAGTATGTCAGCGAGGACGCTGGGATGTCCAATCTCAAATAATTTCCACTTATGAATTGACATTACTTGGCTAGTAGGGGAAAAAAAATAGTTTCATGGATGTAATGGGACTTGGAAGCACCTGCTAAGACTGATGCAAGTTTTGTTGTGAAGATGTAAAACGTTTGTACCCAAGTAATCATGATTTTGAATATAAAGTATCCGTCCTTAAAACTATTTATCTTTTTATAATTTATAAAAATGAAGATGTATTAAATTTATATATATGAGCTATACATATTTATTCCAAATTAAAAATTTAAACCACATTTTCAACTCATATCAACACTATTATGGAGTTTGTTAACACAAATAAAATTGCATAATTAATGTATATGCTATACTTTTTGAAAAATCATTATTGAAATTGCCTCTTTTTTCTCTCCTCTTTTCTACATTATATCACTTCTTTGAAAGGGGAGTAACAACAACAACCTGTAATTCTAAAGGAGAGAGATTGTGAATGAAGTTGGGAGCAAGTTTGTATTTGCATTAATGCCATTAGTTACAATGCATACATAAATTATTCTTCATCTTTCAATGTGTCTCATTATCTTGATATTCTAAAGATAATTAATCAATTTTAGACATTAGGAAAAGTTCGGCCATATCCAACCATGGTCAAACTAAATCAGTAATGGTTCACCATGATCTTTCATGGTCAACACTATTAACCATAATAAACATTGTCCTCATATACACATATTACAGGTTGATAACCATGGAAAAACTACCTTTCCCAATATTACAGGGTGATAACCATGGAAAAACTACCTTTCCCACCTGTAAACATTACTGTAGTCACTTTTACTTCCACAATAACCAAACCTGCCACTATCACCTATTCTCGCACTCAATTTAATTGCCACCACCAAAACTACCTCTACCTCTCCCACCAGAATCTCTCTGTTAACATTGCCGTAGTAACTTTTACTTCCACTACCACCTATTCTTCGAGGGGCAACGTTTATTCTATAGTGATTATCGTTGCCACGACCTTGACTCCATCCATTAGCCGAAGAACTGGGATACCCAGATGTATCTGCGTTCTGATGGCCTAGAGTTGCAAAATTTCCTGCTCGACCTGTTTCCCATCCACGCCCACGGCCTCTGCCACCTCTACGCCCACGAACTTGATTCCATCCCGACGTATCCGTGTTCTGAGAGCTGAGAGTTGCAACATGTTCCGATGTCCCCGTCGCCCATCCACGCCCACGTCCTCTGCCCCTGCCATTTTGTATAGAATCTTCTCCCTCACACTCATATTCATCACCTGGAAGTGGCTTTAGTTGATCAACACGCAGAGGTGATTGATAACCTGCAGATGATGTGTTGATTTGTGTCCTAGATAGCGTAATTTCTATCGTGGATACGTGTCTAGTCGTTTCCAAAGTCGATAGGCCTTCTTCCAGGGGTTCCCAAATAGTGTTTATATCAGCAGAACTTGTTTCTGTATTCTGATGGAGTTCAGGCAATCTCCTCTTTATCATCTCTGCAATTGTTACAGTCTTGCTTATTTCTCTTCCCATTCCCTTCAATATAATGTCAGATGCACCTTTCTCTTCCAGTAATGCAATTGCATATCCAACGTACTTCCCCAGCATCCCCGCTGTCGTGATACGAATCTCGTTTTCGCTTTTGGGAACAATGGGGCCAGAATTTTGCACTCTTCGATATTTATCCATCTCGATCCTAAAACCCTATTCCCTCCCTATGCAACTTAAATAAATTCGCAAAAGCCACTGATATCCCAACGGAAAACACACACACAGTTAAGTTAATGACACCACAGAAACTCCGACGTCCAGAAAGCTGAGGAATATTAGTTAAGGAAGTGTTTGTGTGTTTATAAACATACAAAGAATAAAGTTAAGGAAGTGTTTGTGTGTTTATAAATACAAAGAATAAACGAGCTTTACTGGATTGGCTTTTATATATATGGTCATAGAAGCGTGGACGACCGACTTCACTCCACCCGCATAAGAGGACGTATTTCGTTGGGGTTTTGAACCGAGTCAAGCACACCATACGGCGTTGATGTTGATGTCATATTTGTAATGCTAGAAATAGGGTTCGAATTGAGTCGAAAAGGAAATAGCGTTTGAATAGAGTCAATTGCAGTTTTGAGATTACATAAGTTACGAAAATTATAAAAACTAAATGTTAATATTGGTTAATTAAAATTTAATATTAGAAATGATTAGAATAAGATTCATATTATTAAAAAATATATAGATATCAAAATAGAAATAAAAATGTGATTATATCATAAAATAAATAATTATTTGTTTTTTGGAATGAGATTTTAGATGATTGGTATGATTAAAGAATATGAAAATTTGAAAAAATTATTAATTAAGGAAAATGATATGATACAATAAAGAGAAAAGTCAAAAAGAAGGAAGAAATAAAAATAAGATATAGTGTGGAATGAAAATGGAGTAGGGGGATATAACAAATAGGAAGAGAATGGGTTTATAGAATATGTTGATGGATAGTGGGTTTTCAAGAATGACTCTGCTTTATAGCCATTTATCAAAGGAATTAGGGTGTTTCTTGATTTCAAGACCTTGGCCAATGGGAGGAGTAATAAGTTGCATATAATAGAATTTTGGCTTGGTCTAAATGAATAAAATATATAGCATTATCAAAGGAATTAGGGTGTTTCTTGATTTCAAGACCTTGGCCAATGGGAGGAGTAATAAGTTGCATATAATAGAATTTTGGCTTGGTCTAAATGAATAAAATATATAGCATTGTGGAACTGATGTGTGGTTGTCTACTTAAAATATGTGGCTATGCATGTCACATAAGTGATTTTTAGAAGGTGGAATCCATTCAAGTATATAGGATAATCTATGACAAGGAGTCAGCACCTTTATCATGTTCACAATCACAAATCCTCTTTTAGTATACCCGATGGTCCATCACAACACATCAGAACACAGGTAACCGAAACAATATTCCAATACATTATACAAATTCTTCATTTCTCTCATTATTATTTTCCTGCATTTTCTATTGACATTATGTAATATTGGTTGTTGCATTTTATTTTGCAAATTTAGAACATATATGTGGATTTCAACATCCATATAGGACATAAATACCACATTATCAATGTTTTTAATTATCATTCTTTCTTGGTGTGTGAATGCATAATAATGGTTTCATTATCTATTTAAGAGTCGCAATATCAATTAATATAAATTTAGTTAAAATTTAATGTTAACTTAAAAATCCTTTAAATATAAATCTTCTCATGTTAATGAAACCAATGCAATCAAGTCACCATTAAAATTAATTTTTATAACTTATATAATAGAAAACAATCAAAGATATTGTTGGCTTGAAAACTATTTCACCTTTTATAATTTATTAAAATCAAGATGGCTTAAATTTTTATATGTTTGTGTTATAGTTTTCGATAAATCTTAAGTGTTTATGTTATAGTTTTCGAGAAATAGTCATTGAAATTGAGTGTTTTTCCTTTCTTCTATTTTAACCATATATCATTTCTTTCCGTGTTCATGCTTATGCATCACATTTTCACGCTCATAAAAATATTGATTGAGATCAAATTTATTAGACATTTATTGACATATAAATTAATTTCCAGAATGTATCTTATCCGGATACGAACATGTGTAAGCTTACCCACAACATAGATACCTCATTCACAATGTTTTCAAATTTCAGCTCATTTTCATTTCTTTGTGTTTACAATATGATGTATAAATTAATATAAATTTATTTGAACTTTAATTTTAACGCAGTTTCCCATTAAATATCAATCTTACTGTATTATAAAACTAGTGCAAATAAGATGACCATTAAAATTGAATTTCAATATATTTTGTAATAAAAGATAACGGGGAATCCATATACTGTAAGTGCTATTTTTAAAACTATTTAACCTTTTACTATGGACGAGATGGATTCCTAGGAGGTTGTGCCATCCTCCTCCCAAGTGTAATGCCAAATTTAAGTCACTCGAGGTGCTATGCTGTCGGCGAATGCAAAAATACAAGTGGAGTCCGTTCCAATAAATGAAATTTATGAGTATGGTTTTGGAACATGAAGAGGTGAGTGCGAGTGGAGGTGAGGGTAGACCCTCGACCTCCATCCCCTCTTTTCCATTTTCTTTCTTGATGGTTAATATTTTCTAGTTTGAAGAGGTGCTTTTTGTAAATAGTATTAACGTTGGTATCCGCATCAAGGGTTGCGACCTTTTAAGTCTTTTCACTGTACTCGAATCTGGATTTCGTCTTTATATAGTGTTGGTGATAGCGTTGTCACCTATTACATCTATTATTTTCCAATTTATGGTATTGCATCACTCGTTTAGTAGGTTTGTTCAATTTCTAGGCCTGTGTGTGATATCGTGGATAATTGTCCAATCCTTGGGGTTAGCTTATGTAGGTTCGATATCAAGGGATCCTAAATTTTTTGAGGTTTTGGGTTGCTTCGTGTTTTTTGGTATGTTTTCAAGCAAGCTTGTTCTCTTGCAATTTTTTCAAATATTTCAGTGCTTAGTGTTTGTTGACGATGGTGCGTGGTTAGGCCTTGATACATGCCTCTTTGTGTTATGTCAACGCATAGGTCATTTTAATTGTTTGGAGCGGTATCGTGTAATATTGGGTGTCATGTTTTTGGGCTACAGTGAGATTGAGAAGTTGGTGTCGTTTGCACCATTGGTGTGGAAATTCGGTGATGATATAATTGATTTCAGGTTTTGGGTTCACGATTCTACGTTTATTCCTTCATCGTAGGAGGTTTTTCCATCCTCCTCCCAAGTGTAATGCCTCTTTTAAGTCACTGCAAGCGCTAGGCTGTCGGTGCATCTAAGAATACAAGTGGAGTCTCTTCCAAGAAATGAAATTTATGAGTATGGTTTTGGAATATGAAGAGGTGAGTGCGAGTGGAGATGAGGGTAAAATCTCGACCTCCATCCACTGTTTCCCAATTTCTCTCTTGGTGGGTAATATTTTCTAGTTTGAAGATGTGCCTTTGGTAAATAGAATTGAGGTTGGTATCTGCATCAAGGGTTGCGACCTTTTCAGTATTTTCACTGTACTGGAGTGTGAGATTACGACACGAGTAGTTGAGGCTAGAGTGAAATAAGGAACCGTCCCATTTAAGGACTCATCGCCCTCTCTTGTGGTATCCATCGTTAAAGGTTTGGATCGTCAAATTGATAGCATTGTCAGTTGGAGGAATGCCGAATTGGATGCGCCGGGAGGCCATGGTAGGAAACCTCCTAAGGAGGATCTAGCGCACTAGAAGAGGGCCGCCAAATTGTTGTTTAAGTTGAGAATGGGGAGACTTGACCTCCGCACATGCATAGTGGAAATGTTGGAGAAGGATCATGTTGCCAAGGCCAAGAGAATTAATGCAACATTTGAGACTGTGGAGAGGTGTTTGGAGCACAAAATCACGAATATGGAGACTGATTTACTCACTTCCAATTCAGATTTGGTCATCGACAACATATCTGCAGAGGTGGAGGATATTATTTGAGGACTACCGGAGGAGGTCGTGGCTTAGATGTAGAACAAGGGAGGAGATGACGATACAGGTCCGAGCAACAGAGGGAAGTATGTCAGGGAGGATGCGGGGAAGTCCAATCTCAAATAATGCCCGCTTCAGGGAAAATTTTAAGGATGGAAGTTTATCTTAAAGTTTATAAACCTTGGCGGATCTTACTAGTCCATAATATGCAAAGTGTAAAATTTTTGGTGATTTTTTTGGAGAAATATTTAGATTTCCAATGATTTTATATTAGTTGATATTATATTTTGGAAATTTTTAAGGTAAAATAACGATGTGCAACAAAATTTGGGCGAATCATTTTAGAAAAAAAATGTAAATTAGCAAATATTTGTTTCAGAAAAACATGGAAAATTAGCCCCTTGCGAATATTAGCCCCTAAAATTTTCCGTGGCCCACTTATGAATTTATCGAAGGTGGATATTTTTATGGCTCCGAGCACATTATGGAAGCTTTTTGTTTATTGTGATGATCGCTAGCTCTATGGTTATCTAGTTTATGCTCTGAATTGTGAAAATATATGGTTATGGAGATACACTCCCCTTTGGTAGTTGATGCCATGTATTGCTTGCATTTTATACATCATTATGTTGCTTCTTGTCAATGGAGAAGGGTGATGCTTTCCGTGGCATATCGACACTATGTTTGAAACTTTGATTATTTATCTGTGATGGAACTGGATAGGTACGCGGTGTTGTGTGTTCTTAAACTGAAGAGAGAGATACTTCTATGTGTCTTTGTTATATGGGGGTATTTTGGATCTTTCTCTTTCCTATGCATTTCTGGGTGGGATTAGAAAAGGATAACTTCATCACCCTTTTTTGTTAATGAAATCCAAGAGTTTCAATATAAAAACAATAAAAATAAAAACTATTTAACCTTTTATATTTTATAGAAATAAAGATGCATTATATAAATTATATACACAATCTCTAGACTTTAATGCTAAATTAAATGAAAACCAAATTTTCAACGCGCTTCACAATTTTTTTTTTTGGTAAAAACCCACCCGTGTTTAGGCGAGCTGATTATCTTTCATCTAGAAATTACTCCCAAGGAGCATGCATGCCAATCTCGAAGGGAATAGAACCTAGGTGGGGAGGCTAATAGTGAATCCTACCTACCACCAGAGCTACGCCCACTTGAAAACACACATCAAAAATAACAAAAATAAAATTATGCAGTGTATTAGAAAAAATAAAATTACATAATTAATGTAAATGTTATGCATTTTGAGAAATTATGATTAATATTTCATCTTTTCCCTTTTATTTTTCTAAACCATGTATCATCCCCTTGAAAGATGATTCACAATGATTATCTGTAATTCAAAAAGTGAGAGATCAGCAAAGTGTAGGGGAAATAAAAATAGTTTCAAAAAGGTGTGTGAATCACATTTAGGGGAAATAAAATAGTTTCATGGATGTAATGAGATTTGGAAGCACCTGCTAATACTGATGCAAGTTTTCTTGTGAAGATGTAAAACGTTTGTACCCACGTAATCATGATTTTGAATATAAAGTATTCGTCCTTAAAACTATTTGTCTTTTTATAATTTATAAAAATGAAGATGCATTAAATTTCTATGTATCATCTATACATATTTATTCCACATTAAAATTTGAACCACATTTTCAACTCACATCACAACTATTATGGAGTTTTTTAACACAAATAAAATTGCATAATTAATGTATATGTTATACTTTTTGAAAAATAATTATTGAAATTGCCTCTTTTTTCTCTCCTCTTTTCTACATTATATCACTTCTTTAAAAGGGGACTAACAATAACAACCTATTATTCGAAAGTAGAGAGATTGTGAATCAAGATGGGAGCAAGATTTTATCTGCATTAATGCCATTAGTTTCAATGCATACATAAATTATTCTTCATTTTTCAATGTCTCTCATTATCTTGGTGTTCTAAAGATAATTAATCAATTTTAGACATAAGAAAAGTTCAGCCATATCCAACCATGGTCAAACTAGATCAATAACGTTTCACCATGATCATTCATGGTCAAGGATATTAACCATAGTAAACATTTTCCCCATATAAATAGGGTTTGAATTGAGTCGGAAAGGAAATAGGGTTTGAATAGAGTCAATTGCAGTTTTGAGATTACATAAGTTACGAAAATTATAAAAACTAAATGTTAAAATTGTTTAATTAGAATGTAATATTAGAAATGATTAGAATAAGATTCATATTATTAACAACTATATAGATATCAAAATAGAAAATAGAAAATAAAAATAAAAATGGGATTATATCATCAAATAAATAATTATTTGTTTTTTGGAATGAGATTTTAGATGTTTGGTATGATTAAAGAATATGAAAATTTGAAAAAATTATTAATTAAGGAAAATGATATGATACCATAAAGAAAAAAGTAAAAAAGAAGGAATAAATAAAAATAAGATATAGTGTGGAATGAAAATGGAGGCGTAGGGGGATATAACAAATATGAAGAGAATGAGTTTATAGAATATGTTGATGGATAGTGGGTTTTCAAGAATGACTCTGCTTTATAGCCATTTATCAAAAGGAATTAGGGTGTTTCTTGATTTCAAGACCTTGGCCAATGGGAGGAGTAATAATTTGCATATAATATAATTTTGGCTTGGTATAAATGAATAAAATATATAGAATTGTGGCAGTGATGTGTGGTTGTCTACTTAAAATATGTGGCTATGCAATGTGTCACATAAGTGATTTTTAAGGAAGGTGGAATCCATTCAAGTATATAGGATAATGATGAAAAGGAGTTCAGGAAACTCCTTGCTTACCATGTTCAATCACAAATCCTCTTTAGTGAACGCGATCGTCCATCACAACACATCGCAACATCTAAACCAAAACAACTGTCCAATAATACACTATACAAATTTTCATTTCTCTCATTATTTTGCATTTTCTATTGACATTATGTAATGGTTGTTGCATTTTATTTTGTAAATTTAGAACATATATGTGGATTTGAACATCCATATAGGACATAAATACCACATTCTCAATGTTTTTAATTATCATTCTTTCTTGGTGTGTGAATGCATAATAATGGTTTCATTATCTATTTAAGAGTTGCAATATCAATTAATATAAATTTAGTAAAAATTTAATGTTAACTTAAAAATCCTTTAAATATAAATCTTCTCGTGTTAATGAAACCAATGTAATCAAGTCACCATTAAAATTAATTTTTATAACTTTTATAATAGAAAACAATCAAATATATTGTTGGCTTGAAAACTATGTCACCTTTTATAGTTTATTAAAATTGAGATGGCTTAAAGTTTTATATGTTTGCGTTATAGTTTTCGATAAATCTGAAGTGTTTATGTTATAGTTTTCGAGAAATAGTCATTGAAATTGAGTGGTTTTCCTTTCCTCTATTTTAACCATATGTCACTGCTTTCCGTATTCATTCTTATGCATCGCATTTTCACACTCATAAAAAGATTGATTGAGATAAAATTTATTAGACATTTATTAATATATAAATTAATTTCCAGAATGTATCTTATCCCGATACGAACATGTGTAAGCTTACCCACAACATAGATACCTCATTCACAGTGTTTTCAAATTTCAGTTAATTTCCATTTATTTTGTGTTTACAAGATGATGTATAAATTAATATAAATTTATTTGAACTTTAATTTTAACAGAGTTTCCCATTAAATATAAATCTTAATATGTTACAAAACTAGTGCAAATAAGATGACCATTAAAATTGAATTTCTATATATTTTGTAACAAAAGAGAATGGGGAATCCATATACTATTAGTGCTACTTTTAAAACTATTTGACCTTTTATTATGGACAAGATGGATTCCTAGGAGGTTGTGCCATCCTCCTCCCAAGTGTAATGCCTCATTTAAGTCACTCGAGGCGCCAGGCTGTCGGCGAATGCAAGAATACAAGTGGAGTCTCTTCTAATAAATGACATTTATGAGTATGTTTTGGAATATGAAGAGGTGAGTGTGAGTGGAGGTGAGGGTAGACCCTCGACCTCCATCCCATGTTTTCCAATTTCTCTCTTGGTGGGTAACATTTTTCTAGTTTGAAGAGGTGCTTATGGTAAAGAGTATTAACGTTGGTATCCGCATCAAGGGTTGCGACCTTTTAAGTCTTTTCACTGTACTCAAGTGTGGATTCTGTCTTTATAGAGTGTTGGTGATAATGTTGTCAAGAATACAAGTGGAGTCTCTTCTAATAAATGACATTTATGAGTATTTTTTGGAATATGAAGAGGTGAGTGTGAGTGGAGGTGAGGGTAGACCCTCGACCTCCATCCCATGTTTTCCAATTTCTCTCTTGGTGGGTAACATTTTTCTAGTTTGAAGAGGTGCTTATGGTAAAGAGTATTAACGTTGGTATCCGCATCAAGGGTTGCGACCTTTTAAGTCTTTTCACTGTACTCAAGTGTGGATTCTGTCTTTATAGAGTGTTGGTGATAATGTTGTCACCCATTACATCTATTATTTTCCAATATATGGTATTGCATCACTGGTTTAGTAGGTATTTTCAATTTCTAGGCCTGTTTGTGATATCGTGGGTAATCGTCCAATCCTTGGGGGTAACTTATGTTGGTTCGATATCAAGGGATCCTAACTTTTTTGAGGTTTTGGGTTGCTTCGTGTTTTCTGGTATGATTTCAAGCAAGCTTTTACTCTTGCAATTTTGTCAAATCTTTCAGTGCTTAGCGTTTGTTGACGATGGTGCGCTGTTAGGACTTGATACATGCCTCATTGTGTTATGTCAATGCATAGGTAATTTTAATTGTTTGGAGCGGTATTGTGTAATATTGGGTGTCATGGTTTTGGGCTAAAGTTAGATTGAGAAGTTGGTGTCATTTGCACCATTGATGTGGAAATTCGTTGATGATATAATTGATTTCAGGTTTTGGGTTCACGATTCTATATCTGTTCCTTAATAGTAGGAGGTTGTGCCATCCTCCTCCCAAGTGTAATGCCTCATTTAAGTCACTGTAAGCGCTAGGCTGTCGGTGCATCTAAGAATACAAGTGGAGTATCTTCCAATAAATGACATTTATGAGTATGGTTTTGGAATATGAAGAGGTGAGTGCGAGTGGAGGTGAGGGTGAACTCTCGACCTCCATTCACTGTTTCCCAGTTTCTCTCTTGGTGGGTAATATTTTCTAGTTTGAAGATGTGATTTTGGTAAATATAATTAAGGTTGGTATCTATGTCAAGGGTTGTGACCTTTTTAGTCTTTTCACTGTACTGGAGTGTGAGATTACGACACGAGTAGTTGAGGCTAGAGTGCAATAAGGAACTGTCCTGTTTAAGGACTCATCGCCCTCTTTTGTGGTATCCGTCTTTAAAGGTTTGGATCGTCAAATTTATAGCATTGTGAGTTGGAGAAATGCCGAATTGGATGTGCTGGGAGGCCATGGTAGGAAACCTCCTAAGGAGGATCTAGCGCTAGAAGGGGGCCGCCAAATTCTTGTTTAAGTTGAGAATGGGGAGACTTGACCTCCGCACATGCCGAGTGGAATTATTGGAGAAGGATCATGTTGCCAAGGCCAAGAGAATTAATGCAACATTTGAGACTGTGGAGAGGTATTTGGAGCACAAAATCACGAACATGGAGACTGATTTACTCACTTCAAATTCAGAGTTGGTCAGCCACAACATATTTGCAGAGGTGGAGGAGATTATTTGAGGACTACCAGGGGAGCTGGTGGCTTAGATGTAGAACAAGGGAGGAGACGACGACACAAGTCCGAGCAACCGAGGGAAGTATGTTAGCGAGGACGCGGGGAAGTCCAACCTCAAATAATGCCCACTTCAGGGAAAATTTTAAGGATGGAAGTTTATCTTAAAGTCTGTAAACCTTGGCGAATCTTACGAGTCCATAATATGCAAAGTGAAAATTTTTTGGTGATATTTTTCTAGAAATATTTAGATTTCCAATGATTTTATATTAGTTGATATTATATTTTGGCAATTTCTAAGGTAAAATAACACTTTAGAATAAAATTTGGGCGAATCGTTTTAGAAAAGAAATGGAAATTGGCGAATATTTGTTTTGGAGATACACTCCCCTTTGATAGTTGATGCCATGTATTTCTTGCATTTTATACATCATTATGTTGCTTCTTGTCAGTGGAGAAGGGTGATACTTTCTGTGGCATATCGATACTATGTTTGAAACTTTGATTATTTATCTATGATGGAGCTGGATAGGTACGTGGTGTTGTGTGTTGTTAAACTGAAGAGAGAAATACTTCTATGTGTCTTTGTTATATGGGGGTATTTTGGATCATTCTCTTTCCTATGTATTTCTGGGTGGGATTAGAAAAGGATAACTTCGTAACCCTTTTTTGTTAATGAAATCCAAGAGTTTCAACCTACAAACAATAAAAAAAAAAACTATTTAACCTTTTATATTTTATAGAAATAAAGATGCATTATATAAATTATATACACAATCTCTAGACTTTAATGATAAATTAAATGAAAACCAAATATTCAACGCCATTCACAATTTTTTTGTTTTTGTAAAAACCCACCCGTGTCTAGGCGAGATGATTATCTTTCATGTAGAAATTAGTCCCAAAGAGCGAGCATGCCAATCTCAAAGGGACTGGAACCTGGGTGGGGAGGGTAAGAGCGACTCCTACCTACCACCAGAGCTACGCCCACTTGAAAACACACATCAGAAATAACAAAAATAAAATTATGCAATGTATTAACAAAAACAAAAAAACATAATTAATGTAAATGTTATACATTTTGAGAAATTATCATCATATTTTCCCTTTTATTTTTCTTAACCATGTATCATCCCCTTGAAGGATGTTTCACAATGATTATTTGTAATTCAAAAGGTGAGAGATCAGAAAAGTGTTTGTTTTAATGTCTATTTAAATGATTTCCGTTATGTTCTCGATCATTCAATTCTCGAGTTAACATTGTCTAGCTTATTAATATTAGTGTAAAACCCAACATAAATGTTCACGGTGTAGTTCTTCCAAAGACAATTCAATTTACTAGTACGTTTTCTACCTTCAAATTGAAAACCTCAATTCCCTTCACTTGTAGTTGTTGGAAAATACCTACATTACCTTAATATAGTTATATAATATATATATTTTTATATAATTTGAATATAGTATTATATTACAACTTTGATATTATTTTTTTCTCCGAAGGAAAAAAATCGTAATTTCATTTAAACTTTTGAAGAAAAAGAACAAAATTAAGTTTTTCTTATTCTAAAAGAATGCAATATGAGAAACCGTACAAAATATGAATAATAATTTTTAAACATTAAGAAGATATTCACACATGGGATGAGTAATAATGGGCACATGATAGGATTTTATCTTGGTCAAAATGAATAGAATTTTTACAATTGTGGGAGCGATGGATGATTGTTGACCTAAATATGTGGGCGTGGATTTTAGGATGTTTAGCATATGTGAATTTTGATGCAGGCTTTTACTTATGTAAGTTTCTTCGTTAAATCATGTAGCTGGGATGGTTGATAGAAATTTTGTTATTCTCTCCACCGGGGTTCAATTCATGTCCACCATATTGACTTAACCACCAAAAATTTTTCCTAAGCTCGCAAGAAGTCTTCTAAATATCCTGAATATCCAAAAACAATTCAATAAAAGTATTTACACCATCAAATAATTCCCATTCCGGCTTCCATAGCCATTAAATCCAATAACCAATATTTCAATAAAAAATTATATGGGTGCTACAATCCTCTTCTTTTCCTTGAAAATGTATGTGATTATCAGGTAAAATAACATATCACACATTTAGTTATTGTTGAATGGGATTTAAACATAAATGAACTTTAGGCCTTATGAGGTACACATTTTCCCCAATCACATTTATTCCATTTATTTTGTATGCGTAATGTAACATTCATATATCTAATCGATTCTTACTCATGACGCTATGCAGGAAAATCACACATGCATACAACTTCTCTGTCATGTCTTAATGTGAAGCTCTCTCACCACTTCAGCTGGGTTTCCCTGTAATCCATAACCCCCATTCTGCATTTTCCCAGGTCAGTGACATTCACTTCACTCGAAATTCATACTCTCGGTGTTATTAGGGTGTATGAAGACAACACAATCTTTCTATGGCGTTTTTGGATTGACTAAATTGGGGAAAAAAAATTCTTTTGTTTTGTGTAGACCTTTTTTCTGAAAGATAATCTTATATGAAGCACTAAACTGAATATTTTTTAAATCGACAACATCATTATCTTAATTTGGGTTTTTCTATCGAGATTTATTTTTAAATTTTTATTGGAATTGCTGGTTCACCTCTTACGGATTTCTAGCTACAGGGATTAAATTATTTGGCAAGAGAGGGAGGCGTAAATTGTAGCCCCGAGGAACAACTGGAGGAAAACGATGCGTGAGGATTGGGAGTGCCCACAAAAAACAATGCCAATATTTTCTCCTTGTGGAAAGGATTGGACCTCACTCACTCTCTGAATAAAGAGAATAAATTTTGTTGGGGATTCCTTGTTTTTTATAAGAATATTCTCAAATGTACATTATTTCGACAAAAATTCCTCCACCAATCAAATACCAGCTGAAAAAATTTGAGCAATATTCCTTTTCTCATGTTCTGCATCACCTAAATAAGGCAACTGATGAAATGGAAAATCGTGGAGTGCTATTGGGAGCGGGGAGATACGATATCGATGGGAGAGATAGCGGCCACCTTTCTACTCCTTAATTTAGTAACGGGGAGGATGACAATAAATTTTCGCATGTCTATCGATGATAGAGGGATGACGCGAGTAGTGGAAGCTAGTGCACAAGAAGGCACCGTTCTAGTTAAGGACTCACCACCCTCTTTTGTGGTATCCGTTGTTAAAGGTTTGGAGCGTCGAATTGATAACAATGCGAGTCGGAGGAATGCCGAATTAGATGTGCCATGAGGCCATGGTAGGAAACCTCCTAAAGAGGATATAGCGCGGAGAGAGTGGGCTGCCGAATTCCTATTTAAGTTGATAATGGGGAGACTTGACCTCATCGCACGCCGAGTAGAATTATTGGAGAAGGATCCCGCTGCCAAGGCCGAGAGAATTAATGCAATCTTTGAGACTCTGGAGGGGTATTTGGAGCACAAAATCATGAAGATGGAGACTGATTTACTCACTTCCAATTCAAAGTTGGTCAACGACAGCATATTTGCAGAGGTCAAGGATATTATTTCACGACTACCGGAGGAGGTCGTGGCTTAGCTGCAGAATAAGGGAGGAGACGACGACTGAGGCGCAGGTCTGAGCAGTCGAGGGAAGTATGTCAACGCGGACGCTGGGAAGTCCAATCTCAAATAATTTCCACTTATGAATTGACATTACCTGGCTAGTAGGGGAAATAAAATAGTTTCATGGATGTAATGGGACTTGGAAGCACCTACTAAGACTGATGCAAGTTTTGTTGTGAAGATGTAAAACGTTTGTACCCAAGTAATCATGATTTTGAATATAAAGTATCCGTCCTTAAAACTATTTATCTTTTTATAATTTATAAAAATGAAGATGTATTAAATTTATATATATCATCTATACATATTTATTCCAAATTAAAATTTAAACCACATTTTCAACTCACATCAACACTATTATGGAGTTTGTTAACACAAATAGAATTGCATAATTAATGTACATGTTATACTTTTTGAAAAATCATTATTGAAATTGCCTCTTTTTTCTCTCCTCTTTTCTACATTATATCACTTCTTTGAAAGGGGAGTAACAACAACAACATGTAATTCAAAAGGAGAGAGATTCTGAATCAAGTTGGGAGCAAGTTTGTATTTGCATTAATGCCATTACTTACAATGCATACATAAATTATTCTTCATCTTTCAATGTGTCTCATTATCTTGATATTCTAAAGATAATTAATCAATTTTAGACATTAAGAAAAGTTCGGCCATATCCAACCATGGTCAAACTAAATCAGTAATGGTTCACCATGATCTTTCATGGTCAACACTATTAACCATAATAAACATGGTCCTCATATACACATATTACAGGTTGATAACCATGGAAAAACTATCTGTCCCAATATTACAGGTTGATAACCGTGGACAAACTACCTTTCCCACCTGTAAACATTACTGTAGTCACTTTTACTTCCACAATAACCAAACCTGCCACTATCACCTATTCTCGCACTCAATTTAATTGCCACCACCAAAACTACCTCTACCTCTCCCATCAGAATCTCTGTTAACATTGCCGTAGTAACTTTTACTTCCACTACCACCTATTCTTCGAGGGGCAACGTTTATTCTATAGTGATTATCGTTGCCACGACCTTGACTCCATCCATTAGCCGAAGAACTGGCATACCCAGATGTATCTGCGTTCTGATGGCCTAGAGTTGCAAAATTTCCTGCTCGACCTGTTTCCCATCCACGCCCACGGCCTCTGCCACCTCTACGCCCACGAACTTGATTCCATCCCGACGTATCCGTGTTCTGAGAGCTGAGAGTTGCAACATGTTCCGATGTCCCCGTCGACCATCCACGCCCACGTCCTCTGCCCCTGCCATTTTGTATAGAATCTTCTCCCTCACACTCATATTCATCACCTGGAAGTGGCTTTAGTTGATCAGCACGCAGAGGTGATTGATAACCTGCAGATGATGTGTTGAGTTGTGTCCTAGATAGCGTAATTGCTATCGTGGATACGTGTCTGGTCGTTTCCAAAGTCGATAGGCCTTTTTCCAGGGGTTCCCAAATAGTGTTTATATCAGCAGAACTTGTTTCTGTATTCTGATGGAGTTCAGGCAATCTCCTCTTTATCATCTCTGCAATTGTTACAGTCTTGCTTATTGCTCTTCCCATTCCCTTCAAGATAATGTCAGATGCACCTTTCTCTTCCAGTAATGCAATTGCATATCCAACGTACTTCCCCAGCGTCCCCGCTGTCGTGATACGAATCTCGTTTTCGCTTTTGGGAACAATGGGGCCAGAATTTTCCACTCTTCGATATTTATCCATCTCGATCCTAAAACCCTATTCCCTCCCTATGCAACTTAAATAAATTCGCAAAAGCCACTGATATCCCAACGGAAAACACACAGTTAAGTTAATGACACCATAGAAACTCCGACGTCCAGAAAGCTGAGGAATATTAGTTAAGGAAGTGTTTGTGTGTTTATAAACATACAAAGAATAAAGTTAAGGACGTGTTTGTGTGTTTATAAATACAAAGAATAAACGAGCTGTACTGGATTGGCTTTTATTTATATGGTCACAGAAGCGTGGACGACCGACTTCACTCCACCCGCATAAGAGGACGTATTTCGTTGGGGTTTTGAACCGAGTCAAGCACACCATACGGCGTTGATGTTGATGTCATATTTGTAATGCTAGAAATAGGGTTTGAATTGAGTCGAAAAGGAAATAGCGTTTGAATAGAGTCAATTGCAGTTTTGAGATTACATAAGTTACGAAAATTATAAAAACTAAATGTTAATATTGTTTAATTAAAATTTAATATTAGAAATGATTAGAATAAGATTCATATTATTAAAAAATTATAGATATCAAAATAGAAATAAAAATGTGATTATATCATAAAATAAATAATTATTTGTTTTTTGGAATGAGATTTTAGATGATTGGTATGATTAAAGAATATGAAAATTTGAAAAAATTATTAATTAAGGAAAATGATATGATACAAAAAGAAGGAAGAAATAAAAATAAGATATAGTGTGGAATGAAAATGGAGGAGTAGGGGGATATAACAAATATGAAGAGAATGAGTTTATAGAAAATGTTGATGGATAGTGGGTTTTCAAGAATGACTCTGCTTTATAACCATTTATCAAAAGGAATTAGGGTGTTTCTTGATTTCAAGACCTTGGCCAATGGGAGGAGTAATAAGTTGCATACAATATAATTTTGGCTTGGTATAAATGAATAAAATATAGGCATATCAGTTGAATTAGGGTGTTTTGATTTCAAGACTCACAATGGGAGGAGAATAAGCTGCATATAATAGAATTTTGGCTTGGTCTAAATGAATAAAATATATAGCATTGTGGAACTGATGTGTGGTTGTCTACTTAAAATATGTGGCTATGCAATGTGTCACATAAGTGATTTTTAAGGAAGGTGGAATCCATTCAAGTATATAGGATAACAATGACAAGGAGTTCAGGTAACTCCTTGCTTATCATGTTCAATCACAAATCCTCTTTAGTGAACCCGATGGTCCATCACAACACATCGCAACATCTAAACTGAAACAACTTTCCAATAATACATTATACAAATTTTCATTTCTCTCATTATTCTGCATTTTCTATTGACATTATGTAATATTGGTTGTTGCATTTTGTTTTGCAAATTTAGAACATATATGTGGATTTCAACATCCATATAGGACATAAATACCACATTCTCAATGTTTTTAATTATCATTCTTTCTTGGTGTGTGAATGCATAATAATGGTTTCATTATCTATTTAAGAGTCGCAATATCAATTAATATAAATTTAGTTAAAATTTAATGTTAACTTAAAAATCCTTTAAATATAAATCTTCTCGTGTTAATGAAACAAATGCAATCAAGTCACCATTAAAATTAATTTTTATAACTTATATAATAGAAAACAATCAAAGATATTGTTGGCTTGAAAACTATTTCACCTTTTATAATTTATTAAAATCAAGATGGCTTAAATTTTTATATGTTTGTGTTATAGTTTTCGATAAATCTTAAGTGTTTATGTTATAGTTTTCGAGAAATAGTCATTGAAATTGAGTGTTTTTCCTTTCTTCTATTTTAACCATATATCATTGCTTTCCGTGTTCATGCTTATGCATCACATTTTCACGCTCATAAAAATATTGATCGTAGATCAAATTTATCAGACATTTACTGACATATATAAATTAATTTTAATGTAGTCATCCTGACATTTTAACATGATGTGTTTACCCACAACATAGATACCTCATCCACAATGTTTTCAAATTTCAGCTCATTTTCATTTCTTTGTGTTTACAAGATGATGTATTAGTTAATATAAATTTATTTGAACTTTAATTTTAACGCAGCTTCCTCATTAGATATCAATCTTACTGTATTACAAAACTAGTGCAAATAAGATGACCATTAAAATTGAATTTCAATATATTTTGTAATAAAAGAGAATGGGGAATCCATATACTGTAAGTGCTATTTTTAAAACTATTTAACCTTTTACTATGGACGAGATGGATTCCTAGGAGGTTGTGCCATCCTCCTCCCAAGTGTAATGCCTCATTTAAGTCACTCGAGGTGCTATGCTGTCGGCGAATGCAAAAATACAAGTGGAGTCCGTTCCAATAAATGACATTTATGAGTATGGTTTTGGAATATGAAGAGGTGAGTGCGAGTGGAGGTGAGGGTAGACCCTCGACCTCCATCCCCTGTTTTCCATTTTCTTTCTTGATGGGCAATATTTTCTAGTTTGAAGAGTTGCTTTTGTAAATAGTATTAACGTTGGTATCCGCATCAAGGGTTGCGACCTTTTAAGTCTTTTCACTGTACTCGAATGTGGATTTCGTCTTTATAGAGTGTTGGTGATAGCGTTGTCACCTATTACATCTATTATTTTCCAATTTATGGTATTGCATCACTCGTTTAGTAGGTTTGTTCAATTTCTAGGCTTGTGTGTGATATCGTGGATAATTGTCCAATCCTTGGGGTTAGCTTATGTAGGTTCGATATCAAGGGATCCTAAATTTTTTTAGGTTTTGGGTTACTTCGTGTTTTTTGGTATGTTTTCAAGCAAGCTTTTTCTCTTGCAATTTTTTCAAATATTTCAGTGCTTAGTGTTTGTTGACGATGGTGCGCGGTTAGGCCTTGATACATGCCTCTTTGTGTTATGTCAACGCATAGGTCATTTTAATTGTTTGGATGGGTATCGTGTAATATTGGGTGTCATGTTTTTGAGCTACAGTGAGATTGAGAAGTTGGTGTCGTTTGCACCATTGGTGTGGAAATTCGATGATGATATAATTGATTTCAGGTTTTGGGTTCACGATTCTACGTTTATTCCTTCATCGTAGGAGGTTTTTCCATCCTCCTCCCAAGTGTAATGCCTCCTTTAAGTCACTGCAAGCGCTAGGCTGTCGGTGCATGTAAGAATACAAGTGGAGTCTCTTCCAAGAAATGAAATTTATGAGTATGGTTTTGGAATATGAAGAGGTGAGTGCGAGTGGAGATGAGGGTAAACTCTCGACCTCCATCCACTGTTTCCCAATTTCTCTCTTGGTGGGTAATATTTTCTAGTTTGAAGATGTGCTTTTGGTAAATAGAATTGAGGTTGGTATCTGCATCAAGGGTTGCGACCTTTTCAGTATTTTCACTGTACTGGAGTGTGAGATTACGACACGAGTAGTTGAGGCTAGAGTGAAATAAGGAACCGTCCTATTTAAGGACTCATCGCCCTCTCTTGTGGTATCCATCGTTAAAGGTTTGGATTGTCAAATTGATAGCATTGTCAGTTGGAGGAATGCCGAATTGGATGCGCCCGGAGGCCATGGTAGGAAACCTCCTAAGGAGGATCTAGCGCACTAGAAGAGGGCCGCCAATTGTTGTTTAAGTTGAGAATGGGGAGACTTGACCTCTGCACATGCATAGTGGAAATGTTGGAGAAGGATCATGTTGCCAAGGCCAAGAGAATTAATGCAACATTTGAGACTGTGGAGAGTTGTTTGGAGCACAAAATCACGAATATGGAGACTGATTTACTCACTTCCAATTCAGAGTTGGTCATCGACAACATATCTGCAGAGGTGGAGGATATTATTTGAGGACTACCGGAGGAGGTCGTGGCTTAGATGTAGAACAATGGAGGAGATGTCGATACAGGTTCGAGCAACAGAGGGAAGTATGTCAGGGAGGATGCGGGGAAGTCCAATCTCAAATAATGTCCGCTTCAGGGAAAATTTTAAGGATGGAAGTTTATCTTAAAGTTTATAAACCTTGGCGAATCTTACTAGTCCATAATATGCAAAGTGTAAAATTTTTGGTGATTTTTTTGGAGAAATATTTAGATTTCCAATGATTTTATATTAGTTGATATTATGTTTTGGAAATTTTTAAGGTAAAATAACGATGTGCAACAAAATTTGGGCGAATCATTTTAGAAAAAAAATGGAAATTGGCGAATATTTGTTTCGGAAAAACATGGAAAATTAGACCCCTTGCAAATGTTAGCCCCTAAAATTTTCCGTGGCCCACTTATGAATTTATCGAAGGTGGATATTTTTATGGCTCCGAGCACATTATGGAAACTTTCTATTTATTGTGATGATCGCTAGCTCTATGGTTATCTGGTTTATGCTCCGAATTGTGAAAATATATGGTTATGGAGATACACTCCCCTTTGGTAGTTGATGCCATGTATTGCTTGCATTTTATACATCATTATGTTGCTTCTTGTCAATGGAGAAGGGTGATGCTTTCCGTGGCATATCGACACTATGTCTGAAACTTTGATTATTTATCTATGATGGAACTGGATAGGTACGCGGTGTTGTGTGTTCTTAAACTGAAGAGAGAAATACTTCTATGTGTCTTTGTTGTATGGGGGTATTTTGGATCTTTCTCTTTCCTATGTATTTCTGGGTGGGATTAGAAAAGGATAACTTCATCACCCTTTTTTGTTAATGAAATCCAAGAGTTTCAATATAAAAACAATAAAAATAAAAACTATTTAACCTTTTATATTTTATGGAAATAAAGATGCATTATATAAATTATATACACAATCTCTAGACTTTAATGCTAAATTAAATGAAAACCAAATTTTCAACGCGCTTCACAATTTTTTTTTTGGGAAAAACCCACCCGTGTTTAGGCGAGCTGATTATCTTTCATCTAGAAATTACTCCCAAGGAGCATGCATGCCAATCTCGAAGGGAATAGAACCTAGGTGGGGAGGCTAATAGTGAATCCTACCTACCACCAGAGCTACGCCCACTTGAAAACACACATCACAAATAACAAAAATAAAATTATGCAGTGTATTAGCAAAAATAAAATTACATAATTAATGTAAATGTTATGCATTTTGAGAAATTATGATTAATATTTCATCTTTTCCCTTTTAGTTTTCTAAACAATGTATCATCCCCTTGAAAGATGATTCACAATGATTATCTGTAATTCAAAAGGTGAGAGATCAGCAAAGTGTAGGGGAAATAAAAATAGTTTCAAAAAGGTGTGTGAATCACACTTAGGGGAAATAAAATAGTTCCATGGATGTAATGGGATTTGGAAGCACCTGCTAATACTGATGCAAGTTTTCCTGTGAAGATGTAAAACATTTGTACCCACATAATCATGATTTTGAATATAAAGTATTCGTCCTTAAAAATATTTATCTTTTTATAATTTATAAAAATGAAGATGCATTAAATTTCTATGTATCATCTATACCTATTTATTCCACATTAAAATTTAAACCACATTTTCAACTCACATCAAAACTATTATGGAGTTTGTTAACACAAATAAAATTGCATAATTAATGTATATGTTATACTTTTTGAAAAATAGTTATTGAAATTGCCTCTTTTTTCTCTCCTCTTTTCTACATTATATCACTTCTTTAAAAGGGGACTAACTGTAACAACCTATTATTCGAAAGTAGAGAGATTGTGAATCAAGATGGGAGCAAGATTTTATCTACATTAATGCCATTAGTTTCAATGCATACATAAATTATTCTTCACTTTTCAATGTCTCTCATTATCTTGATGTTCTAAAGATAATTAATCAATTTTAGACATAAGAAAAGTTGAGCCATATCCAACCATGGTCAAACTAGATCAATAACGTTTCACCATGATCATTCATGGTCAAGGATATTAACCATAGTAAACATGGTCCCCATATAAATAGGGTTTGAATTGAGTCGGAAAGGAAATGGGGTTTGAATAGAGTCAATTGCAGTTTTGAGATTACATAAGTTACGAAAATTATAAAAACTAAATGTTAAAATTGTTTAATTAGAATGTAATATTAGAAATGATTAGAATAAGATTCATATTATTAAAAACTATATAGATATCAAAATAGAAAATAGAAAATAAAAATAAAAATGTGATTATATCATCAAATAAATAATTATTTGTTTTTTGGAATGAGATTTTAGATGTTTGGTATGATTAAAGAATATGAAAATTTGAAAAAATTATTAATTAAGGAAAATGATATGATACCATAAAGAAAAAAGTAAAAAAGAAGGAATAAATAAAAATAAGATATACTGTGGAATGAAAATGGAGGCGTAGGGGGATATAACAAATATGAAGAGAATGAGTTTATAGAATATGTTGATGGATAGTGGGTTTTCAAGAATGACTCTGCTTTATAGCCATTTATCAAAAGGAATTAGGGTGTTTCTTGATTTCAAGACCTTGGCCAATGGGAGGAGTAATAAGTTGCATATAATATAATTTTGGCTTGGTATAAATGAATAAAATATATAGAATTGTGGCAGTGATGTGTGGTTGTCTACTTAAAATATGTGGCTATGCAATGTGTCACATAAGTGATTTTTAAGGAAGGTGGAATCCATTCAAGTATATAGGATAATGATGACAAGGAGTTCAGGAAACTCCTTGCCTATCATGTTCAATCACAAATCCTCTTTAGTGAACGCGATGGTCCATCACAACACATCGCAACATCTAAACCGAAACAACTGTCCAATAATACACTGTACAAATTTTCATTTCTCTCATTATTTTTCATTTTCTATTGACATTATGTAATGGTTGTTGCATTTTATTTTGTAGATTTAGAACATATATGTGGATTTGAACATCCATATAGGACATAAATACCACATTCTCAATGTTTTTAATTATCATTCTTTCTTGGTGTGTGAATGCATAATAATGGTTTCATTATCTATTTAAGAGTTGCAATATCAATTAATATAAATTTAGTAAAAATTTAATGTTAACTTAAAAATCCTTTAAATCTAAATCTTCTCGTGTTAATAAAACCAATGTAATCAAGTCACCATTAAAATTAATTTTTATAACTTTTATAATAGAAAACAATCAAATATATTGTTGGCTTGAAAACCGTATCACCTTTTATAGTTTATTAAAATTGAGATGGCTTAAGGTTTTATATGTTTGCGTTATAGTTTTCGATAAATCTTAAGTGTTTATGTTATAGTTTTCGAGAAATAGTCATTGAAATTGAGTGTTTTTCCTTTCCTCTATTTTAACCATATGTCACTGCTTTCCGTATTCATTCTTATGCATCACATTTTCACACTCATAAAAAGATTGATTGAGATAAAATTTATTAGACATTTATTAATATATAAATTAATTTCCAGAATGTATCTTATCCTGATACGAACATGTGTAAGCTTACCCACAACGTAGATACCTCATTCACAATGTTTTCAAATTTCAGTTCATTTCCATTTATTTTGTGTTTACAAGATGATGTATAAATTAATATAAATTTATTTGAATCCATTAAATATAAATCTTAATATGTTACAAAACTAGTGCAAATAAGATGACCATTAAAATTGAATTTCTATATATTTTGTAACAAAAGAGAATGGGGAATCCATATACTGTTAGTGCTACTCTTAAAACTATTTAACCTTTTATTATGGACAAGATGGATTCCTAGGAGGTTGTGCCATCCTCCAAAACTAGTGCAAATAAGATGACCATTAAAATTGAATTTCTATATATTTTGTAACAAAAGAGAATGGGGAATCCATATATTGTTAGTGCTACTCTTAAAACTATTCCTAGGAGGTTGTGCCATCCTCCTCCCAAGTGTAATGCCTCATTTAAGTCACTCGAGGCGCCAGGCTGTCGGCGAATGCAAGAATACAAGTGGAGTCTCTTCTAATAAATGACATTTATGAGTATGTTTTGGAATATGAAGAGGTGAGTGTGAGTGGAGGTGAGGGTAGACCCTCGACCGCCATCCCCTGTTTTCCAATTTCTCTCTTGGTGGGTAACATTTTCTAGTTTGAAGAGGTGCTTGTGGTAAAGAGTATTAACGTTGGTATCTGCATCAAGGGTTGCGACCTTTTAAGTCTTTTCACTGTACTCAAGTGTGGATTCTGTCTTTATAGAGTTTTGGTGATAATGTTGTCACCTATTACATCTATTATTTTCCAATATATGGTATTGCATCACTGGCTTAGTAGGTATTTTCAATTTCTAGGCCTGTTTGTGATATCGTGGGTAATCGTCCAATCCTTGGGGGTAACTTATGTTGGTTCGATATCAAGGGATCCTAAATTTTTTGAGGTTTTGGGTTGCTTCGTGTTTTTTGGTATGATTTCAAGCAAGCTTGTCCTCTTGCAATTTTGTCAAATCTTTCAGTGCTTAGCGTTTGTTGACGATGGTGCGCTGTTAGGACTTGATACATGCCTCATTGTGTTATGTCAATGCATAGGTAATTTTAATTGTTTGGAGGGGTATTGTGTAATATTTGGTGTCATGGTTTTGGGCTAAAGTTAGATTGAGAAGTTGGTGTCATTTGCACCATTTATGTGGAAATTCGTTGATGATATAATTGATTTCAGGTTTTGGGTTCACGATTCTATATCTGTTCCTTAATAGTAGGAGGCTGTGCCATCCTCCTGCCAAATGTAATGCCTCATTTAAGTCACTGTAAGCGCTAGGCTGTCGGTGCATCTAAGAATACAAGTGGAGTATCTTCCAATAAATGACATTTATGAGTATGGTTTTGGAATATGAAGAGGTGAGTGCGAGTGGAGGTGAGGGTGAACTCTCGACCTCCATTCACTGTTTCCCAATTTCTCTCTTGGTGGGTAATATTTTCTAGTTTGAAGATGTGATTTTGGTAGATATAATTAAGGTTGGTATCTGTGTCAAGGGTTGTGACCTTTTTAGTCTTTTCACTGTACTGGAGTGTGAGATTACGACACGAGTAGTTGAGGCTAGAGTGCAATAAGAAACCGTCCCCTTTAAGGACTCATCGCCCTCTTTTGTGGTATCCATCTTTAAAGATTTGGATCGTCAAATTGATAGCATTGTGAGTTGGAGAAATGCTGAATTGGATGTGCTGGGAGGCCATGGTAGGAAACCTCCTAAGGAGGATCTAGCGCTAGAAGAGGGCCGCCAAATTCTTGTTTAAGTTGAGAATGGGGAGACTTGACCTTCGCACATGCCGAGTGGAATTATTGGAGAAGGATCATGTTGCCAAGGCCAAGAGAATTAATGCAACATTTGAGACTGTGGAGAGCTATTTGGAGCACAAAATCACGAACATGGAGACTGATTTACTCACTTCAAATTCAGAGTTGGTCAGCCACAACATATTTGCAGAGGTGGAGGAGATTATTTGAGGACTACCAGAGGAGCTGGTGGCTTAGATGTAGAACAAGGGAGGAGACGACGACACAAGTCCGAGCAACTGAGAGAAGTATGTTAGCGAGGACGCGGGGAAGTCCCACCTCAAATAACGCCCACTTCAGGGAAAATTTTAATAATGGAAGTTTATCTTAAAGTCTATAAACCTTGGCGAATCTTACGAGTCCATAATATGCAAAATGAAAATTTTTTGGTGATATTTTTGTAGAAATATTTAGATTTCCAATGATTTTATATTAGTTGATATTATATTTTGGCAATTTCTAAGGTAAAATAACACTTTAGAATAAAATTTGGGCGAATCGTTTTAGAAAAGAAATGGAAATTGGCGAATATTTGTTTTGGAGATACACTCCCCTTTGATAGTTGATGCCATGTATTTCTTGCATTTTATACATCATTATGTTGCTTCTTGTCAGTGGAGAAGGGTGATACTTTCTGTGGCATATCGATACTATGTTTGAAACTTTGATTATTTATCTATGATGGAGCTGGATAGGTACGTGGTGTTGTGTGTTGTTAAACTGAAGAGAGAAATACTTCTATGTGTCTTTGTTATATGGGGGTATTTTGGATCTTTCTCTTTCCTATGTATTTCTGGGTGGGATTAGAAAAGGATAACTTCGTAACCCTTTTTTGTTAATGAAATCCAAGACTTTCAACCTACAAACAATAAAAACAAAAACTATTTAACCTTTTATATTTTATAGAAATAAAGATGCATTATACAAATTATATACACAATCTCTAGAATTTAATGATAAATTAAATGAAAACCAAATTTTCAACGCCCTTCACAATTTTTTTGTTTTTGTAAAAACCCACCCGTGTCTAGGGGAGATGATTATCTTTCATGTAGAAATTAGTCCCAAAGAGCGAGCATGCCAATCTCAAAGGGACTGGAACCTGGGTGGGGAGGGTAAGAGCGACTCCTACCTACCACCAGAGCTACGCCCACTTGAAAACACACATCAGAAATAACAAAAATAAAATTATGCAATGTATTAACAAAAATAAAAAAACATAATTAATGATATCATAACATTTTGAGAAATTATCATAATATTTTCCCTTTTATTTTTCTTAACCATGTATCATCCCCTTGAAGGATGTTTCACAATGATTATTTGTAATTCAAAAGGTGAGAGATCATAAAAGTGTTTGTTTTAATGTCTATTTAAATGATTTCCGTTATGTTCTCGATCATTCAATTCTCGAGTTAACATTGTCTAGTTTATTAATATTAGTGTAAAACCCAACATAAATGTTCACGGTGTAGTTCTTCCAAAGATAATTCAATTTATTAGTAGGTTTTCTACCTTCAAATTGAAAATTTCAATTCCCTTCACTTGTAGTTGTTGGAAAATACCTACATTACCTTAATATAGTTATATAATATATATATTTTTATATAATTTGAATATAGTATTATATTACAACTTTGATATTATTTTTTTCTCCGAAGGAAAAAAATTGTAATTTCATTTAAACTTTTGAAGAAAAAGAACAAAATTAAGTTTTTCTTATTCTAAAAGAATGCAATATGAGAAACCGTACAAAATATGAATAATAATTTTTAAAAATTAAGAAGATATTCACACATGGGATGAGTAATAAGGGGCACATGATAGGATTTTATCTTGGTCAAAATGAATAGAATTTTTACAATTGTGGGAGCGATGGGTGATTGTTGACCTAAATATGTGGGCGTGGATTTTAGGATGTTTAGCATATGTGAATTTTGATGCAGGCTTTTACTTATGTAAGTTTCTTCGTTAAATCATGTAGCTGGGATGGTTGATAGAAATTTTGTTATTCTCTCCACCGGGGTTCAATTCATGTCCACCATATTGACTTAACCACCAAAAAATTTTCCTAAGCTCGCAAGAAGTCTTCTAAAAATCTAGTGCTCTTTCCTGAATATCCCAAACAATTTATTTATTAATTCAAAACAAAAGTATTTACACCATCAAATAATTCCCATTCCGGCTTCCATAGCCATTAAATCCAATAACCAATATTTCAATAAAAAATTATATGGGTGCTACAATCCTCTTCTTTTCCTTGAAAATCTAGTGCTCTTTCCTGAATATCCCAAACAATTTATTTATTAATTCAATAAAAGTATTTACACCATCAAATAATTCCCATTTCGGCTTCCATAGCCATTAAATCCAATAACCAATATTTCAATAAAAAATTATATGGGTGCTACAATCCTGTTCTTTTCCTTGAAAATGTATGTGATTATCAGGTAAAATAACATATCACACATTTAGTTATTGTTGAATGGGATTTAAACATAAATGAACTTTAGGCCTTATGGAAATATAATGAGGTACACATTTTCCCCAATCACATTTATTCCATTTATTTTTTATGCGTAATGTAACATTCATATATCTAATCGATTCTTACTCATGACGCTATGCAGGAAAATCACACATGCATACAACTTCTCTGTCATGTCTTAATGTGAAGCTCTCTCACCACTTCAGCTGGGTTTCCCTGTAATCCATAACCCCCATTCTGCATTTTCCCAGGTCAGTGACATTCACTTCACTCGAAATTCATACTCTCG
This sequence comes from Pinus albicaulis, assembly GCA_034641835.2. Lineage (NCBI taxonomy): Eukaryota > Viridiplantae > Streptophyta > Pinopsida > Pinales > Pinaceae > Pinus > Pinus albicaulis. The sequence goes on from CM076583.1 coordinate 991,230,854, forward strand.
GTGTTATTAGGGTGTATGAAGACAACACAATCTTTCTATGGCGTTTTTGGATTGACTAAATTGGGGAAAACAGTTTCTTTTGTTTTGTGTAGACCTTATTTCTAAAAGATAATCTTATATGAAGCACTGAACTCAATATTTTTTAAATCGACAACATCATTATCTTAATTTTGGTTTTTCTATCGAGATGTATTTTTAAATCTTTATTGGAATTGCTGGTTCACCTCTTACGGATTTCTAGCTACAGGGATTAAATTATTTGGCAAGAGAGGGAGGCGTAAATTGTAGCCCTGAGGAACAACTGGAGGAAAAATATGCGTGAGGATTGGGAGTGCCCACAAAAAACAATGCCAATATTTTCTCCTTGTGGAAAGGATTGGACCTCACTCACTCTCTGAATAAAGAGAATAAAAATTGTTGGGGATTCCTTGTTTTTTATAAGAATCTTCTCAAATGTACATTATTTCGACAAAAATTCCTCCACCAATCAAATACCAACTGAAAAAATTTGAGCAATATTCCTTTCCTCATGTTCTACATCACCTAAATAAGGCAACTAATGAAATGGAAAATCGTGGAGTGCTATTGGGAGCGGGGAGATACGATATCGATGGGAGAGATAGCGGCCACCTTTCTACTCCTTAATTTAATAACGGGGAGGATGAAAATAACTTTTCGCATGTCTATCGATGATAGAGGGATGACGCGAGTAGTGGAAGCTAGTGCACAAGAAGGCACCGTCCTAGTTAATGACTCACCACCCTGTTTTGTGGTATCCGTTGTTAAAGGTTTGGAGCGTCGAATTTATAACAATGCGAGTCGGAGGAATGCCGAATTAGATGTGCCATGAGGCCATGGCTTAAGGAAACCTTCTAAGAGGATGTAAAAGCGCGGAGAGAAGACTGCAATTCTGTTTAAGTTGATAATGGAGACTTGACCTCATCAGTGGTAATTATTGAGAGGATGTGCTGCCAAGCCCGAGAGAATTAATGCAATGTTTGAGACTGCGGAGGGTATTTGGAGCACAAAATCATGAAGACGGATGGGAAGTGATTTACTCACTTCTTTCACTTCAATTCAAAGTTGGTCAGCGGCCATATTCTAGGAGGTCAAGATATTATTTACGACTAAGGAAGGAGGGTGTGGCTTAACTCTTGGAGAATAGGGATTCAGTAGGCTCCGAGGTGCAGTCTGAAATGACAGAGGGGAAGTATGTCGATGACGGCAATGGGAAGTCCAATCTCAAATAATTTCCACTTATGAATTGACATTACTTGGCTAGTAGGGGAAATAAAATAGTTTCATGGATGTAACGGGACTTGGAAGCACCTGCTAAGACTGATGTGAGTTTTGTTGTGAAGATGTAAAACGTTTGTACCCAAGTAATCATGATTTTGAATATAATGTATCCGTCCTTAAAACTATTTATCTTTTTTTAATTTATAAAAATGAAGATGTATTAAATTTATATACATCATCTATACATATTTATTCAAAATTAAAATTTAAACCACATTTTCAACTCACATCAACACTATTATGGAGTTTGTTAACACAAATAGAATTGCATAATTAATGTACATGTTATACTTTTTGAAAAATCATTATTGAAATTGCCTCTTTTTTCTCTCCTCTTTTCTACATTATATCACTTCTTTGAAAGGGGAGTAACAACAACAACCTGTAATTCAAAAGGAGAGAGATTGTGAATCAAGTTGGGAGCAAGTTTGTATTTGCGTTAATGCCATTAGTTACAATGCATACATAAATTATTCTTCATCTTTCAATGTGTCTCATTATCTTGATATTATAAAGATAATTGATCAATTTTAGACACTAAGAAAAGTTCGGCCATATCCAACCATGGTCAAACTAAATCAGTAATGGTTCACCATGATCTTTCATGGTCAACACTATTAACCATAATAAACATGGTCCTCATATACACATATTACAGGTTGATAACCATGGAAAAACTACCTTTCCCAATATTACAGGTTGATAACCATGGACAAACTACCTTTCCCACCTGTAAACATTACTGTAGTCACTTTTACTTCCACAATAACCAAACCTGCTATCACTGTTCCGCACTCAATTTAATTGCCACCACCAAAACTACCTCTACCTCTCCCACCAGAATCTCTGTTAACATTGGCGTAGTAACTTTTACTTCCACTACCACCTATTCTTCGAGGGGCAACGTTTATTCTATAGCGATTATCGTTGCCACGACCTTGATTCCATCCATTAGCCGAAGAACTGGGATACCCAGATGTATCTGCGTTCTGATGGCCTAGAGTTGCAAAATTTCCTGCTCGACCTGTTTCCCATCCACGCCCACGGCCTCTGCCACCTCTACGCCCACGAACTTGATTCCATCCCGACGTATCCGTGTTCTGAGAGCTGAGAGTTGCAACATGTTCCGATGTCCCCGTCGCCCATCCACGCCCACGTCCTCTGCCCCTGCCATTTTGTATAGAATCTTCTCCCTCACACTCATATTCATCACCTGGAAGTGGCTTTAGTTGATCAGCACGCAGAGGTGATTGATAACCTGCAGATGATGTGTTGAGTTGTGTCCTAGATAGCGTAATTGCTATCGTGGACACGTGTCTGGTCGTTTCCAAAGTCGATAGGCCTTCTTCCAGGGGTTCCCAAATAGTGTTTATATCAGCAGAACTTGTTTCTGTATTCTGATGGAGTTCAGGCAATCTCCTCTTTATCATCTCTGCAATTGTTACAGTCTTGCTTATTGCTCTTCCCATTCCCTTCAAGATAATGTCAGATGCACCTTTCTCTTCAGTAATGCAATTGCATATCCAACGTACTTCCCCAGCGTCCCCGCTGTCGTGATACAAATCTCGTTTTCGCTTTTGGGAACAATGGGGCCAGAATTTTCCACTCTTCGATATTTATCCATCTCGATCCTAAAACCCTATTCCCTCCCTATGCAACTTAAATAAATTCGCAAAAGCCACTGATATCCCAACGGAAAACACACAGTTAAGTTAATGACACCACAGAAACTCCGACGTCCAGAAAGCTGAGGAATATTAGTTAAGGAAGTGTTTGTGTGTTTATAAACATACAAAGAATAAACGAGCTATACTGGATTGGCTTTTATATATATGGTCACACAAGCGTGGACGACCGACTTCACTCCACCCGCATAAGAGGACGTATTTCGTTGGGGGTTTGAACTCAGTCAAGAACACCATACGGCGTTGATGTTGATGTCATATTTATAGTGCTAGAAATAGGGTTTGAATTGGGTCGAAAAGGAAATAGGGTTTGAATAGAGTCAATTGCAGTTTTGAGATTACATAAGTTAAGAAAATTATAAAAACTAAATGTTAATAATGTTTAATTAAAATGTAATATTAGAAATGATTAGAATAAGATTCATATTATTAAAAAATATATAGATATCAAGATAGAAAATAGAAAATAAAAATAAAAATGTGATTATACCATAAAATAAACAATTATTTGTTTTTTGGAACGAGATTTTAGATGATTGGTATGATTAAAGAATATGAAAATTTGAAAAAATTATTAATTAAGGAAAATGATGTGATACAATAAAGAGAAAAGTCAAAAAGAAGTAAGAAATAAAAATAAGATATAGTGTGGAATGAAAATAGAGGAGTAGGGGGATATAACAAATAGGAAGAGAATGGGTTTATAGAATATGTTGATGGATAGTGCTGCTTTATAGCCATTTATCAAAAGAATTAGGGTGTTTCTTGATTTCAAGACCTTGGTCAATGGGAGGAGTAATAAGTTGGATATAATAGAATTTTGGCTTGGGCTAAATGAATAAAATATATAGCATTGTGGCAGTGATTTGTGGTTGTCTACTTAAAATATGTGGCTATGCAATGTGTCACATAAGTGATTTTTAAGGAAGGTGGAATCCATTCAAGTATATAGGATAACGATGACAAGGAGTTCAGGTAATTCCTTGCTTATCATGTTCAATCACAAATCCTCTTTAGTGAACCCGATGGTCCATCACAACACATCACAACATCTAAACCGAAACAATTGTCGAATAATACATTATACAAATTTTCATTTCTCTCATTATTCTGCATTTTCTATTTGTAATATTGGTTGTTGCATTTTATTTTGCAAATTTAGAACATATATGTGGATTTCAACATCCATATAGGACATAAATACCACATTCTCAATGTTTTTAATTATCGTTCTTTCTTGGTGTGTGAATGCATAATAATGGTTTCATTATCTATTTAAGAGTCGCAATATCAATTAATATAAATTTACTTAAAATTTAATGTTAACTTAAAAATCCTTTAAATATAAATCTTCTCGTGTTAATGAAACCAATGCAATCAAGTCACCATTAAAATTAATTTTTATAACTTATATAATAGAAAACAATCAAAGATATTGTTTGCTTGAAAACTATTTCACCTTTTATAATTTATTAAAATCAAGATGGCTTAAATTTTTATATGTTTGTGTTATAGTTTTCGATAAATCTTAAGTGTTTATGTTATAGTTTTCGAGAAATAGTCATTGAAATTGAGTGTTTTTCCTTTCTTCTATTTTAACCATATATCATTGCTTTCCGTGTTCATGCTTATGCATCACATTTTCATGCTCATAAAAATATTGATTGAGATCAAATTTATTAGACATTTATTGACACATAAATTAATTTCCAGAATGTATCTTATCCGGATACGAACATGTGTAAGTTTACCCACAACATAGATACCTCATTCACAATGTTTTCAAATTTCAGCTCATTTTCATTTCTTTGTGTTTACAAGATGATGTATAAATTAATATAAATTTATTTGAACTTTAATTTTAACGCAGTTCCCCATTAGATATCAATCTTACTGTATTACAAAACTAGTGCAAATAAGATGACCATTAAAATTGAATTTCAATATATTTTGTAATAAAAGAGAATGGGGAATCCATATACTGTAAGTGCTATTTTTAAAACTATTTAACCTTTTACTATGGACGAGATGGATTCCTAGGAGGTTGTGCCATCCTCCTCCCAAGTGTAATGCCTCATTTAAGTCACTCGAGGTGCTATGCTATCGGCGAATGCAAAAATACAAGTGGAGTCCGTTCCAATAAATGACATTTATGAGCATGGTTTTGGAATATGAAGAGGTGAGTGCGAGTGGAGGTGAGGGTAGACCCTCGACCTCCATCCCCTATTTTCCATTTTCTTTCTTGATGGGCAATATTTTCTAGTTTGAAGAGGTGCTTTTGGTAAATAGTATTAACGTTGGTATCCGCATCAAGGGTTGCGACCTTTTAAGTCTTTTCACTGTACTTGAATGTCTATTTCGTCTTTATAGAGTGTTGGTGATAGCGTTGTCACCTATTACATCTATTATTTTCCAATTTATGGTATTGCATCACTCATTTAGTAGGTTTGTTCAATTTCTAGGCCTGTGTGTGATATCGTGGATAATTGTCCAATCCTTGGGGTCAGCTTATGTAGGTTCGATATCAAGGGATCCTAAATTTTTTGAGGTTTTGGGTTGCTTCGTGTTTTTTGGTATGTTTTCAAGCAAGCTTGTTCTCTTGCAATTTTTTCAAATATTTCAGTGCTTAGTGTTTGTTGACAATGGTCCGTGGTTAGGCCTTGATACATGCCTCTTTGTGTTATGCAACGCATAGGTCATTTTAATTGTTTGGAGGGGTATCGTGTAATATTGGGTGTCATGTTTTTGGGCTACAGTGAGATTGAGAAGTTGGTGTCGTTTCCACCATTGGTGCGGAAATTCGGTGATGATATAATTGATTTCAGGTTTTGGGTTCACGATTCTACGTTTATTCCTTCATCGTAGGAGGTTTTTCCATCCTCCTCCCAAGTGTAATGCCTCTTTTAAGTCACTGCAAGCGCTAGGCTGTTGGTGCATCTAAGAATACAAGTGGAGTCTCTTCCAAGAAATGAAATTTATGAGTATGGTTTTGGAATATGAAGAGGTGAGTGCGAGTGGAGATGAGGGTAAACTCTCGACCTCCATCCACTGTTTCCCAATTTCTCTCTTGGTGGGTAATATTTTCTAGTTTGAAGATGTGCTTTTGGTAAATATAATTGAGGTTGGTATCTGCATCAAGGGTTGCAACCTTTTCAGTATTTTCACTGTACTGGAGTGTGAGATTACGACACGAGTAGTTGAGGCTAGAGTGAAATAAGGAACCGTCCTATTTAAGGACTCATCGCCCTCTCTTGTGGTATCCATCGTTAAAGGTTTGGATTGTCAAATTGATAGAATTGTCAGTTGGAGGAATGCTGAATTGGATGCGCCGGGAGGCCATGGTAGGAAACCTCCTAAGGAGGATCTAGCGCACTAGAAGAGGGCCGCCAAATTGTTGTTTAAGTTGAGAATGGGGAGACTTGACCTCTGCACATGCATAGCGGAAATGTATGAGAAGGATCATGTTGCCAATGCCAAGAGAATTAATGCAACATTTGAGACTGTGGAGAGGTGTTTGGAGCACAAAATCATGAATATGGAGACTGATTTACTCACTTCCAATTCAGAGTTGGTCATCGACAACATATCTGCAGAGGTGGAGGATATTATTTGAGGACTACCGGAGGAGGTCGTGGCTTAGATGTAGAACAAGGGAGGAGATGACGATACAGGTCCGAGCAACAGAGGGAAGTATGTCAGGGAGGATGCGGGGAAGTCCAATCTCAAATAATGCCCGCTTCAGGGAAAATTTTAAGGATGGAAGTTTATCTTAAGGTTTATAAACCTTGGCGAATCTTACTAGTCCATAATATGCAATGTGTAAAATTTTTGGTGATTTTTTTGGAGAAATATTTAGATTTCCAATGATTTTATATTAGTTGATATTATATTTTGGAAATTTTTAAGGTAAAATAATGATGTGCAACAAAATTTGGGCGAATCATTTTAGAAAAAAAATGGAAATTGGCGAATATTTGTTTCGGTAAAACATGGAAAATTAGCCCCCTTTCAAATATTAGCCCCTAAAATTTTCCATGGCCCACTTATGAATTTATCGAAGGTGGATATTTTTATGGCTCCGAGCACATTATGGAAACTTTCTGTTTATTGTGATGATCGCTAGCTCTATGGTTATCTGGTTTATGCTCCGAATTGTGAAAATATATGGTTATGGAGATACACTCCCCTTTGGTAGTTGATGCCATGTATTGCTTGCATTTTATACATCATTATGTTGCTTCTTGTCAATGGAGAAGGGTGATGCTTTCCGTGGCATATCGACACTATGTTTGAAACTTTGATTATTTATCTATGATGGAACTGGATAGGTACGTGGTGTTGTGTGTTCTTAAACTGAAGAGAGAAATACTTCTATGTGTCTTTGTTATATGGGGGTATTTTGGATCTTTCTCTTTCCTATGTATTTCTGGGTGGGATTAGAAAAGGATAACTTCATCACCCTTTTTTGTTAATGAAATCCAAGAGTTTCAATATAAAAACAATAAAAATAAAAACTATTTAACTTTTTATATTTTATAGAAATAAAGATGCATTATATAAATTATATACACAATCTCTAGACTTTAATGCTAAATTAAATGAAAACCAAATTTTCAACACGCTTCACAATTTTTTTTTTTTGGTAAAAACCCACCCGTGTTTAGGCGAGCTGATTATCTTTCATCTAGAAATTACTCCCAAGGAGTATGCATGCCAATCTCGAAGGGAATAGAACCTAGGTGGGGAGGCTAATAGTGAATCCTACCTACCACCAAAGCTACGCCCACTTGAAAACACACATCACAAATAACAAAAATAAAATTATGTAGTGTATTAGAAAAAATAAAATTACATAATTAATGTAAATGTTATACATTTTGAGAAATTATCATTAATATTTCATCTTTTCCCTTTTATTTTTGTAAACTATATATCATCCCCTTGAAAGATGATTCACAATGATTATGTGTAATTCAAAAGGTGAGAGATCAGAAAAGTGTAGGGGAAATAAAAATAGTTTCAAAAAGGTGTGTGAATCACATTTAGGGGAAATAAAATAGTTTCATGGATGTAATGGGATTTGGAAGCACCTGCTAATACTGATGCAAGTTTTCCTGTGAAGATGTAAAACGTTTTTACCCACGTAATCATGATTTTGAATATAAAGTATTCGTCCTTAAAACTATTTATCTTTTTATAATTTATAAAAATGAAGATGCATTAAATTTCTATGTATCATCTATACATATTTATTCCACATTAAAATTTAAACCACATTTTCAACTCACATCACAACTATTATGGAGTTTGTTAACACAAATAAAATTTCATAATTAATGTATATGTTATACTTTTTGAAAAATAATTATTGAAATTGCCTCTTTTTTCTCTCCTCTTTTCTACATTATATCACTTCTTTAAAAGGGGACTAACAGTAACAACCTATTATTCGAAAGTAGAGAGATTGTGAATCAAGATGGGAGCAAGATTTTATCTGCATTAATGCCATTAGTTTCAATGCATACATAAATTATTCTTCATTTTTCAATGTCTCTCATTATCTTGATGTTCTAAAGATAATTAATCAACTTTAGACATAAGAAAAGTTCAGCCATATCCAACCATGGTCAAACTAGATCAATAATGTTTCACCATGATCATTCATGGTCAAGGATATTAACCATAGTAAACATGGTCCCCATATAAATAGGGTTTGAATTGAGTCGGAAAGGAAATGGGGTTTGAATAGAGTCAATTGCAGTTTTGAGATTACATAAGTTGCGAAAATTATAAAAACTAAATGTTAAAATTGTTTAATTAGAATGTAATATTAGAAATGATTAGAATAATATTCATATTATTAAAAACTATATAGATATCAAAATAGAAAATAGAAAATAAAAATAAAAATGGGATTATATCATCAAATAAATAATTATTTGTTTTTTGGAATGAGATTTTAGATGTTTGGTATGATTAAAGAATATGAAAATTTGAAAAAATTATTAATTAAGGAAAATGATATGATACCATAAAGAAAAAAGTAAAAAAGAAGGAAGAAATAAAAATAAGATATAGTGTGGAATGAAAATGGAGGCGTAGGGGGATATAACAAATATGAAGAGAATGAGTTTATAGAAAATGTTGATGGATAGTGGGTTTTCAAGAATGACTCTGCTTTATAACCATTTATCAAAAGGAATTAGGGTGTTTCTTGATTTCAAGACCTTGGCCAATGGGAGGAGTAATAAGTTGCATATAATATAATTTTGGCTTGGTATAAATGAATAAAATATATAGAATTGTGGCAGTGATGTGTGGTTGTCTACTTAAAATATGTGGCATGCAATGTGTCACATAAGTGATTTTTAAGGAAGGTGGAATCCATTCAAGTATATAGGATAAGGATGACAAGGAGTTCAGGAAACTCCTTGCTTATCATGTTCAATCACAAATCCTCTTTAGTGAACGCGATGTTCCATCACAACACATCACAACATCTAAACCGAAACAACTGTCCAATAATACACTATAAAAATTTTCATTTCTCTCATTATTTTTCATTTTCTATTGACATTATGTAATGGTTGTTGCATTTTATTTTGTAAATTTAGAACATACATGTGGATTTGAACATCCATATAGGACATAAATACCACATTCTCAATGTTTTTAATTATCATTCTTTCTTGGTGTGTGAATGCATAATAATGGTTTCATTATCTATTTAAGAGTTGCAATATCAATTAATATAACTTTAGTAAAAATTAAATGTTAACTTAAAAATCCTTTAAATATAAATCTTCTCGTGTTAATGAAACCAATGTAATCAAGTCACCATTAAAATTAATTTTTATAACTTTTATAATAGAGAACAATCAAATATATTGTTGGCTTGAAAACTATGTCGCCTTTTATAGTTTATTAAAATTGAGATGGCTTAAAGTTTTATATGTTTGCGTTATAGTTTTCGATAAATCTTAAGTTTTTATGTTATAGTTTTCGAGAAATAGTCATTGAAATTGAGTGTTTTTCCTTTCCTCTATTTTAACCATATGTCATTTCTTTCCGTATTCATTCTTATGCATCACATTTTCACACTCATAAAAAGATTGATTGAGATCAAATTTATTAGACATTTATTAATATATAAATTAATTTCCAGAATGTATCTTATCCTGATACGAACATGTGTAAGCTTACCCACAACGTAGATACCTCATTCACAATGTTTTCAAATTTCAGTTCATTTCCATTTATTTTGTGTTTACAAGATGATGTATAAATTAATATAAATTTATTTGAATCCATTAAATATAAATCTTAATATGTTACAAAACTAGTGCAAATAAGATGACCATTAAAATTGAATTTCTATATATTTTGTAACAAAAGAGAATGGGGAATCCATGTACTGTTACTGCTACTTTTAAAACTATTTAACCTTTTATTATGGACAAGATGGATTCCTAGGAGGTTGTGCCATCCTCCTCCCAAGTGTAATGCCTCATTTAAGTCACTCGAGGCGCCAGGCTGTCGGCGAATGCAAGAATACAAGTGGAGTCTCTTCTAATAAATGACATTTATGAGTATGTTTTGGAATATGAAGAGGTGAGTGTGAGTGGAGGTGAGGGTAGACCCTCGACCTCCATCCCCTGTTTTCCAATTTCTCTCTTGGTGGGTAACATTTTCTAGTTTGAAGAGGTGCTTGTGGTAAAGAGTATTAACGTTGGTATCCGCATCAAGGGTTGCGACCTTTTAAGTCTTTTCACTGCACTCAAGTGTAGATTCTGTCTTTATAGAGTGTTGGTGATAATGTTGTCACCTATTACATCTATTATTTTCCAATATATGGTATTGCATCACTGGTTTAGTAGGTATTTTCAATTTCTAGGCCTGTTTGTGATATCGTGGGTAATCGTCCAATCCTTGGGGGTAACTTATGTTGGTTCGATATCAAGGGATCCTAACTTTTTTGAGGTTTTGGGTTGCTTCGTGTTTTCTGGTATGATTTCAAGCAAGCTTTTACTCTTGCAATTTTGTCAAATCTTTCAGTGCTTAGCGTTTGTTGACGATGGTGCGCTGTTAGGACTTGATACATGCCTCATTGTGTTATGTCAATGCATAGGTAATTTTAATTTTTTGGAGGGGTATTGTGTAATATTGGGTGTCATGGTTTTGGGCTAAAGTTAGATTGAGAAGTTGGTGTCATTTGCACCATTTATGTGGAAATTCGTTGATGATATAATTGATTTCAGGTTTTGGGTTCACGATTCTATATCTATTCCTTAATAGTAGGAGGTTGTGCCATCCTCCTCCCAAGTGTAATGCCTCATTTAAGTCACTGTAAGCGCTATGTTGTCGGTGCATCTAAGAATACAAGTGGAGTCTCTTCCAATGAATGACATTTATGAGTATGGTTTTGGAATATGAACAGGTGAGTGCGAGTGGAGGTGAGGGTGAACTCTCGACCTCCATTTACTGTTTCCCAATTTCTCTTATGGGCATGTTTTCTAGATTTAGAGATGTGTTTCCAGTAATGTAATTAAAGGTTGTATCTGTGTCAGTGCATTTTAGTTTTTCTTTATCTTTGGGGTGAAGATGCGATTACAGTAGTTTGAGGCTGAGTGCATGAGACCGTCCTTAGACTCATCGCCTCTTGAGGTCAACCATCTTTAAAGTTTGGATCTTCAAATTTGGTGCTTATGGAGTTGAGAAGCCTTTGAATTGGGATATTGGATGTCATAGGAAATTGTAGTGAAACCTCCTAAGTTTAATTTCCGAGGGTAGCCAAATTCTTGTTGGTAGAATGGAGATTCGCCATGCCAGCGTGTGAATTGTTGGAGAGATCATGTTCTGCCCAGGAGCCAAGAAGTAAGCTGGCTTGGACACTGGAGAAACCTGAGCACATTTGGAAGACTGAACCTGTGGGGCTTGATTTTCACTATTCAGAATTGGTGAGCACAACATATTTGCCGAGAGGTGGAGGAAATTGTTGAGGACTACCAGAGGAGCTGGTGGCTTAGATGTAGAACAAGGGAGGAGACGACGACACAAGTCCGAGCAACCGAGGGAAGTATGTTAGCGAGGACGCGGGGAAGTCCAACCTCAAATAACGCCCACTTCAGGGAAAATTTTAAGGATGGAAGTTTATCTTAAAGTCTATAAACCTTGGCGAATCTTATGAGTCCATAATATGCAAAGTGAAAAATTTTTGGTGATATTTTTGTAGAAATATTTAGATTTCCAATGATTTTATACTAGTTGATATTATATTTTGGCAATTTCTAAGGTAAAATAACACTTTAGAATAAAATTTGGGCGAATCGTTTTAGAAAAGAAATGGAAATTGGCGAATATTTGTTTTGGAGATACACTCCCCTTTGATAGTTGATGCCATGTATTGATTGCATTTTATACATCATTATGTTGCTTCTTGTCAGTGGAGAAGGGTGATACTTTCTGTGGCATATCGATACTATGTTTGAAACTTTGATTATTTATCTATGATGGAGCTGGATAGGTACGTGGTGTTGTGTGTTGTTAAACTGAAGAGAGAAATACTTCTATGTCTTTGTTATATGGGGGTATTTTGGATCTTTCTCTTTCCTATGTATTTCTGGGTGGGATTAGAAAAGGATAACTTCGTAACCCTTTTTTGCTAATGAAATCCAAGAGTTTCAACCTACAAACAATAAAAACAAAAACTATTTAACCTTTTATATTTTATAGAAATAAAGATGCATTATATAAATTATATACACAATCTCTAGACTTTAATGATAAATTAAATGAAAACCAAATTTTCAACGCCCTTCACAATTTTTTTGTTTTTGTAAAAAACCACCCGTGTCTAGGCGAGATGATTATCTTTCATGTAGAAATTAGTCCCAAAGAGCGAGCATGCCAATCTCAAAGGGACTGGAACCTGGGTGGGAAGGGTAAGGGCGAATCCTACCTACCACTAGAGCTACGCCCACTTGAAAACACACATCAGAAATAACAAAAATAAAATTATGCAGTGTATTAACAAAAATAAAAGAAACATAATTAATGTAAATGTTATACATTTTGAGAAATTATCATCATCTTTTCCCTTTTATTTTTCTTAACCATGTATCATCCCCTTGAAGGATGTTTCACAATGATTATTTGTAATTCAAAAGGTGAGAGATCATAAAAGTGTTTTTTTTAATGTCTATTTAAATGATTTCCGTTATGTTCTCGATCATTCAATTCTCGAGTTAACATTGTCTAGTTTATTAATATTAGTGTAAAACCCAACATAAATGTTCACGGTGTAGTTCTTCCAAAGATAATTCAATTTATTAGTAGGTTTTCTACCTTCAAATTGAAAAGTTCAATTCCCTTCACTTGTAGTTGTTGGAAAATACCTACATTACCTTAATATAGTTATATAATATATATATTTTTATATAATTTGAATATAGTATTATATTACAACTTTGATATTATTTTTTTCTCCAAAGGAAAAAAATCGTAACTTCATTTAAACTTTTGAAGAAAAAGAACAAAATTAAGTTTTTCTTATTCTAAAAGAATGCAATATGAGAAACCGTACAAAATATGAATAATAATTTTTAAACATTAAGAAGATATTCACACATGGGATGAGTAATAAGAGGCACATGATAGGATTTTATCTTGGTCAAAATGAATAGAATTTTTACAATTGTGGGAGCGATGGGTGATTGTTGACCTAAATATGTGGGCGTGGATTTCAGGATGTTTAGCATATGTGAATTTTGATGCAGGCTTTTACTTATGTAAGTTTCTTCGTTAAATCATGTAGCTGGGATGGTTGATAGAAATTTTGTTATTCTCTCCACAGGGGTTCAATTCATGTCCACCATATTGACTTAACCACCAAAAAATTTTCCTAAGCTCGCAAGAAGTCTTCTAAAAATCTAGTGCTCTTTCCTGAATATCCCAAACAATTTATTTATTAATTCAATAAAAGTATTTACACCATCAAATAATTCCCATTCCGGCTTCCATAGCCATTAAATCCAATAACCAATATTTCAATAAAAAATTATATGGGTGCTACAATCCTCTTCTTTTCCTTGAAAATGTATGTGATTATCAGGTAAAATAACATATCACACATTTAGTTTTTGTTGAATGGGATTTAAACATAAATGAACTTTAGGCCTTATGGAAATATAATGAGGTACAAATTTTCCCCAATCACATTTATTCCATTTATTTTGTATGCGTAATGTAACATTCATATATCTAATCGATTCTTACTCATGACGCGATGCAGGAAAATCATACATGCATACAACTTCTCTGTCATGTCTTAATGTGAAGCTCTCTCACCACTTCAGCTAGGTTTCCCTGTAATCCATAACCCCCATTCTGCATTTTCCCAGGTCAGTGACATTCACTTCACTCGAAATTCATACTCTCGGTGTTATTAGGGTGTATGAAGACAATACAATCTTTCTATGGCGTTTTTGGATTGACTAAATTGGGGAAAACAATTTCTTTTGTTTTGTGTAGACCTTTTTTCTGAAAGATAATCTTATATGAAGCACTGAACTCAATATTTTTTAAATCGACAACATCATTATCTTAATTTGGGTTTTTCTATCGAGATTTATTTTTAAATTTTTATTGGAATTGATGGTTCACCTCTTACGGATTTCTAGCTACAGGGATTAAATTATTTGGCAAGAGAGGGAGGCGTAAATTGTAGCCCCGAGGAACAACTGGAGGAAAAATATGCGTGAGGATTGGGAGTGCCCACAAAAAACAATGCCAATATTTTCTCCTTGTGGAAAGGATTGGACCTCACTCACTCTCTGAATAAAGAGAATAAAAATTGTTGGGGATTCCTTGTTTTTTATAAGAATCTTCTCAAATGTACATTATTTCGACAAAAATTCCTCCACTAATCGTGGAGTGCTATTGGGAGCGGGGAGATACGATATCGATGGGAGAGATAGCGGCCACCTTTCTACTCCTTAATTTAATAACGGGGAGGATGACAATAAATTTTCGCATGTCTATCGATGATAGAGGGATGACGTGAGTAGTGGAAGCTAGTGCACAAGAAGGCACCATCCTAGTTAAGGACTCACCACCCTGTTTTGTGGTATCCATTGTTAAAGGTTTGGAGCGTCGAATTGATAACAATGCGAGTTGGAGGAATGCCGAATTAGATGTGCCATGAGGCCATGGTAGGAAACCTCCTAAAGAGGATATAGCGCGGAGAGAGAGGGCTGCCGAATTCCTGTTTAAGTTGATAATGGGGAGACTTGACCTCTTCACACGCCGAGTAGAATTATTGGAGAAGGATCCTGCTGCCAAGGCCAAGAGAATTAATGCAATGTTTGAGACTCTGGAGGGGTGTTTGGAGCACAAAATCATGAAGATGGAGACTGATTTACGCACTTCCAATTTATGGTATTGCATCACTCGTTTAGTAGGTTTGTTCAATTTCTAGGCCTGTGTGTGATATCGTGGATAATTGTCCAATCCTTGGGGTTAGCTTATGTAGGTTCGATATCAAGGGATCCTAAATTTTTTGAGGTTTTGGGTTGCTTCGTGTTTTTTGGTATGTTTTCAAGCAAGCTTGTTCTCTTGCAATTTTTTCAAATATTTCAGTGCTTAGTGTTTGTTGGACGACAGGGCATGTTAGGCTCCTTGATACATGCCTCTTTGTGTTATGTCAACGCATAGGTCATTTTAATTGTTTGGAGGGGTATCGTGTAATATTGGGTGTCATGTTTTTGGGCTACAGTGAGATTGAGAAGTTGGTGTCGTTTGCACCATTGGTGTGGAAATTCAGTGATGATATAATTGGCGAATATTTGTTTCGGAAAAACATGGAAAATTAGCCCCCTTGCAAATATTAGCCCCTAAAATTTTCCGTGGCCCACTTATGAATTTATCGAAGGTGGATATTTTTATGGCTCCGAGCACATTATGGAAACTTTCTGTTTATTGTGATGATCGCTAGCTCTATGGTTATCTGGTTTATGCTCCGAATTGTGAAAATATATGGTTATGGAGATACACTCCCCTTTGGTAGTTGATGCCATGTATTGCTTGCATTTTATACATCATTATGTTGCTTCTTGTCAATGGAGAAGGGTGATGCTTTCCGTGGCATATCGACACTATGTTTGAAACTTTGATTATTTATCTGTGATGGAACTGGATAGGTACGCGGTGTTGTGTGTTCTTAAACTGAAGAGAGAGATACTTCTATGTGTCTTTGTTATATGGGGGTATTTTGGATCTTTCTCTTTCCTATGCATTTCTGGGTGGGATTAGAAAAGGATAACTTCATCACCCTTTTTTGTTAATGAAATCCAAGAGTTTCAATATAAAAACAATAAAAATAAAAACTATTTAACCTTTTATATTTTATAGAAATAAAGATGCATTATATAAATTATATACACAATCTCTAGACTTTAATGCTAAATTAAATGAAAACCAAATTTTCAACGCGCTTCACAATTTTTTTTTTTGGTAAAAACCCACCCGTGTTTAGGCGAGCTGATTATCTTTCATCTAGAAATTACTCCCAAGGAGCATGCATGCCAATATCGAAGGGAATAGAACCTAGTTGGGGAGGCTAATAGTGAATCCTACCTACCACCAGAGCTACGCCCACTTGAAAACACACATCACAAATAACAAAATTAAAATTATGCAGTGTATTAGCGAAAATAAAATTACATAATTAATGCAAATGTTATACATTTTGAGAAATTATCATTAATATTTCATCTTTTCCCTTTTATTTTTCTAAACCATGTATCATCCCCTTGAAAGATGATTCACAATGATTATCTGTAATTCAAAATGTGAGAGATCAGAAAAGTGTAGGGGAAATAAAAATAGTTTCAAAAAGGTGTGTGAATCACATTTAGGGGAAATAAAATAGTTTCATGGATGTAATGGGATTTGGAAGCACCTGCTAATACTGATGCAAGTTTTCCTGTGAAGATGTAAAACGTTTGTACCCACGTAATCATGATTTTGA
Source organism: Pinus albicaulis (assembly GCA_034641835.2). NCBI lineage: Eukaryota > Viridiplantae > Streptophyta > Pinopsida > Pinales > Pinaceae > Pinus > Pinus albicaulis. The sequence continues at coordinate 991,247,864 of CM076583.1, forward strand.
ATATAAAGTATTCGTCCTTAAAACTATTTATCTTTTTATAATTTATAAAAATGAAGATGCATTAAATTTCTATGTATCATCTATACATATTTATTCCACATTAAAATTTAAACCACATCTTCAACTCACATCACAACTATTATGGAGTTTGTTAACACAAATAAAATTGCATAATTAATGTATATGTTATACTTTTTGAAAAATAATTATTGAAATTGCCTCTTTTTTCTCTCCTCTTTTCTACATTATATCACTTCTTTAAAAGGGGACTAACATTAACAACCTATTATTCGAAAGTAGAGAGATTGTGAATCAAGATGGGAGCAAGATTTTATCTGCATTAATGCCATTAGTTTCAATGCATACATAAATTATTCTTCATTTTTCAATGTCTCTCATTATCTTGATGTTCTAAAGATAATTAATCAATTTTAGACATAAGAAAAGTTCAGCCATATCCAACCATGGTCAAACTAGATCAATAACGTTTCACCATGATCATTCATGGTCAAGGATATTAACCATAGTAAACATGGTCCCCATATAAATAGGGTTTGAATTGAGTCGGAAAGGAAATGGGGTTTGAATAGAGTCAATTGCAGTTTTGAGATTACATAAGTTACGAAAATTATAAAAACTAAATGTTAAAATTGTTTAATTAGAATGTAATATTAGAAATGATTAGAATAAGATTCATATTATTAAAAACTATATAGATATCAAAATAGAAAATAGAAAATAAAAATAAAAATGGGATTATATCATCAAATAAATAATTATTTGTTTTTGGAATGAGATTTTAGATGTTTGGTATGATTAAAGAATATGAAAATTTGAAAAAATTATTAATTAAGGAAAATGATATGATACCATAAAGAAAAAAGTAAAAAAGAAGGAAGAAATAAAAATAAGATATAGTGTGGAATGAAAATGGAGGCGTAGGGGGATATAACAAATATGAAGAGAATGAGTTTATAGAATATGTTGATGGATAGTGGGTTTTCAAGAATGACTCTGCTTTATAGCCATTTATCAAAAGGAATTAGGGTGTTTCTCGATTTCAAGACCTTGGCCAATGGGAGGAGTAATAAGTTGCATATAATATAATTTTGGCTTGGTATAAATGAATAAAATATATAGAATTGTGGCAGTGATGTGTGGTTGTCTACTTAAAATATGTGGCTATGCAATGTGTCACATAAGTGATTTTTAAGGAAGGTGGAATCCATTCAAGTATATAGGATAATGATGACAAGGAGTTCAGGAAACTCCTTGCTTATCATGTTCAATCACAAATCCTCTTTAGTGAACGCGATGGTCCATCACAACACATCGCAACATCTAAACCGAAACAACTGTCCAATAATACACTGTACAAATTTTCATTTCTCTCATTATTCTGCATTTTCTATTGACATTATGTAATGGTTGTTGCATTTTATTTTGTAAATTTAGAACATATATGTGGATTTGAACATCCATATAGGACATAAATACCACATTCTCAATGTTTTTAATTATCATTCTTTCTTGGTGTGTGAATGCATAATAATGGTTTCATTATCTATTTAAGAGTTGCAATATCAATTAATATAACTTTAGTAAAAATTAAATGTTAACTTAAAAATCCTTTAAATATAAATCTTCTCGTGTTAATGAAACCAATGTAATCAAGTCACCATTAAAATTAATTTTTATAACTTTTATAATAGAAAACAATCAAATATATTGTTGGCTTGAAAACTATGTCACCTTTTATAGTTTATTAAAATTGAGATGGCTTAAAGTTTTATATGTTTGTGTTATAGTTTTCGATAAATCTTAAGTGTTTATGTTATAGTTTTCGAGAAATAGTCATTGAAATTGAGTGTTTTTCCTTTCCTCTATTTTAACCATATATCATTGCTTTTCGTGTTCATTCTTATGCATCACATTTTCATGCTCATAAAAAGATTGATTGAGATCAAATTTATTAGACATTTATTAATATATAAATTAATTTCCAGAATGCATCTTATCCCGATACGAACATGTGTAAGCTTACCCACAACATAGATACCTCATTCACAATGTTTTCAAATTTCAGTTAATTTTCATTTCTTTATGTTTACAAGATGATGTATAAATTAATATAAATTTATTTGAACTTTAATTTTAACACAGTTTCCCATTAAATATAAATCTTACTGTATTACAAAACTAGTGCAAATAAGATGACCATTAAAATTGAATTTCTATATATTTTGTAATAAAAGAGAATGGGGAATCCATATACTGTTAGTGCTACTTTTAGAACTATTTAACCTTTTATTATGGACGCTATGGATTACTAGGAGGTTGTGCCATCCTCCTCCCAAGTGTAATGCCTCATTTAAGTCACTTGAGGCGCTAGGCTGTCGGCGAATGCAAGAATACAAGTGGAGTCTATTCCAATAAATGACATTCATGAGTATGGTTTTGGAATATGAAGAGGTAAGTGCGAGTGGAGTTGAGGGTAGACCCTCGACCTCCATCCCCTGTTTTCCAATTTCTCTCTTGGTAGGTAATATTTTCTAGTTTGAAGAGGTGCTTTTGGTAAAGAGTATTAACGTTGGTATCCGTATCAAGGGTTACGAACTTTTAAGTCTTTTCACTGTACTCAAGTGTGGATTCCATCTTTATAGAGTGTTGGTGATGATGTTACCACCTATTAAATCTATTATTTTCCAATTTGTGGTATTGCATCACTTGTTTAGTAGGTTTGTTCAATTTCTAGGCCTGTTTGTGATATTGTGGGTAACTGTCCAATCCTTGGGGGTAACTTATGTTGGTTCGATATCAAGGGATCCTAACTTTTTTGAGGTTTTGGGTTGCTTCGTGTTTTTTGGTATGATTTCAAGCAAGCTTGTTCTCTTGCAATTTTGTCAAATCTTTCAGTGCTTAGTGTTTGTTGACGATGGTGCGCTGTTAGGCCTTGATACATGCCTCTTTGTGTTATGTCAATGCATAGGTAATTTTAATTGTTTGGAGGGGTATCGTGTAATATTGGGTGTCATGGTTTTTGGCTACAGTGAGATTGAGAAGTAGGTGTCGTTTACACCATTGATGTGGAAATTCGGTGATGATATAATTGATTTCAGGTTTTGGGTTCACGATTCTATATCTATTCCTTAATAGTAGGAGGTTGTGCCATCCACCTCCCAAGTGTAATGCCTCATTTAAGTCACTGTAAGCACTAGGCTGTCGGTGCATCTAAGAATAAAAGTGGAGTCTCTTCCAATAAATGACATTTATGAGTATGGTTTTGGAATATGAAGAGGTGAGTGCGAGTGGAGGTGAGGGTGAACTCTCGACCTCCATTCACTGTTTCCCAATTTCTCTCTTGGTGGGTAATATTTTCTAGTTTGAAGATGTGATTTTGGTAGATATAATTAAGGTTGGTATCTGCGTCAAGGGTTGTGACCTTTTCAGTCTTTTCACTGTACTGGAGTGTGAGATTACGACACGAGTAGTTGAGGCTAGAGTGCAATAAGGAACCGTCGTGTTTAAGGACTCATCGCCGTCTTTTGTGGTATCCATCTTCAAAGGTTTGGATCATCAAATTGATAGCATTGTGAGTTGGAGAAATTCCGAATTGGATGTGTTGGGAGGCCATGGTAGGAAACCTCCTAAGGAGGATCTAGCGCTAGAAGAGGGCCGCCAAATTCTTGTTTAAGTTGAGAATGGGGAGACTTGACCTCCACACATGCCGAGTGGAATTATTTGAGAAGGATCATGTTGCCAAGGCCAAGAGAATTAATGCAACATTTGAGAGTGTGGAGAGGTATTTGGAGCACAAAATCGTGAACATGGAGACTGATTTACTCACTTCCAATTCAGAGTTGGTGAGCCACAACATATTTGCAGAGGTGGTTGAGGTTATTTGAGGACTACCAGAGGAGCTGGTGGCTTAGATGTAGAACAAGGGAGGAGACGACGACACAAGTCCGAGCAACCGAGGGAAGTATGTTAGCGAGGACGTGGGGAAGTCCAACCTTAAATAATGCCCACTTCAGGGAAAATTTTAAGGATGGAAGTTTATCTTAAAGTCTATAAACCTTGGCGAATCTTACGAGTCCATAATATGCAAAGTGAAAATTTTTTGGTGATATTTTTGTAGAAATATTTATATTTCCAATGATTTTATATTAGTTGATATTATATTTTGGCAATTTCTAAGGTAAAATAACACTTTAGAATAAAATTTGGGCGAGTCGTTTTAGAAAAGAAATGGAAATGGGCGAATATTTGTTTTGGAGATAAAATCCCCTTTGATAGCTGATTCCATGTATTTCTTGCATTTTATACATCATTATGTTGCTTCTTGTCAGTGGAGAAGGGTGATACTTTCTGTGGCATATCGATACTATGTTTGAAACTTTGATTATTTATCTATGATGGAGCTGGATAGGTACGTGTGGTTGTGTGTTGTTAAACTGGAGAGAGAAATACTTCTATGTGTCTTTGTTATATGGGGGTATTTTGGATCTTTCTCTTTCCTATGTATTTCTGGGTGGGATTAGAAAAGGATAACTTCGTAACTCTTTTTTGTTAATGAAATCCAAGAGTTTCAACCTACAAACAATAAAAACAAAAACTATTTAACCTTTTATATTTTATAGAAATAAATATGCATTATATAAATTATATACACAATCTCTAGACTTTAATGATAAATTAAATGAAAACCAAATTTTCAACGCCCTTCACAATTTTTTTGTTTTTGTAAAAACCCACCCGTGTCTAGGCGAGATGATTATCTTTCATGTAGAAATTAGTCCCAAAGAGCGAGAATGCCAATCTCAAAGGGACTGGAACCTGGGTGAGGAGGGTAAGGGCGACTCCTACCTACCACCAGAGCTACGCCCACTTGAAAACACACATCAGAAATAACAAAAATAAAATTATTCAGTGTATTAACAAAGAAAAAAAAAAAACAAAATTATTTTTCTTAACCATGTATCATCCCCTTGAAGGATGTTTCACAATGATTATTTGTAATTCAAAAGGTGAGAGATCAGAAAAGTGTTTGTTTTAATGTCTATTTAAATGATTTTCGTTATGTTCTCGATCATTCAATTCTCGAGTTAACATTGTCTAGTTTATTAATATTAGTGTAAAACCCAACATAAATGTTCACGGTGTAGTTCTTCCAAAGATAATTCAATTTATTAGTAGGTTTTCTACCTTCAAATTGAAAAGTTCAATTCCCTTCACTTGTAGTTGTTGGAAAATACCTACATTACCTTAATATAGTTATATAATATATATATTTTTATATAATTTGAATATAGTATTATATTACAACTTTGATATTATTTTTTTCTCCAAAGGAAAAAAATCGTAATTTCATTTAAACTTTTGAAGAAAAAGAACAAAATTAAGTTTTTCTTATTCTAAAAGAATGCAATATGAGAAACCGTACAAAATATGAATAATAATTTTTAAACATTAAGAAGATATCCACACATGGGATGAGTAATAAGGGCCACATGATAGGATTTTATCTTGGTCAAAATGAATAGAATTTTTACAATTGTGGGAGCGATGGGTGATTGTTGACCTAAATATGTGGGCGTGGATTTTAGGATGTTTAGCATATGTGAATTTTGATGCAGGTTTTTACTTATGTAAGTTTCTTTGTTAAATCATGTAGCTGGGATGGTTGATAGAAATTTTTTTATTCTCTCCACCGGGGTTCAATTCATGTCCACCATATTGACTTAACCACCAAAAAAATTTCCTAAGCTCGCAAGAAGTCTTCTAAAAATCTAGTGCTCTTTCCTGAATATCCCAAACAATTTATTTATTAATTCAATAAAAGTATTTGCACCATCAAATAATTCCCATTCCGACTTCCATAGCCATTATATCCAATAACCAATATTTCAATAAAAAATTATATGGGTGCTACAATCCTCTTCTTTTCCTTGAAAATGTATGTGATTATCAGGTAAAATAACATATCACACATTTAGTTATTGTTGAATGGGATTTAAACATAAATGAACTTTAGGCCTTGTGGAAATATAATGAGGTACACATTTTCCCCAATCACATTTATTCCATTTATTTTGTATGCGTAATGTAACATTCATATATCTAATCGATTCTTACTCATGACACCATGCAGGAAAATCATACATGCATACAACTTCTCTGTCATGTCTTAATGTGAAGCTCTCTCACCACTTCAGCTGGGTTTCCCTGTAATCCATAACCCCCATTCTGCATTTTCCCAGGTCAGTGACATTCACTTCACTCGAAATTCATACTCGGTGTTATTAGGGTGTATGAAGACAATACAATCTTTCTATGGCGTTTTTGGATTGACTAAATTGGGGAAAACAATTTCTTTTGTTTTGTGTAGACCTTTTTTCTAAAAGATAATCTTATATGAAGCACTGAACTCAATATTTTTTAAATTGACAACATCATTATCTTAATTTGGGTTTTTCTATCGAGATTTATTTTTAAATTTTTATTGGAATTGCTGGTTCACCTCTTATGGATTTCTAGCTACAGGGATTAAATTATCTGGCAAGAGAGGGAGGCGTAAATTGTAGCCCCGAGGAACAACTGGAGGAAAAATATGCGTGAGGATTGGGAGTGCCCACAAAAAACAATGCCAATATTTTCTCCTTGGAAAGGATTGGACCTCACTCACTCTCTGAATAAAGAGAATAAAAATTGTTGGGGATTCCTTGTTTTTTATAAGAATCTTCTCAAATGTACATTATTTCGATAAAAATTCCTCCACCAATCAAATACCAGCTGAAAAAATTTGAGCAATATTCCTTTTCTCATGTTCTGCATCACCTAAATAAGGCAACTGATGAAATGGAAAATTGTGGAGTGCTATTGGGAGCGGGGAGATACGATATCGATGGGAGAGATAGCAGCCACCTTTCTACTCCTTAATTTAATAATGGGGAGGATGACAATAAATTTTCGCATGTCTATCGATGATAGAGGGATGACGCTAGTGGAAGCTAGTGCACAAGAAGGCACCGTCCTAGTTAAGGACTCACCACCCTGTTTTGTGGTATCCGTTGTTAAAGGTTTGGAGCGTCGAATTGATAACAATGCGAGTCGGAGGAATGCCGAATTAGATGTGCCATGAGGCCATGGTAGGAAACCTCCTAAAGAGGATATAGCGCGGAGAGAGTGGGCTGCCGAATTCCTGTTTAAGTTGATAATGGGGAGACTTGACCTCATCACACGCCGAGTAGAATTATTGGAGAAGGATCCCGCTGCCAAGGCCGAGAGAATTAATGCAATGTTTGAGACTCTGGAGGGGTATTTGGAGCACAAAATCATGAAGATGGAGACTGATTTACTCACTTCCAATTTAGAGTTGGTCATCGACAACATATCTGCAGAGGTGGAGGATATTATTTGACGACTACCGGAGGAGGTCGTGGCTTAGCCGCGGTATCAAGGGAGGAGACGACGACCGAGGCGCATGTCCGAGCAGCTTCTAGGGGAAGTGTCAAACAGACACTGAAGTCCAATCTCAAATAAGTTCCACTTATGAATTGACATTACTTGGCTAGTAGGGGAAAAAAAATAGTTTCATGGATGTAATGGGACTTGGAAGCACCTGCTAAGACTGATGCAAGTTTTGTTGTGAAGATGTAAAACGTTTGTACCCAAGTAATCATGATTTTGAATATAAAGTATCCGTCCTTAAAACTATTTATCTTTTTATAATTTATAAAAATGAAGATGTATTAAATTTATATATATCATCTATACATATTTATTCCAAATTAAAATTTAAACCACATTTTCAACTCACATCAACACTATTATGGAGTTTGTTAACACAAATAGAATTGCATAATTAATGTACATGTTATACTTTTTGAAAAATCATTATTGAAATTGCCTCTTTTTTCTCTCCTCTTTTCTACATTATATCACTTGTTTGAAAGGGGACTAACAATAACAACCTGTAATTCAAAAGGAGAGAGATTGTGAATCAAGATGAAAGCAAGTTTGTTTTTGCATTAATGCCATTAGTTACAATGCATACATAAATTATTCTTCATCTTTCAATGTGTCTCATTATCTTGATATTCTAAAGATAATTAATCAATTTTAGACATTAAGAAAAGCTCGGCCATATCGAACCATGGTCAAACTAAATCAATAATGGTTCATGGTCAACACTATTAACCATAATAAACATGGTCCTCATATACACATATTACAGGTTGATAACCATGGAAAAACTACCTTTCCCAATATTACAGGTTGATAACCATGGACAAACTACCTTTCCCACCTGTAAACATTACTGTAGTCACTTTTACTTCCACAATAACCAAACCTGCCACTATCACCTATTCTCGCACTCAATTTAATTGCCACCACCAAAACTACCTCTACCTCTCCCACCAGAATCTCTGTTAACATTGCCGTAGTAACTTTTACTTCCACTACCACCTATTCTTCGAGGGGCAATGTTTATTCTATAGTGATTATCGTTGCCACGACCTTGATTCCATCCATTAGCCGAAGAACTGGGATACCCAAATGTATCTGCGTTCTGATGGCCTAGAGTTGCAAAATTTCCTGCTCGACCTGTTTCCCATCCACGCCCACAGCCTCTGCCACCTCTACGCCCACGAACTTGATTCCATCCCGACGTATCCATGTTCTGAGAGCTGAGAGTTGCAACATGTCCCCATCGCCCATCCACGCCCACGTCCTCTGCCCCTGCTATTTTGTATAGAATCTTCTCCCTCACACTCATATTCATCACCTGGAAGTGGCTTTAGTTGATCAGCACACATATTCTCACCTGGAAGTGGCTTTGTATAGAATCTTCTCCCTCACACTCATATTCATCAACTGGAAGTGGCTTTGTATAGAATCTTCTCCCTCACACTCATATTCATCACCTGGAAGTGGCTTTAGTTCACCCTCACTCCACCCGCATAAGAGGACATATTTCGTTGGGGTTTTGAACCGAATCAAGCACACCATACGGCGTTGATGTTGATGTCATATTTGTAATGCTAGAAATAGGGTTTGAATTGAGTCGAAAAGGAAATAGCGTTTGAATAGAGTCAATTGCAGTTTTGAGATTACATAAGTTACGAAAATTATAAAAACTAAAGGTTAATATTGTTTAATTAAAATGTAATATTAGAAATGATTAGAATAAGATTCATATTATTAAAAAATATATAGATATCAAAATAGAAAATAGAAAATAAAAATAAAAATGTGATTATATCATAAAATAAATAATTATTTGTTTTTTGGAATGAGATTTTAGATGATTGGTATGATTAAAGAATATGAAAATTTGAAAACATTATTAATTAAGGAAAATGATATGATAAAATAAAGAGAAAAGTCAAAAAGAAGGAAGAAATAAAAATAAGATATATTGTGGAATGAAAATGGAGGAGTAGGGGGATATAAAAAATAGGAAGAGAATGGGTTTATAGAATATGTTGATGGATAGTGGGTTTTCAAGAATGACTCTACTTTATAGCCATTTATCAAAGGAATTAGGGTGTTTCTTGATTTCAAGACCTTGGCCAATGGGAGGAGTAATAAGTTGCATATAATAGAATTTTGGCTTGGTCTAAATGAATAAAATATATAGCATTGTGGAACTGATGTGTGGTTGTCTACTTAAAATATGTGGCTATGCAATGTGTCATATAAGTGATTTTTAAGGAAGGTGGAATCCATTCAGGTATATAGGATAACGATGACAAGGAGTTCAGGTAACTCCTTGCTTATCATGTTCAATCACAAATCCTCTTTAGTGAACCCGATGGTCCATCACAACACATCGCAACATCTAAACTGAAACAACTTTCCAATAATACATTATACAAATTTTCATTTCTCTCATTATTCTTCATTTTCTATTGACATTATGTAATATTGGTTGTTGCATTTTATTTTGCAAATTCAGAACATATATGTGGATTTCAACATCCATATAGGACATAAATACCACATTCTCAATGTTTTTAATTATCATTCTTTCTTGGTGGGTGAATGCATAATAATGGTTTCATTATCTATTTAAGAGTCGCAATATCAATTAATATAAATTTAGTTAAAATTTAATGTTAACTTAAAAATCCTTTAAATATAAATCTTCTCATGTTAATGAAACCAATGCAATTAAGTCACCATTAAAATTAATTTTTATATCTTATATAATAGAAAACAATCAAAGATATTGTTGGCTTGAAAACTATTTCACCTTTTATAATTTATTAAAATCAAGATGCCTTAAATTTTTATATGTTTGTGTTATAGTTTTCGATAAATCTTAAGTGTTTATGTTATAGTTTTCGAGAAATAGTCATTGAAATTGAGTGTTTTTCCTTTATTCTATTTTAACCATATATCATTTCTTTCCGTGTTCATGCTTATGCATCACATTTTCACGCTCATAAAAATATTGATTGAGATCAAATTTATTAGACATTTATTGACATATAAATTAATTTCCAGAATGTATCTTATCCGGATACGAACATGTGTAAGCTTACCCACAACATAGATACCTCATTCACAATGTTTTCAAATTTCAGCTCATTTTCATTTCTTTGTGTTTACAATATGATGTATAAATTAATATAAATTTATTTGAACTTTAATTTTAACGCAGTTTCCCATTAAATATCAATCTTACTGTATTATAAAACTAGTGCAAATAAGATGACCATTAAAATTGAATTTCAATATATTTTGTAATAAAAGATAACGGGGAATCCATATACTGTAAGTGCTATTTTTAAAACTATTTAACCTTTTACTATGGACGAGATGGATTCCTAGGAGGTTGTGCCATCCTCCTCCCAAGTGTAATGCCAAATTTAAGTCACTCGAGGTGCTATGCTGTCGGCGAATGCAAAAATACAAGTGGAGTCCGTTCCAATAAATGAAATTTATGAGTATGGTTTTGGAACATGAAGAGGTGAGTGCGAGTGGAGGTGAGGGTAGACCCTCGACCTCCATCCCCTCTTTTCCATTTTCTTTCTTGATGGTTAATATTTTCTAGTTTGAAGAGGTGCTTTTTGTAAATAGTATTAACGTTGGTATCCGCATCAAGGGTTGCGACCTTTTAAGTCTTTTCACTGTACTCGAATCTGGATTTCGTCTTTATATAGTGTTGGTGATAGCGTTGTCACCTATTACATCTATTATTTTCCAATTTATGGTATTGCATCACTCGTTTAGTAGGTTTGTTCAATTTCTAGGCCTGTGTGTGATATCATGGATAATTGTCCAATCCTTGGGGTTAGCTTATGTAGGTTCGATATCAAGGGATCCTAAATTTTTTGAGGTTTTGGGTTGCTTCGTGTTTTTTGGTATGTTTTCAAGCAAGCTTGTTCTCTTGCAATTTTTTCAAATATTTCAGTGCTTAGTGTTTGTTGACGATGGTGCGCGGTTAGGCCTTGATACATGCCTCTTTGTGTTATGTCAACGCATAGGTCATTTTAATTGTTTGGAGGGGTATCGTGTAATATTGGGTGTCATGTTTTTGGGCTACAGTGAGATTGAGAAGTTGGTGTCGTTTGCACCATTGATGTGGAAATTCAGTGATGATATAATTGATTTCAGGTTTTGGGTTCATGATTCTACGTTTATTCCTTCATCGTAGGAGGTTTTTCCATCCTCCTCCCAAGTGTAATGCCTCTTTTAAGTCACTGCAAGCGCTAGGTTGTCAGTGCATCTAAGAATACAAGTGGAGTCTCTTCCAAGAAATGAAATTTATGAGTATGGTTTTGGAATATGAAGAGGTGAGTGCGAGTGGAGATGAGGGTAAACTCTCGACCTCCATCCACTGTTTCCCAATTTCTCTCTTGGTGTGTAATATTTTCTAGTTTGAAGATGTGCTTTTGGTAAATAGAATTGAGGTTGGTATCTGCATCAAGAGTTGCACCCTTTTCAGTATTTTCACTGTACTGGAGTGTGAGATTACGACACGAGTAGTTGAGGCTAGAGTGAAATAAGGAACCATCCTATTTAAGGACTCATCGCCCTCTCTTGTGGTATCCATCGTTAAAGGTTTGGATCGTCAAATTGATAGCATTGTCAGTTGGAGGAATGCTAAATTGGATGTGTCGGGAGGCCATGGTAGGAAACCTTCTAAGGAGGATCTAGCGCACTAGAAGAGGGCCGCCAAACTGTTGTTTAAGTTGAGAATGGGGAGACTCGACCTCCGCACATGCATAGTGGAAATGTTGGAGAAGGATCATGTTGCCAAGGCCAAAAGAATTAATGCAACATTTGAGACTGTGGAAAGGTGTTTGGAGCACAAAATCACGAATATGGAGACTGATTTACTCACTTCCAATTCAGAGTTGGTCATCGACAACATATCTGCAGAGGTGGAGAATATTATTTGAGGACTACCGGAGGAGGTCATGGCTTAGATGTAGAACAAGAGAGGAGGTGACGATACAGGTCCGAGCAACAGAGGGAAGTATGTCAGGGAGGATGCAGGGAAGTCCAATATCAAATAATGCCTGCTTCAGGGAAAATTTTAAGGATGGAAGTTTATCTTAAAGTTTATAAACCTTGGCGAATCTTACTAGTCCATAATATGCAAAGTGTAAAATTTTTGGTGATTTTTTTGGAGAAATATTTAGATTTCCAATGATTTTATATTAGTTGATATTATATTTTGGAAATTTTTAAGGTAAAATAACGATGTGCAACAAAATTTGGGTGAATCATTTTAGAAAAAAAATGGAAATTGGCGAATATTTGTTTCGGAAAAACATGGAAAATTAGCCCCCTTGCGAATATTAGCCCCTAAAATTTTCCGTGGCCCACTTATGAATTTATCGAAGGTGGATATTTTTATGGCTCCGAGCACATTATGGAAACTTTCTGTTTATTGTGATGATCGCTAGCTCTATGGTTATCTGGTTTATGCTCCGAATTGTGAAAATATATGGTTATGGAGATACACTCCCCTTTGGTAGTTGATGTCATGTATTTCTTGCATTTTATACATCATTATGTTGCTTCTTGCCAATGGAGAAGGGTGATGATTTCTGTGGCATGTCGACACTATGTTTGAAACTTTGATTATTTATCTATGATGGAACTAGATAGGTACGTGGTGTTGTGTGTTCCTAAACTGAAGAGAGAAATACTTCTATGTGTCTTTGTTATATGGGGGTATTTTGGATCTTTCTCTTTCCTATGTATTTCTGGGTGGATTAGAAAAGGATAACTTCATCACCTTTTTTTGTTAATGAAATCCAAGAGTTTCAATATAAAAACAATAAAAATAAAAACTATTTAACCTTTTATATTTTATAGAAATAAAGATGCATTATATAAATTATATACACAATCTCTAGACTTTAATGCTAAATTAAATGAAAACCAAATTTTCAACGCGCTTTACAATTTTTTTTTTTGGTAAAAACCCACCCGTGTTTAGGCGAGATGATTATATTTCATCTAGAAATTACTCCCAAGGAGCATGCATGCCAATCTCGAAGGGAATAGAACCTAGGTGGGGAGGCTAATAGCGAATCCTACCTACCACCAGAGCTACACCCACTTGAAAACACACATCACAAATAACAAAAATAAAATTATGCAGTGTATTAGCAAAAATAAAATTACATAATTAATGTAAATTTTATACATTTTGAGAAATTATCATTAATATTTCATCTTTTCCCTTTTATTTTTCTAAACCATGTATCATCCCCTTGAAAGATGATTCACAATGATTATCTGTAATTCAAAAGGTGAGAGATCAGAAAAGTGTAGGGGAAATAAAAATAGTTTCAAAAAGGTGTGTGAATCACATTTAGGGGAAATAAAATAGTTTCATGGATGTAATGGGATTTGGAAGCACCTGCTAATACTGATGCAAGTTTTCCTGTGAAGATGTAAAACGGTTGTACCCACGTAATCATGATTTTGAATATAAAGTATTCGTCCTTAAAACTATTTGTCTTTTTATAATTTATAAAAATGAAGATGCATTAAATTTCTATGTATCATCTATACATATTTATTCGACATTAAAATTTAAACCACATTTTCAACTCACATCACAACTATTATGGAGTTTGTTAACACAAATAAAATTGCATAATTAATGTATATGTTATACTTTTTGAAAAATAATTATTGAAATTGCCTCTTTTTTCTCTCCTCTTTTCTACATTATATCACTTTCTCAGGGGACTAACAAAAGAATACACTATTATTCCAAAGTAGAGAGATGAATCAAGATGGGAGCAAGATTTTAGTTTCATTAATGCCATTACCAATGGCTGGCAAAATTATTCTTCATTTTTCAATGTCTCTCATTACCCGATGCCCTAAAGATAATTAATCAATTTTAGACATAAGAAAAGTTCAGCCATATCCAACCATGGTCAAACTAGATCAATAATGTTTCACCATGATCATTCATGGTCAAGGATATTAACCATAGTAAACATGGTCCCCATATAAATAGGGTTTGAATTGAGTCGGAAAGGAAATAGGGTTTGAATAGAGTCAATTGCAGTTTTGAGATTACATAAGTTACGAAAATTATAAAAACTAAATGTTAAAATTGTTTAATTAGAATGTAATATTAGAAATTATTAGAATAAGATTCATATTACTAAAAACTATATAGATATCAAAATAGAAAATAGAAAATAAAAATAAAAATGGGATTATATCATCAAATAAATAATTATTATTTTTTTGGAATGAGATTTTAGATGTTTGGTATGATTAAAGAATATGAAAATTTGAAAAAATTATTAATTACGGAAAATGATATGATACCATAAAGAAAAAAGTAAAAAAGAAGGAAGAAATAAGATATAGTGTGGAATGAAAATGGAGGCGTAGGGGGATATAACAACTATGAAGAGAATGAGTTTATAGAATATGTTGATGGATAGTCGGTTTTCAAGAATGACTCTGCTTTATAACCATTTATCAAAAGGAATTAGGGTGTTTCTTGATTTCAAGACCTTGGCCAATGGGAGGAGTAATAAGTTGCATACAATATAATTTTGGCTTGGTATAAATGAATAAAATATATAGAATTGTGGCAGTGATGTGTGGTTGTCTACTTAAAATATGTGGCTATGCAATGTGTCCCATAAGTGATTTTTAAGGAAGGTGGAATCCATTCAAGTATATAGGATAATGATGACAAGGAGTTCAGGAAACTCCTTGCTTATCATGTTCAATCACAAATCCTCTTTAGTGAACGCGATGGTCCATCACAACACATCGCAACATCTAAACCGAAACAACTGTCCAATAATACACTGTACAAATTTTCATTTCTCTCATTATTTTGCATTTTCTATTGACATTATGTAATGGTTGTTGCATTTTATTTTGTAAATTTAGAACATATATGTGGATTTGAACATCCATATAGGACATAAATACCACATTCTCAATGTTTTTAATTATCATTCTTTCTTGGTGTGTGAAAGCATAATAATGGTTTCATTATCTATTTAAGAGTTGCAATATCAATTAATATAACTTTAGTAAAAATTTAATGTTCACTTAAAAATCCTTTAAATATAAATCTTCTCGTGTTAATGAAACCAATGTAATCAAGTCACCATTAAAATTAATTTTTATAGGTTTTATAATAGAAAACAATCAAATATATTGTTGGCTTGAAAACTATGTCACCTTTTATAGTTTATTAAAATTGAGATGGCTTAAAGTTTTATATTTTTGCGTTATAGTTTTCGATAAATCTTAAGTGTTTATGTTATAGTTTTCGAGAAATATTCATTGAAATTGAGTGTTTTTCCTTTCCTCTATTTTAACCATATCTCATTGCTTTCCGTATTCATTCTTATGCATCACATTTTCACACTCATAAAAAGATTGATTGAGATCAAATTTATTAGACATGTATTAATATATAAATTAATTTCCAGAATGTATCTTATCCCTATACGAACATGTGTAAGCTTACCCACAACGTAGATACCTCATTCACAATGTTTTCAAATTTCAGTTAATTTCCATTTATTTGTGTTTACAAGATGATGTATAAATTAATATAAATTTATTTGAACTTTAATTTTAACACAGTTTCCCATTAAATATAAATCTTAATATGTTACAAAACTAGTGCAAATAAGATGACCATTAAAATTGAATTTCTATATATTTTGTAACAAAAGAGAATGGGGAATCCATATACTATTAGTGCTACTTTTAAAACTATTTAACCTTTTATTATGGACGAGATGGATTCCTAGGAGGTTGTTCCATCCTCCTCCCAAGTGTAATGCCTCATTTAAGTCACTCGAGGCGCCAGGCTGTCGGCGAATGCAAGAATACAAGTGGAGTCTCTTCTAATAAATGACATTTATGAGTATGTTTTGGAATATGAAGAGGTGAGTGTGAGTGGAGGTGAGGGTAGACCCTCGACCGCCATCCCCTCTTTTCCAATTTCTCTCTTGGTGGGTAACATTTTCTAGTTTGAAGAGGTGCTTGTGGTAAAGAGTATTAACGTTGGTATCCGCATCAAGGGTTGCGACCTTTTAAGTCTTTTCACTGTACTCGAGTGTGTATTCTGTCTTTATAGAGTGTTGGTGATAATGTTGCTTTTGTAAAAACCCACCCGTGTCTATGCGAGATGATTATCTTTCATGTAGAAATTAGTCCCAAAGAGCGAGCATGCCAATCTCAAAGGGACTGGAACCTGGGTGGGGAGGGTAAGGGCGACTCCTACCTACCACCAGAGCTACGCCCACTTGAAAACACACATCAGAAATAACAAAAATAAAATTATGCAGTGTATTAACAAAAATAAAAGAAACATAATTAATGTAAATGTTATACATTTTGAGAAATTATCATCATCTTTTCCCTTTTATTTTTCTTAACCATGTATCATCCCCTTGAAGGATGTTTCAAAATGATTATTTGTAATTCAAAAGGTGAGAGATCAGAAAAGTGTTTGTTTTAATGTCTATTTAAATGATTTCCGTTATGTTCTCGATCATTCAATTCTCGAGTTAACATTGTCTAGTTTATTAATATTAGTGTAAAACCCAACATAAATGTTCACGGTGTAGTTCTTCCAAAGATAATTCAATTTATTAGTAGGTTTTCTACCTTCAAATTGAAAAGTTCAATTCCCTTCACTTGTAGTTGTTGGAAAATACCTACATTACCTTAATATAGTTATATAATATATATATTTTTATATAATTTGAATATAGTATTATGTTACAACTTTAATATTATTTTTTGTCCAAAGGAAAAAAATCATAATTTCATTTAAAATTTTGAAGAAAAAGAACAAAATTAAGTTTTTCTTATTCTAAAAGAATGCAATATGAGAAACCGTACAAAATATGAATAATAATTTTTAAACATTAAGAAGATATTCACACATGGGATGAGTAATAAGGGGCACATGATAGGATTTTATCTTGGTCAAAATGAATAGAATTTTTACAATTGTGGGAGAGATGGGTGATTGTTGACCTAAATATGTGGGCGTTGATTTTAGGATGTTTAGCATATGTGAATTTTGATGCAGGTTTTTACTTATGTAAGTCTCTTCGTTAAATAGAAATTTTGTTATTCTCTCCACCGGGGTTCAATTCATGTCCACCATATTGACTTAACCACCAAAAAATTTTCCTAAGCTCGCAAGAAGTCTTCTAAAAATCTAGTGCTCTTTCCTGAATATCCCAAACAATTTATTTATTAATTCAATAAAAGTATTTGCACCATCAAATAATTCCCATTCTCGCTTCCATAGCCATTAAATCCAATAACCAATATTTCAATAAAAAACTATATGGGTGCTACAATCCTCTTCTTTTCCTTGAAAATGTATGTGATTATCAGGTAAAATAACATATCACACATTTAGTTATTGTTGAATTGGATTTAAACATAAATGAACTTTAGGCCTTATGGAAATATAATGAGTTACACATTTTCCCCAGTCACATTTATTCCATTTATTTTGTATGCGTAATGTAACATTCATATATCTAATCGATTCTTACTCATGACGCTATGCAGCAAAATCATACATGCATAAAACTTCTCTCTCATGTCTTAATGTGAAGCTCTCTCACCACTTCAGCTGGGTTTCCCTGTAATCCATAACCCCCATTCTGCATTTTCCCAGGTCAGTGACATTCACTTCACTCGAAATTCATACTCTCGGTGTTATTAGGGTGTATGAAGACAATACAATCTTTCTATGGCGTTTTTGGATTGACTAAATTGGGGAAAACAATTTCTTTTGTTTTGTGTAGACCTTTTTTCTGAAAGATAATCTTATATGAAGCACTGAACTCAATATTTTTTAAATCGACAACATCATTATCTTAATTTTGGTTTTTCTATCGAGATGTATTTTTAAATCTTTATTGGAATTGCTGGTTCACCTCTTACGGATTTCTAGCTACAGGGATTAAATTATTTGGCAAGAGAGGGAGGCGTAAATTGTAGCCCCGAGGAACAACTGGAGGAAAAATATGCGTGAGGATTGGGAGTGCCCACAAAAAAACAATGCCAATATTTTCTCCTTGTGGAAAGGATTGGACCTCACTCACTCTCTGAATAAAGAGAATAAAAATTGTTGGGGATTCCTTGTTTTTTATAAGAATCTTCTCAAATGTACATTATTTCGACAAAAATTCCTCCACCAATCAAATACCAGCTGAAAAAATTTGAGCAATATTCCTTTTCTCATGTTCTGCATCACCTAAATAAGGCAAGTGATGAAATGGAAAATCGTGGAGTGCTATTGGGAGCGGGGAGATACGATATCGATGGGAGAGATAGCGGCCACCTTTCTACTCCTTAATTTAATAACGAGGAGGATGACAATAAATTTTCACATGTCTATCGATGATAGAGGGATGATGCGAGTAGTGGAAGCTAGTGCACAAGAAGGCACCATCCTAGTTAAGGACTCACCACCTTGTTTTGTGGTATCCGTTGTTAAAGGTTTGGAGCGTCGAATTGATAACAATGCGAGTCGGAGGAATGCCGAATTAGATGTGCCATGAGGCCATGGTAGGAAACCTCCTAAAGAGGATATAGCGCGGAGAGAGAGGGCTGCCGAATTCCTGTTTAAGTTGGCAATGGGGAGACTTGACCTCATCACACGCCGAGTAGAATTATTGGAGAAGGATCCTGCTGCCAAGGCCGAGAGAATTAATGCAATGTTTGAGACTCTGGAGGGGTATTTGGAGCACAAAATCATGAAGATGGAGGCTGATTTACTCACTTCCAATTCAAAGTTGGTCAACGACAGCATATTTGCAGAGGTCAAGGATATTATTTCACGACTACCGGAGGAGGTCGTGGCTTAGCTGCAGAATAAGGGAGGAGACGACGACTGAGGCGCAGGTCTGAGCAGCCGAGGGAAGTATGTCAGCGAGGACGCTGGGAAGTCCAATCTCAAATAATTTCCACTTATGAATTGACATTACTTGGCTAGTAGGGGAAATAAAATAGTTTCATGGATGTAATGGGACTTGGAAGCACCTGCTAAGACTGATGCAAGTTTTGTTGTGAAGATGTAAAATGTTTGTACCCAAATAATCATGATTTTGAATATAAAGTATCTGTCCTTAAAACTATTTATCTTTTTATAATTTATAAAAATGAAGATGTATTAAATTTATATAGATCATCTATACATATTTATTCCAAATTAAAATTTAAACCACATTTTCAACTCACATCAACACTATTATGGAGTTTGTTAACACAAATAGAATTGCATAATTAATGTACATGTTATACTTTTTGAAAAACCATTATTGAAATTGCCTCTTTTTTCTCTCCTCTTTTCTACATTATATCACTTCTTTGAAAGGGGACTAACAATAACAACCTGTAATTCAAAAGGAGAGAGCTTGTGAATCAAGATGGGAGCAAGTTTGTATTTGCATTAATGCCATTAGTTACAATGCATACATAAATTATTCTTCATGTTTCAATGTGTCTCATTATCTTGATATTCTAAAGATAATTAATCAATTTTAGACATTAAGAAAAGTTCGGCCATATCCAACCATGGTCAAACTAAATCAGTAATGGTTCACCATGATCTTTCATGGTCAACACTATTAACCATAATAAACATGGTCCTCATATACACATATTACAGGTTGATAACCATGGAAAAACTACCTTTCCCAATATTACAGGTTGATAACCATGGACAAACTACCTTTCCCACCTGTAAACATTACTGTAGTCACTTTTACTTCCACAATAACCAAACCTGCCACTATCACCTATTCTCGCACTCAATTTAACTGCCACCACCAAAACTACCTCTACCTCTCCCACCAGAATCTCTGTTAACATTGCCGTAGTAACTTTTACTTCCACTACCACCTATTCTTCGAGGGGCAACGTTTATTCTATAGTGATTATCGTTGCCACGACCTTGATTCCATCCATTAGCCGAGGAACTGGGATACCCAGATGTATCTGCGTTCTGATGGCCTAGAGTTGCAAAATTTCCTGCTCGACCTGTTTCCCATCCACGCCCACGGCCTCTGCCACCTTTACGCCCACGAACTTGATTCCATCCCGACGTATCCGTGTTCTGAGAGCTGAGAGTTGCAACATGTTCCGATGTCCCTGTCGCCCATCCACGCCCACGTCCTCTGCCCCTGCCATTTTGTATAGAATCTTCTCCCTCACACTCATATTCATCACCTGGAAGTGGGTTTACTTGATCAGCACGCAGAGGTGATTGATAACCTGCAGATGATGTGTTGAGTTGTGTCCTAGATAGCGTAATTGCTATCGTGGATACGTGTCTGGTCGTTTCCAAAGTCGATAGGCCTTCTTCCAGGGGTTCCCAAATAGTGTTTATATCAGCAGAACTTGTTTCTGTATTCTGATGGAGTTCAGGCAATCTCCTCTTTATCATCTCTGCAATTGTTACAGTCTTGCTTATTGCTCTTCCCATTCCCTTCAAGATAATGTCAGATGCACCTTTCTCTTCAGTAATGCAATTGCATATCCAACGTACTTCCCCAGCGTCCCCGCTGTCGTGATACAAATCTCGTTTTCGCTTTTGGGAACAATGGGGCCAGAATTTTCCACTCTTCGATATTTATCCATCTCGATCCTAAAACCCTATTCCCTCCCTATGCAACTTAAATAAATTCGCAAAAGCCACTGATATCCCAACGGAAAACACACAGTTAAGTTAATGACACCACAGAAACTCCGACGTCCAGAAAGCTGAGGAATATTAGTTAAGGAAGTGTTTGTGTGTTTATAAACATACAAAGAATAAACGAGCTATACTGGATTGGCTTTTATATATATGGTCACACAAGCGTGGACGACCGACTTCACTCCACCCGCATAAGAGGACGTATTTCGTTGGGGTTTTGAACCGAGTCAAGCACACCATACGGCGTTGATGTTGATGTCATATTTATAGTGCTAGAAATAGGGTTTGAATTGGGTCGAAAAGGAAATAGGGTTTGAATAGAGTCAATTGCAGTTTTGAGATTACATAAGTTAAGAAAATTATAAAAACTAAATGTTAATAATGTTTAATTAAAATGTAATATTAGAAATGATTAGAATAAGATTCATATTATTAAAAAATATATAGATATCAAGATAGAAAATAGAAAATAAAAATAAAAATGTGATTATACCATAAAATAAACAATTATTTGTTTTTTGGAACGAGATTTTAGATGATTGGTATGATTAAAGAATATGAAAATTTGAAAAAATTATTAATTAAGGAAAATGATGTGATACAATAAAGAGAAAAGTCAAAAAGAAGTAAGAAATAAAAATAAGATATAGTGTGGAATGAAAATAGAGGAGTAGGGGGATATAACAAATAGGAAGAGAATGGGTTTATAGAATATGTTGATGGATAGTGCTGCTTTATAGCCATTTATCAAAAGAATTAGGGTGTTTCTTGATTTCAAGACCTTGGTCAATGGGAGGAGTAATAAGTTGGATATAATAGAATTTTGGCTTGGGCTAAATGAATAAAATATATAGCATTGTGGCAGTGATTTGTGGTTGTCTACTTAAAATATGTGGCTATGCAATGTGTCACATAAGTGATTTTTAAGGAAGGTGGAATCCATTCAAGTATATAGGATAACGATGACAAGGAGTTCAGGTAATTCCTTGCTTATCATGTTCAATCACAAATCCTCTTTAGTGAACCCGATGGTCCATCACAACACATCACAACATCTAAACCGAAACAATTGTCGAATAATACATTATACAAATTTTCATTTCTCTCATTATTCTGCATTTTCTATTTGTAATATTGGTTGTTGCATTTTATTTTGCAAATTTAGAACATATATGTGGATTTCAACATCCATATAGGACATAAATACCACATTCTCAATGTTTTTAATTATCATTCTTTCTTGGTGTGTGAATGCATAATAATGGTTTCATTATCTATTTAAGAGTTGCAATATCAATTAATATAAATTTAGTTAAAATTTAATGTTAACTTAAAAATCCTTTAAATATAAATCTTCTCGTGTTAATGAAACCAATGCAATCAAGTCACCATTAAAATTTATTTTTATAACTTTTATAATAGAAAACAGTCAAAGATATTGTTGGCTTGAAAACTATTTCACCTTTTATAATTTATTAAAATCAAGATGGCTTAAATTTTTATATGTTTCTGTTATAGTTTTCGATAAATCTGAAGTGTCTATGTTATAGTTTTCGAGAAATAGTCATTGAAATTGAGTGCTTTTACTTTCTTATATTTTAACCGTATATCACTGCTTTCCGTGTTCATTCTTATGCATCACATTTTCACGCTCATAAAAATATTGATTGAGATCAAATTTATTAGACATTTATTGACATATAAATTAATTTCCAGAATGTATCTTATTCGGATACGAACATGTGTAAGCTTACCCACAACATAGATACCTCATTCACAATGTTTTCAAATTTCAGCTAATTTTCATTTCTTTGTGTTTATAAGATGATGTATAAATTAATATAAATTTATTTGAACTTTAATTTTAACGCAGTTTCCCATTAAATATAAATATTACTGCGTTACAAAACTAGTGCAAATAAGATGACCATTAAAATTGAATTTCTATATATTTTGTAATAAAAGAGAATGGGGAATCCATATACTGTTAGTGTTACTTTTAAAACTATTTAACCTTTTATTATGGACGCGATGGATTCCTAGGAGGTTGAGCCATCCTCCTCCCAAGTGTAATGCCTCATTTAAGTCACTCAAGGCGCTATGTTGTCGGCGAATGCAAGAATACAAGTGGAGTCCCTTCCAATAAATGACATTTATGAGTATGGTTTTGGAATATGAAGAGGTGAGTGCGAGTGGAGGTGAGGGTAGACCCTCGACCTCCATCCCTTGTTTTCCATTTTCTTTCTTGGTGGGTAATATTTACTAGTTTGAAGAGGTGCTTTTGGTAAATAGTATTAACATTGGTATC
The DNA here is from genome assembly GCA_034641835.2 of Pinus albicaulis. Classification (NCBI taxonomy): domain Eukaryota; kingdom Viridiplantae; phylum Streptophyta; class Pinopsida; order Pinales; family Pinaceae; genus Pinus; species Pinus albicaulis. The sequence goes on from CM076583.1 coordinate 991,271,371, forward strand.
CACATCAAGGGTTGCGACCTTTTAAGTCTTTTCACTATACTCGAATGTGGATTTCGTCTTTATAGAGTGTTGGTGATAGTGTTGTCACCTATTAGATCTATTATTTTCCAATTTATGGTATTGCATCACTCGTTTAGTAGTTTTGTTCAATTTCTAGGCCTGTGTGTGATATCGTGGGTAATTTTCCAATCCTTGGGGTTAGCTTATGTAGGTTCGATATCAAGGGATCCTAACTTTTTTGATGTTTTGGGTTGCTTCGTGTCTTTTGGTGTGTTTTCAAGCAACCTTGTTCTCTTGCAATTTTGTCAAATATTTCAGTGTTTAGTGTTTGTTGAAGATGGTGCGCGGTTATGCCTTGATACATGCCTCTTTGTGTTATGTCAATGCATAGGTCATTTTGATTGTTTGGAGGGGTATCGTGTAATATTGGGTGTCATGGTTTTGGGCTACAGTGAGATTGAGAAGTTGGTGTCGTTTGCACCATTGATGTGGAAATTAGGTGATGATATAATTGATTTCAGGTTTTGGGTTCATGATTCTACGTCTATTCCTTCATCGTAGGAGGTTGTTTGTAATATCTCGTTTTAGGGATATCTTTAAAGCATGACAAAACTCCAACCAGAGATTGACTGGGAGGGTATTTACCAAATATTCTGCCTCTGAAAGAGGATGAGATTCTAGAGGCTACCTGGCCCTTTCCAGAATCTGTCTAAGATTGAAATATAAACACACCAAGTGGTATATAACTAGACATACAATATCATACGGCAACTACGACAAGTCATCCAGAAACTGAATTTGTCAGCAACTCTTTCCTGAAAAACGTATTATTCAGGTGTGATGGCTTCAGCTACCTTAGAATATGTATAAGAATTCTCAGGAACCCAAAGAAAGAACATCAACACTCCTTACTCAGCTTTTAAGGGCAAAAAGGTGGGGAAAAGTGAGGATTTTGGCCCTAAAATGAGTGTATAAGTGAATCTGCGTAAAATTACGGGTCAAGGTTTTGAAATATGATATATTACATCAAGAGGGACTTCCATGTCTAATTTCATCTCAAAAAAAGGCGTTTTCCTATGTTAAACAGTTCCTCCTTCCCGACTAGTCAAGAAAAACCCTGATTTCCCATGACTTTGAGTATGCAAAATTTTACTGAAGCAAGGTCAGCGTATTTTGAGAATTTATAAGATGTAAAAAACTATGAAAAACTATAGAATGGGTTTAGGAACATGGACTAGGCGTTCAGCAAGGTTAAACAACAGTTTTAGATAGAAAACCCCTCAAGAATGAGGTGTCGCAAGACAAGAGAATGATCCAGAAACCCTTTAGTGTTTTCTACAGGAGCTGTGAGACAAGAGTATGAATATATAGACAAGAATAATGTATAGCAGCAAGGGGAGTACAAGTCTTTTGGAAACAACCTCTCAAGAAAGCAATGCAAGCCTCAATAATACATGTACATGGCAATGAGAGAACACTGCTATTTCTGCATAAACCCGGGCTATGAGGATGCAGTCTATGATAGAATAATGCTACAAAATGATGTCAACACATGGATATGACAATATATGGCCCAAATACAATAAGGGAGCGAATCTCTAACCCTTATAAGCAAAATACCTCAATCCTCCAAGGGATTGGCTGAAATACACAAAATGGCAAAATGCCAGAGTTGTTGGGCAGCTACTGCAACTCAAATATGGAACTCAATAGATAAGGCTAAAGGTGATGAAAAACTAAAGTAGACCTCCTCCAATGGATCTCGTAAGTGGAAGGTTGATCCTTACACTTGAGATCCCACCCACAAATCATTCTACAAACCCTCACAACAGCTACACCATGAAAATAACGCAGTAACTAAGAGGGACTGCGCAGTGAGTGGAATAGAATACTTTGGCCAAGTGCCAAGATCTGCAGACCAACTCCAATTTCTTCCAATCTGATCCTCCAAAGGAAAGAAAGAATCTCCCTCTAAAAAAAAAAGAGAAGGAAGTGGTGTTGTGGAATCTCCACGGCAACACCCTACAACACAGTATTATGTTGCTGCAACAATAACGTTGTCCTGGAGGATGATGCTAAAAAAATAACCTTGCCCGAGCAAGCACTCGAAGTCCCCCGGGGCTAAGGGTTAGATCTCCGCACGGAGACACTCAGTTGCACTAAATAGTGTTGCAGACAGGCTAAACAGCCAGCGTGCTAAAGAAGACAAGTGTCTCACTCAACAATCAATAACTCAAGCATGAATGAAATGAGGAGGCTCTTCCATCTTTTATAATGTTGGTTTCCCTCCAAAACCTAATGTAGCCTCTCTCTCTCCTCCACATCCTCATCGTTATCCACATCCTCATCCTCATCTGCACAGAAGCTTGCAGAAGCTTCTATAGTGTACATAGGCCCCCTCCTCCACGTGGTGTTGGGCCCCCCCTTGACTCCCACTTAAGTCACAACGTTGTGCTACTAGGTGGATGTCTAATTTCACTTGAGTTAGACCCTCTTCATTCACTTTTTATTTATTTACGAACTATAGATAGAAAACTAAACAAAATAGAATATTCCAATTAGCTATCGCTAATTAGGAATATTACATTGTTCCATCCTCCTCCCATGTGTAATGCCTCGTTTAAGTCACTGCAAGCGCTAGGCTATCGGTGCATCTAAGAATACAAGTGGAGTCTCTTCCAATAAATGACATTTATGAGTATGGTTTTGGAATATGAAGAGGTGAGTGCGAGTGGAGATGAGGGTAAACTCTCGACCTCCATCCACTGTTTCCCAATTTCTCTCTTGTTGGGTAATATTTTCTAGTTTGAAGATGTGATTTTGGTAAATAGAATTAAGGTTGGTATCTGCATCAAGGTTTGCGACCTTTTCAGTCTTTTCACTGTACTGGAGTGTGAGATTACGACATGAGTATTTGTGGCTAGAGTGCAATACTTAGGAACCATCCTATTTAAGGACTCATCGCCCTCTTTTGTGGCATCCATCGTTAAAGGTTTGGATCGTCAAATTGATAGCATTGTGAGTTGGAGGAATGCCAAATTGGATGTGTTAGGAGGCCATGGTAGGAAACCTCCTAAGGAGGATCTAGCGTGCTAGAAGAGCACCGCCAAATTCTTTTTTAAGTTGAGAATCGCGAGACTTGACCTCCACACATGCCGAGTGGAATTGTTGGAGAAGGATCATGTTGCTAAGGCCAAGAGAATTAAAGCAAAATTTGAGACTGTGGAGAGGTGTTTGGAGCACAAAATCACGAATATGGACACTGATTTACTCACTTCCAATTCAGAGTTGGTCAGCGACAACATATTTGCAGAGGTGGAGGATATTATTTGAGCACTATTGGAGGAGGTTGTGGCTTAGATGTAGAACAAGGGAGGAGATGATGACATAGGTCCAAACAACCGAGGGAAGTATGTCAGGGAGGACACAGGGAAGTCCAATCTCAAATAATGCCCACTTTAGGGAAAATTTTAAGGATGGAAGTTTATCTTAAAGTTTATAAACCTTGGCGAATCTTACTAGTCCATAATATGCAAAGTGTAAAATTTTTGGTGATATTTTTGGAGAAATATTTAGATTTCCAATGATTTTATATTAGTTGATATTATATTTTGGAAATTTTTAATTTAAAATAACGATGTACAATAAAATTTGGGCAAATCATTTTAGAAAAAAATGGAAATTGGCGAATATTTGTTTTGGAAAAAACATGGAAAATTAGCCCCCCTTATGAATATTAGCCCCTAAAATTTTTCGTGGCCCACTTATGAATTTCTCGAAGGTGGATATTTTTATGGCTTCGAGCACATTATGGAAACTTCCTATTTATTGTGATGATTGCTAGCACTATGGTTATCTGGTTTATGCTCTGAATTGTGAAAATATATGGTTATGGAGATAAACTCCCCTTTGGTAGTTGATGCCATGTATTGCTTGCATTTTATACATCATTATGTTGCTTCTTCTCAATGGAGAAGGGTGATACTTTCCGTGGCATATCGACACTATGTTTGAAACTTTGATTATTTATCTACGATGGAACTGGATAGGTACGTGGTGTTGTGTGTTGTTAAACTGAAGAGAAAAATACTTCTATGTGTCTTTGTTATATGGGGGTATTTTGGATCTTTCTCTTTCCTATGTATTTCTGGGTGGGATTAGAAAAGGATAACTTCATAACCCTTTTTTGTTAATGAAATCCAAGAGTTTCAATCTAAAAACAATAAAAATAAAAACTATTTAACCTTTTATATTTTATAGAAATAAAGATGCATTATATAAATTATATACACAATCTCTAGACTTTTATGCTAAATTAAATGAAAAACAAATTTTCAACGCCCTTCACAATTTTTTTTTTTATTTTTTTTGGTAAAAACCCACCCGTGTCTAGCCAAGCTGATTATCTTTCATGTAGAAATTACTCCCAAGGAGTGAACATGCCAATCTCGAAGGGAATAGAACCTGGGTGGGGAGGCTAACAACGAATCCTACCTACCACTAGAGCTATGCCCACTTGAAAACACACATCACAAATAACAAAAATAAAATTATGCAGTGTATTGACAAAAATAAAAAAAACATAATTGATGTAAATGTTATACATTTTGAGAAATTATTATTAATATTTCATCTTTTCCCTTTTATTTTTCTAAACCATGTGTCATCCCCTTGAAAGATGATTCGCAATGATTATTTGTAATTCAAAAGATGAGAGATCGGAAAAGTGTTTGCTTTAATGTATATTTAAATAATTTCTCTTATGTTCTCGATCATTTAATTCTCCAGTTAACATTGTCTAGTTTATTAATATTAGTGTAAAACCCAACATAAATTTTCACGGTGTAGTTCTTCCAAAGATAATTCAATTTAATAGTAGGTTTTCTACCTTCAAATTGAAAAGTTCAATTCCATTCATTTGTAGTTGTTGGAAAATACCTACATTACCTTAATATAGTTATATAACATATATATTTTTATATAATATGAATATAGTATTATATTACAATTTTGATATTATTTTTTTTTCCAAAGGAAAAAAAATCGTAATTTCTTTTAAACTTTTGAAAAAAAAGAACAAAATTAAGTTTTTCTTATTCTAAAAGAATTCAATATGAGAAACCGTACAAAATATGAATAATTATTTTTAAACATTAAGAAGATATTCACACATGGGATGAGTAATAAGGGGCACATGATAGGATTTTTTCTTGGTCAAAATGAATAGAATTTTTACAATTGTGGGAGCTATGGGTGACTGTTGGCCTAAATATCTGGGCTTGGATTTTAGAATGTTTAGCATATGTGATTTTTGATGCAGGTTTTTACTTATCTAAGTTTCTTCGTTAAATCATGTAGCTGGGATGGTTGATAGAATTTTTGTTATCCTCTCCACCGGGGTTCAATCAAATTTTCCAAAGCTTGCAAGAAGTCTTCTAAAAATCTAGTGGTCTTTCCTGAATATCCCAAATAATTTATTTATTAATTCAATAAAAGTATTTACACCATCACATAATTCCCATTCTGGCTTCCATAGCCATTAAATCCAATAATAGTTCAAAAGTCCAAAAATAACCAATATTTCAAGAAACAAATTATATGGGTGCTACAATCCTCTTCTTTTCCTTGAAAATGTATATGATTATCAGGTAAAATAACATATAACACATTTACTTATTGTTGAATGGGATTTAAACATAAATGAACTTTAGGCCTTATGGAAATATAATGAGGTACACATTTTCCCCAATCACATTTATTCCATTTATTTTGTATGCAGAATGTAACATTCATATATCTAATCGATTCTTACTCATGACGCTATGCAGCAAAATCATACATGCATACAACTTCTCTGTTGTGTCTTAATGTGAATCTCTCTCACCACTTCATCTGGGTTTCCCTGTAATCCCTAACCCCCATTCTGCATGTTCCCAGGCCAGTGACATTAACTTCACTCAAAATTCATACCCTCGGTGTTATTGGGGTGTATGAAAATAATACAATCTTTCTATGGCGTTTTTGGATTGACTAAATTGGGGAAAAAAAATTCCTTTGTTTTATTTAGACCTTTTTTTCTCAAAGATAATATTCTATGAAGCACCGAACTCAATAATTTCTAAATAGACAACATCATTATGTTAATTTGGGATTTTCTATCGAGATGTATTTTTCAATTTTTATTGGAATTGTTGGTTCACCTCTTATGGATTTCTAGCTACAAGGATTAAATTATTTGGCAAGAGCGGGAGGCGTCCTTTATAGCCCCGAGGAACAGCTGGAGGAGAAATATGCATGAGGATTGGGAGTGGCCACCAACAACAATGCCAATATTTTCTCCTTGTGGAAAGGATTGGACCTCACTCACTCTCTGAATAAAGAGAATAAAAATTGTTGGGGATTCCTTGTTTTTTATAAGAATGTTCTCAAATTTACATTATTTCAACAACAATTCCTCCACCAATCAAATACCAGCTGAACAAATTTGAGAAATATTCCTTTTCTCATGTTCTGCGTCACCTAAATAAGGCAATTGATGAAATGTAAAATTGTGGAGTGCTATTGGGAGCGGGGAGATACAAGATCGATGGGAGAGATAGTAGCCACCTTTCCACTCCTTAATTTAATAACGGGGAGGAAAAAAATAAATTTTCGAATGTCTATCAATGATAGAGGGATGACGCGAGGAAACTCATTCGAAAGCCCAGAAAGGTGGGGAAAGGATAAGGCATGCTTAATGTATGGCACCCCTCCGGATGCCTGGGTCATCTCATCATATGACACAAAGAGATTAATAAAATGGTATATAAAGGTTGTAGGAAACCCATCATGTCAGAGAATTTACAGGACTGTGAACAAAAATGGAGAATTAATGGCGAGGAGGTGGCCATTCTCTTGTTACTTTGTAAATTTCTTGCAAAATTGGTTTGCTAGATCCCTGTGACAGAATACATATAAAATGGGACTACAGATCAAGAATTTTCATGAGATTATGACACAAGTATTGGAAGCTAGCGTACAAGAAGGCAATCTCCTAGTTAAGGACTCACCACCCTCTTTTGTGGTATCCGTTGTTAAAGGTTTGGAGCTTCGAATTGATAACAATGCGAGTTGGAGGAATGCCGAATTAGATGTGGCATGAGGCCATGGTAGGAAAGCTCCTAAGGAGGATCTAGTGCGGACAGAGAGGGCTACCAAATTCTTATTTAAGATGATAATGGGGAGACTTGACCTCATCACACGCCGAGTAGAATTATTGGAGAAGGATCCTTCTGCCAAGGGTGAGATAATTAATGTAATGTTTGAGACTCTAGAGGGGTATTTGGAGCGCAAAATCATGAAGATGGAGACTGATTTACATACTTCCAATTCAGATTTGGTCAACGACAGCATATTTGCAGAGGTCAAGGATATTATTTCAAGACTACTGGAGGAGGTCGTGGCTTAGATGTAGAACAAGGGAGGAGACGACAATTGAGGAGCAGGTCTGAGCAGTCGAGGGAAGTATGTCAGCGAGGACGCTGGGAAGTCCAGTCTCAAATAATTTCCACTTATGAATTGACATTACTTGGCTAGTAGGGGAAATAAAATAGTTTCATGGATGTAATGGGACTTGGAAGCACCTGCTAATACTGATGCAAGTTTGCGTGTGAAGATGTAAAATTTTTGTACCCACGTAATCATGATTTTGAATATAAAGTATTCGTCCTTAAAACTATTTATCTTTTTGTAATTTATAAAAATGAAGATGCATTAAATTTGGATTTTTTTATATATGGTCACAGAAGCGTCGACGACCGACTTCACTCCACCCGCATAAGAAGATGTATTTTGTTGGGGGTTTGAACTAAGTCAAGCACACCATACGGCGTTGATGTTGATGTCATATTTATAATGCTAGAAATAGGGTTTGGATTGAATCAAAAAGGAAATAGGGTTTGAATAGAGTCAATTGCAGTTTTGAGATTACATAAGTTACGAAAATTATAAAAACTAAATGTTAATATTGTTTAATTAAAATGTAATATTAGAAATGATTAGAATAAGATTCATATTATTAATAAATATATAGATATCAAAATAGAAAATAGAAAATAAAAATAAAAATGGGATTATATCATAAAATAAATAATTATTTGTTTTTTGGAATGAGATTTTAGATGATTGGTATGATTAAAGAATGTGAAAATTTGAAAAAATTATTAATTAAGGAAAATGATATGATATAATAAAGAAAAAAGTAAAAAAGAAGGAAGAAATAAAAATAAGATATAGTGTAGAATGAAAATGGAGGAGTAGGGGGATATAATAAATATGAAGAGAATGAGTTTATAGAATATGTTGATGGATAGTGGGTTTTCAAGAATGAATCTACTTTATAGCCATTTATCAAAGGAATTAGGGTGTTTCTTGATCTCAAGACCTCGGCCAATGGGAGGAGTAATAAGTTGCATATAATATAATTTTGGCTTGGTATAAATGAATAAAATATATAGAATTGTGGTAGTGATGTGTGGTTGTCTACTTAAAATATGTGGCTATGCAATGTGTCACATAAGTGATTTTTAAGGAAGGTGGAATCCATTCAAGTATATAGGATAATGATGACAAGGAGTTCAGGAAACTCCTTACTTATCATGTTCAATCACAAATCCTCTTTAGTGAACCCAATGTTCCATCACAACACATCACAACATCTAAACCGAAACAACTGTCCAATAATACACTATACAAATTTTCATTTCTCTCATTATTCTGCATTTTCTATTGACATTATGTAATGGTTGTTGCATTTTATTTTGCAAATTTAGAACATATATGTGGATTTCAACATCCATAGAGGACATAAATACCACATTCTCAATGTTTTTAATTATCATTCTTTCTTGGTGTGTGAATGCATAATGATGGTTTCATTATCTATTTAAGAGTTGCAATATCAATTAATATAACTTTAGTAAAAAATTAATGTTAACTTAAAAATCCTTTAAATATAAATCTTCTCGTGTTAATGAAACCAATGAAATGAAGTCACCATTAAAATTAATTTTTATAACTTTTATAATAGAAAACAATCAAAGATATTGTTGACTTGAAAACTATTTCACCTTTTATAGTTTATTAAAATCGAGATGGCTTAAAGTTTTATATGTTTGTGTTATAGTTTTCGATAAATCTAAAGTGTTTATATTATAGTTTTCGAGAAATAGTCATTGAAATTCACTGTTTTTCCTTTCCTCTATTTTAACCATATATCATTGCTTTCCGTGTTCATTCTTATGCATCACATTTTCACACTCATAAAAAGATTGATTGAGATCAAATTTATTAGACATTTTTTAATATATAAATTAATTTCTATAATGTATCTTATCCCGATACGAACATGTGTAAGCTTACCCACAACGTAGATACCTCGTTCACAATGTTTTCAAATTTCAGTTAATTTCCATTTATTTTTGTTTACAAGATGATGTATCAATTAATATAAATTTATTTGAACTTTAATTTTAACACAGTTTCCCCTTAAATAGAAATCTTACTATGTTACAAAACCAGTGCAAATAAGATTCCATTAAAATTGAATTTCTATATATTTTGTAATAAAAGAGAATGGGGAATCCATATACTATTAGTGGGGAATCCAATAAATGACATTTATGAGTATGTTTTGGAATATAAAGAGGTGAGTTTGAGTGGAGGTGAGGGTAGACCCTCGACCTCCATCACCTGTTTTCCAATTTCTCTCTTGGTGGGTAATATTTTCTAGTTTGAAGAGGTGCTTTTGGTAAATAGTATTAACGTTGGTATCCGCATCAAGGGTTGCGACCTTTTTAAGTCTTTTCAGTGTACTCGAGTGTGGATTCCGTCTTTATAGAGTGTTGGTGATAATGTTGTCAACTATTACATCTATTATTTTCCAATATATGGTATTGCATCACTCGTTTAGTAGGTTTGTTCAATTTCCAGTCCTGCTTGTGATATCGTGGGTAACTATCCAATCCTTGGGGGTAACTTATGTTGGTTTGATATCAAGGGATCCTAACATTTTTGAGGTTTTGGGTTGCTTCGTGTTTTTTGGTATGATTTCAAGCAAGCTTGTCCTCTTGCAATTTTGTCAAATCTTTTAGTGCTTAGTGTTTGTTGACGATGGTGCACTGTTAGGCCTTGATACATGCCTCTTTGTGTTATGTCAACGCATAGGTAATTTTAATTGTTTGGAGGGGTATCATGTAATATTGGGTGTCATGGTTTTGGGCTACAGTGAGATTGAGAAGTTCGTGTCATTTGCACCATTGATGTGGAAATTTGTTGATGATATAATTGATTTCAGGTTTTGGGTTCATGATTCTATATCTATTCCTTCAACGTAGGAGGTTGTGCCATCCTCCTCCCAAGTGTAATGTCTCATTTAAGTCACTGCAAGCGCTAGGCTATCGGTGTATCTAAGAATACAAGTGGAGTATCTTCCAATAAATGACATTTATGAGTACGGTTTTGGAATATGAAGAGGTGAGTGCGAGTGGAGTTGAGGGTAAACTCTCGACCTCCATTCACTATTTCCCAATTTCTGCAGAGAATTAATGCAATGTTTGAGACTCTGGAGGGGTATTTTGAGCTCAAAATCATGAAGATGGACACTGATTTACTCACTTCCAATTCAAAGTTGGTCAACTACAACATATTTTCATAGGCCAAGGATATTATTTCACGACTACCGGAGGAGGTCGTGGCTTAGCTGCAGAATAAGGGAGGAGACGACGACTGAGGCGCAGGTCTGAGCAGCCGAGGGAAGTATGTTAGCGAGGACGCTGGGAAGTCCAATCTCAAATAATTTCCACTTATGAATTGACATTACATGGCTAGTAGGGGAAATAAAATAGTTTCATGGATGTAATGGGACTTGAAGCACCTGCTCATGCAAGTTTTGTTGCGAAGATGTAAAACGTTTGTACCCAAGTAATCATGATTTTGAATATAAAGTATTCGTCCTTAAAACTATTTATCTTTCTATAATTTATAAAAGTGAAGATGTATTAAATTTCTATATATCATCTCTACATATCTATTCCAAATTAAAATTTAAACCACATTTTCAACTCACCTCACAACTATTATGGAGTTTGTTAACACAAATAGAATTGCATAATTAATGTACATGTTATACTTTTTGAAAAAAAATTATTGAAATTGCCTCTTTTTTCTCTCCTCTTTTCTACATTATATCACTTCTTTGAAAGGGGACTAACAATAACAACCTGTAACTCAAAAGGAAAGAGATTATGAATCAAGATGGGAGCAAGTTTGTATTTGCATTAATACCATTAGTTACAATGCATACATAAATTATTCTTCATCTTTCAATGTGTCTCATTATCTTGATATTCTAAAGATAATTAATCAATTTTAGACGTTAAGAAAAGTTCTGCCGTATCTCCCCACGGCCTCTGCCACCTCTACGCCCACGAACTTGATTCCATCCCGATGTATCCGTGTTCTGAGAGCTGAGAGTTGCAACATGTTCTGATGTCCCCGTCGCCCATCCACGCCCACGTCCTCTGCCCCTGCCATTTTGTATAGAATCTTCTCCCTCACACTCATATTCATCACCTGGAAGTGGCTTTAGTTGATCAGCACGCAGAGGTGATTGATAACCTGCAGATGATGTGTTGAGTTGTGTCCTAGATAGCGCAATTGCTATCGTGGATACGTGTCTGGTCGTTTCCAAAGTCGATAGGCCTTCTTCCAGGGGTTCCCAAATAGTGTTTATATCAGCAGAACTTGTTTCTGTATTCTGATGGAGTTCAGGCAATCTCCTCTTTATCATCTCTGCAATTGTTACAGTCTTGCTTATTGCTCTTCCCATTCCCTTCAAGATAATGTCAGATGCACCTTTCTCTTCCAGTAATGCAATTGCATATCCAACGTACTTCCCACCTTTCTCTTCCAGTAATGCAATTGCATATCCAATTGTCAGATGCACCTTTTCTCTTTTGGGAACAATGGGGCCAGAATTTTCCACTCTTCGGTATTTATCCATCTCGATCCTAAAACCCTATTCCCTCCCTATGCAACTTAAATAAATTCGCAAAAGCCACTGCTATCCAACGGAAAACACAGAGTTAAGTTAATGGCACCACAGAAACTCCGACGTCCAGAAAGCTGAGGAATATTAGTTAAGGAAGTGTTTGTGTGTTTATAAACATACAAAAGATAAAGTTAAGGAAGTGTTTGTGTGTTTATAAATACAAAGAATAAACGAGCTATACTGGATTGGCTTTTATATATATGGTCACAGAAGCGTCGACGACCGACTTCACTCCACCCGCATAAGAGGACGTATTTCGTTGGGGGTTTGAACTCAGTCAAGCACACCATACGGCGTTGATGTTGATGTCATATTTATAGTGCTAGAAATAGGGTTTGAATAGAGTCAGTTGCAGTTTTGAGATTACATAAGTTACGAAAATTATAAAAACTAAATGTTAATATTGTTTAATTAAAATGTAATATTAGAAATGATTAGAATAAGATTCATATTATTAAAAAATATATAGATATCAAAATAGAAAATAAAAATAAAAATGTGATTATATCATAAAACGAACAATTATTTGTTTTTTGGAATGAGATTTTAGATGATTGGTATGATTAAAGAATATGAAAATTTGAAAAATTTATTAATTAAGGAAAATGATATGATACAATAAAGAGAAAAGTAAAAAAGAAGAAAGAAATAAAAATAAGATATAGTGTGGAATGAAAATGGAGGAGTAGGGGAATATAACAAATAGGAAGAGAATGGGTTTATAGAATATGTTGATAGATAGTGCTGCTTTATAGCCATTTATCAATGGAATTAGGGTGTTTCTTGATTTCAAGACCTTGGCCAATGGGAGGAGTAATAAGTTTCATATAATAGAATTTTGGCTTGGTCTAAATGAATAAAATATATAGCATTGTGGCAGTGATGTGTGGTTGTCTACTTAAAATATGTGGCTATGCAATGTGTCACATAAGTGATTTTTAAGGAAGGTGGAATCCATTCAAGTATATAGGATAACGATGACAAGGAGTTCAGGTAACTCCTTGCTTATCATGTTCAATCACAAATCCTCTTTAGTGAACCCGATGGACCATCACAACACATCGCAACATCTAAACCGAAAAAACTGTCGAATAATACATTATACAAATTTTAATTTCTCTCATTATTCTGCATTTTCTATTGACATTATGTAATATTGGTTGTTGCATTTTATTTTGCAAATTTAGAACATATATGTGGATTTCAACATCCATATAGGACATAAATACCACATTCTCAATGTTTTTAATTATCATTCTTTCTTGGTGTGTGAATGCATAATAATGGTTTCATTATCTATTTAAGAGTTGCAATATCAATTAATATAAATTTAGTAAAAATTTAATGTTAACTTAAAAATCCTTTAAATATAAATCTTCTCGTGTTAATGAAACCAATGAAATCAAGTCACCATTAAAATTATTTTTTATAACTTTTATAATAGAAAACAATCAAAGAGATTGTTGGCTTGAAAACTATTTCACCTTTTATAATTTATTAAAATCAAGATGGCTTAAATTTTTATATGTTTGTTTTATAGTTTTCGATAAATCTTAAGTGTTTATGTTATAGTTTTCGAGAAATAGTCATTGAAATTGAGTGTTTTTCCTTTCTTCTATTTTAACCATATATCACTGCTTTCCGTGTTCATTCACATTTTCACGCTCATAAAAATATTGATTGAGATCAAATTTATTAGACATTTATTGACATATAAATTAATTTCCAGAATGTATCTTATTCGGATACGAATATGTGTAAGCTTACCCACAACATAGATACCTCGTTCACAATGTTTTCAAATTTCAGCTAATTTTTATTTCTTTGTGTTTATAAGATGATGTATAAATTAATATAAATTTATTTGAACTTTAATTTTAACGCAGTTTCCCATTAAATATAAATCTTGCTGTATTACAAAACTAGTGCAAATAAGATGGCCATTAAAATTGAATTTCTATATATTTTGTAATAAAAGAGAATGGGGAATCCATATACCGTTAATGCTATTTTTAAAATTGTTTAACCTTTTATTATCGACGCGATGGATTCCTAGGAGGTTGTGCCATCCTCCTCCCAAGTGTAATGCCTCATTTAAGTCACTTTAGGCACTATTTTGTCGGCAAATGCAAGAATACAAGTGGAGTCCCTTCCAATAAATGACATTTATGAGTATGGTTTTGGAATATGCAGAGGTGAGTGCGAGTGGAGGTGAGGGTAGACCCTCGACCTCCATCCCTCGCTTTCCAATTTCTTTCTTGGTGGGTAATATTTTCTAGTTTGAAGAGGTGCTTTTGGTAAATAGTATTAACATTGGTATCCACATCAAGGGTTGCGAACTTTTAAGTCTTTTCACTATACTCAAATGTGGATTTCATCTTTATAGAGTGTTGGTGATAGTGTTGTCACCTATTACATCTATTATTTTCCAATTTATGGTATTGCATCACTTGTTTAGTAGTTTTTTTCAATTTCTAGGCCTGTGTGTGATATCGTGGGTAATTGTCCAATCCTTGGGGTTATCTTATGTAGGTTCAATATCAAGGGATCCTAACTTTTTTGATGTTTTGGGTTGCTTCGTGTTTTTTGGTGTGTTTTCAAGCAAGCTTGTTCTCTTGCAATTTTGTCAAATATTTCAGTGCTTAGTGTTTGTTGACGATGGTGCCCGGTTAGGCCTTGATACATGCCTCTTTGTGTTATGTCAATGCATAGGTCATTTTAATTGTTTGGAGGGGTATCGTGTAATATTGGGTGTCATGGTTTTGGGCTACAGTGAGATTGAGAAGTTGGTGTCGTTTGCACCATTGATGTGGAAATTAGGTGATGATATAATTGATTTCAGGTTTTGGGTTCATGATTCTACGTCTATTCCTTCATCATAGGAGTTTGTTTGTAATATCCTATTTCGGGGATATCTTTAAAGCACAACAAAACTCCAACTAGAGATTGAATGGGAGGGTATTTACCAAATATTCTGCCTCTAAAAGAGGACCAGATTCCGAAGGTTACCTGGCCCTTTCCAGACTCTGTCTAAGAGTGAAATATAAACACACCAAGTGGTATATAAATAGACATAAAATATCATACGACAACTACGACAAGTCATCCAGAAAATGAATTTATCAGCAACTCTTGCCTGAGAAACGCATTATTCAGGTATGATGGCTTTAGCTACCTTAGAATATGTCTGATAATGCTCAGAAACCCAAATAAATAACATCAACACTCTTTAATCAGCTTTTAAGGGAAAAAAGGTGGGGAAAAGTGAGGATTTTGGCCCTAAAATGAGTGTATAAGAGAATCTGCATAAAATGACGGATCAAGGTTTTGGAATATGCTATATTACGTCAAGAGGGACTTAAATGTATAATTTCATCTCAAAAAAAGGCGTTTTCCTATGTTAAACAGTTCCTCCTTCCTGACTAGTCAAGAAAAACCCTGATTTCCCATGACTTTGAGTATGCAAAATTTTACTGAAGCAAGGTCAACATATTTTATGAAGGTATAAGATGTAAAACACTATGAAAAACCAGATAATGGGTCTAGGAACATGGCCTAGGCATTCTGCAAATTTAAACAACAGTTTTAGATACAAAACCCCTCAAGAATGAGGTGCCGCAAGACAAGAGAATGATCCAGAAACCCTTTAGTGTTTTCTCCAGCAGCTGTGAGACAAGAGTATGA
Source organism: Pinus albicaulis (assembly GCA_034641835.2). NCBI lineage: Eukaryota > Viridiplantae > Streptophyta > Pinopsida > Pinales > Pinaceae > Pinus > Pinus albicaulis. The sequence goes on from CM076583.1 coordinate 991,287,143, forward strand.
ATATATAGCCAAGAATAATGTATAGCAGCAAGAGAGAGTACAATTCTTGAGGAAAAAACCTCTCAAGAAAGCAATGCAAGCCTCAATAATACATGTATATGGCAACGAAAGAACACTGTTATTTCTGCATAAACCTAGGCTATGAGGACGTAGTCTATGATAGAATATTGCTACAAAATTATTTCAACACATGGATATGACAATATATGGCCCAAATACAATAGGGGAGCGAATCTCTAACCCTTATAAGCAAAATACCTCAATCCTCCAAGGGATTGGCTGAAATACACAAAATGGAAAAATGTCGGAGTTGCTGGGAAGCTACTGCAACTCAATTATGGAACTCAATAGAGAAGGCTAAAGGTGATGAAAAACTGAAGTAGACCTCCTCCAATGGATCTCGTAAGTGGAAGGCTGATCCTTACACTTGAGATCCCACCCACAAATCAATCTGCAAACCCTCATAGTAGCTACACCATGAAAATAACTCAGTAACTAAGAGGGGTTGCGCAATGAGTGGAATAGAATACTTTGGCCAAGTGCCAAGATCTGCAGACCAGCTCCAATTTCTTCCAATCTGATCCTCCAATGGAAAGAAAGACTCTCCCTCTGAAAAAACAAGAGAAGGAAGTGGTGTTGTGGAATCTCCACAGAAACACCCTACAACACAGTATTATGATGCTGTAGCAATAATGTTGTCTTGGAGGATGATGCTGAAAAAATAATCTTGCCCGAGCAGGCACTCGAAGTCCCCCAGGGCTAAGGGTCAGATCTCCGCACGGAGACACTCGGTTGCACTAAATAGTGCTGCAAAAAGGCTAAACAATCAGCGTGCTAAAGAAGACAAGTGTCTCACTCAACAATCAATAACTCAAGCATGAATGAAATGAGGAGGCTCCTCCATCTTTTATAACATTGGTTTCCCTCCAAAACCTAATGTAGCCTCTCTCTCTCCTCCACATCCTCATCATTATCCACATCCTCATCCTCATCTGCGCAAAAGCTTGCAGAAGCTTCTATAGTGTACATAGGCCCCCTCCTCCACGTGGTGTTGGGCCTCCCCTTGACTCCCACTTAAGTCACAACGTTGTGCTACTAGGTGGATGTCTTATTTCACTTAAGTGAGTTAGACCCTCTTCACTCACTTTTTATTTATTTACAAACTATAGACGACAAACTAAACAAAATAGAATATTCCAATTAGCTATCGCTAATTAGGAATATTACATTGTTCTATCATCCTCCCAAGTGTAATGCCTCGTTTAAGTCACTGCAAGCGCTAGGCTGTCGGTGCATCTAAGAATACAAATGGAGTCTCTTCCAATAAATGAAATTTATGAGTATGGTTTTGGAATATGAAGAGGTGAATGTGAGTGGAGATGAGGGTAAACTCTCGACCTCCATCCATTGTTTCCCAATTTCTCTCTTGTTGGGGAATATTTTCTAGTTTGAAGATGTGATTTTGGTAAATAGAATTAAGGTTGGTATCTGCATCAAGGGTTGCGACCTTTTCAGTCTTTTCACTGTACTGGAGTGTGAGATTCCGACATGAGTAGTTGAGGCTAGAGTGCAATAAGGAACCATCCTATTTAAGGAATCATCACCCTCTTTTGTGGCATCCATCGTTAAAGTTTTGGATCGTCAAATTGATAGCATTGTGAGTTGGAGGAATGCCGAATTGGATGTGTCGGGAGGCCATGGTAGGAAACCTCCTAAGGAGGATCTAGCGCACTAGAAGAGGGCTGCCAAATTCTTTTTTAAGTTGAGAATTGGAAGACTTGACCTCCGCACATGCCGAGTGGAATTGTTGGAGAAGGATCATGTTGTTAAGGCGAAGAGAATTAATGCAACATTTGAGACTGTGGAGAGGTGTTTGGAGCACAAAATCACGAATATGGAGACTGATTTACTCAGTTCCAATTCAGAGTTGGTTAGCGACAACATATTTGCAGAGGTGGAGGATATTATTTGAGGACTATTGGAGGAGGTCGTGGCTTCGATGTAGAGCAAGGGCGGAGACGATGACATAGGTCCGAGCAACCGAGGGAAGTATGTCAGGGAGGACTCGGGGAAGTCCAATCTCAAATAATGCCCACTTCAGGGAAAATTTTAAGGATGGAAGTTTATCTTAAAGTTTATAAACCTTGGCGAATCTTACTAGTCCATAATATGCAAAGTGTAAAATTTTTGGTGATATTTTTGGAGAAATATTTAGATTTCCGATGATTTTATATTAGTTGATATTATATTTTGGAAATTTTTAATTTAAAATAATGATGTACAATAAAATTTGGGCAAATAATTTTAGAAAAAAATGGAAATTGGCGAATATTTGTTTTGGAAAAAACATGGAAAATTAGCCCCCCTTGCGAATACTAGCCCCTAAAATTTTTCGTGGCCCACTTATGAATTTCTCGAAGGTGGATATTTTTATGGCTCCGAGCACATTATGGAAACTTCCTGTTTATTGTGATGATCGCTAGCACTATGGTTATCTGGTTTATGCTCTGAATTGTGAAAATATATGGTTATGGAGATACACTCCCCTTTGGTAGTTGATGCCATGTATTGCTTGCATTTTATACATCATTATGTTGCTTCTTGTCAATGGAGAAGGGTGATACTTTCCATGGCATATCGACACTATGTTTGAAACTTTGATTATTTATCTATGATGGAACTGGATAGGTACATGGTGTTGTGTGTTGTTAAACTGAAGAGAGAAGTACGTGGTGTTGTCAAATTTATTAGACATTTATTGACATATAAATTAATTTCTAGAATGTATCTTATTCGGATACAAATATGTGTAAGCTTACCCACAACATAGATACCTCGTTCACAATGTTTTCAAATTTCAGCTAATTTTCATTTCTTTGTGTTTATAAGATGATGTATAAATTAATATAAATTTATTTGAACTTTAGTTTTAACGCAGTTTCCCATTAAATATAAATCTTACTGTATTACAAAACTAGTGCAAATAAGATGACCATTAAAATTGAATTTCTATATATTTTGTAATAAAAGAGAATGGGGAATCCATATACTATTAGTGATATTTTTAAAACTATTTAACCTTTTATTATGGACGCGATGGATTCCTAGGAGGTTGTGCCATCCTCCTCCCAAGTGTAATGCCTCATTTAAGTCACTCAAGGTGCTATAATTTCGGTGAATGCAAGAATACAAGTGGAGTCCCGTCCAATAAATGACATTTATGAGTATGGTTTTGGAATATGAAGAGGTGAGTGCGAGTGGAGGTGAGGGTAGACCCTCGACCTCCATCCCTTGTTTTCCATTTTCTTTCTTGGTGGGTAATATTTTCTAGTTTGAAGAGGTGCTTTTGGTAAATAGTATTAACGTTGGTATCCACATCAAGGGTTGCGACCTTTTAAGTCTTTTCACTGTACTCGAATGTGGATTTCGTCTTTATAGAGTGTTGGTGATAGTGTTGTCACCTATTACATCTATTATTTTCCAATTTATGGTATTGCATCACTCGTTTAGTAGTTTTGTTCAATTTCTAGGCCTGTGTGTGATATCATGGGTAATTGTCCAATCCTTGGGGTTAGCTTATGTAGGTTTGATATCAAGGGATCCTAACTTTTTTGATGTTTTGGGTTGCTTCGTGTTTTTTGGTGTGTTTTCAAGCAAGCTTGTTCTCTTGCAATTTTGTCAAATATTTCAGTGCTTAGTGTTTGTTGACGATGGTGCGCGGTTAGGCCTTGATACATGCCTCTTTGTGTTATGTCAATGCATAGGTCATTTTAATTGTTTGGAGGGGTATCGTGTAATATTGGGTGTCATGGTTTTGGGCTACAGTGAGATTGAGAAGTTGGTGTCGTTTGCACCATTGATGTGGAAATTAGGTGATGATATAATTGATTTTAGGTTTTGGGTTCACGATTCTACATCTATTCCTTCATCGTAGGAAGTTGTTTGTAATATCCCGTTGCGGGGATATCTTTAAAGCACGACAAAACTCCAACCATAGATTGACTGGGAGGGTATTTACCAAATATTCCGCCTCTGAAAGAGGACGAGATTCCAGAGGCTACCTGGCCCTTTCCAGACTCTGTCTAAGAGTAAAATATAAACACACCAAGTGGTATATAACTAGACATACAATATCATACGGCAACTACGACAAGTCATCCAGAAAATGAATTTGTCAACCACTGTTGCCTGAAAATCGCATTATTCAGGTATGATGGCTTCAGCTACCTTAGAATATGTATGAAAATTCTTAGAAACCCAAAGAAAGAACATCAACACTCTTTACTCAGCTTTTAAGGGAAAAAAGGTGGGGAAAAGTGAGGATTTTGGCCCTAAAATGAGTGTATAAGCGAATCTGCGTAAAATTACGGGTTAAGGTTTTGGAATATGCTAGATTACGTCAAGAGGGACTTTCATGTCTAATTTCAGCTCAAAAAAAGGCGTTTTTCTATGTTAAACAGTTCCTCCTTCCCGAATAGTCAAGAAAAACCCTGATTTCCCATGACTGTGAGTATGCAAAATTTTACTGAAGCAAGTTCAGCGTATTTTATGAAGGTATAAGATGTAAAAAACTATGAAAAACTAGATAATGGGTTTAGGAACATGTCCTAGGCATTCAGCAAGGTCAAACAACAGTTTTAGATAGAAAACCCCTCAAGAATGAGGTGCCGCAAGACAAGAGAATGATCCAGAAACCCTTTACCATTTTCTCCAGGAGCTGTGAGACAAGAGTATGAATATATAGCCAAGAATAATGTATAGCAGCAAGAGAGAGTACAAGTCTTGAGGAAACAACCTCTCAAGAAAGAAATGCAAGCCTCAATAATACATGTACATGGAAACTAAAGAACACTGCAATTTCTGCATAAACCCAGGCTATGAGGATGCAGTCTATGATAGAATACTGCTACAAAATGATTTCAACACATGGATATGACAATATATGGCCCAAATACAATATGGGAGTGAATCTCTAACCCTTATAAGAAAAATACCTCAATCCTCCAAGGGATTGGCTGAAATACACAAAATGGAAAAATGCCAGAGTTGCTGGGCAGCTACTGCAACTCAAATATGGAAATCAATAGAGAAGGCTAAAGGTGATGAAAAACTGAAGTAGACCTCCTCCAATGGATCTCGCAAGTGGAAGGCTAATCCTTACACTTGAGATCCCACCCACAAATCAATCCGCAAACCCTCACAACAGCTACACCATGAAAATAACTCAGTAACTAAGAGGGACTGCACAATGAGTGGAATAGAATACTTTGGCCAAGTGCCAAGATCTGCAGACTAGCTCCAATTTCTTCCAATCTAATCCTCCAAAGGTAAGAAAGACTCTCCCTCTGAAAAAAAAAGAGAAGGAAGTGGTGTTGTGGAATCTCCACAGCAACACCCTACAACATAGTATTATGCTGCTGCAGCAATAACGTTGTCCTGGAGGATGATGCTGAAAAAATAACCTTGCCCGAGCAGGCACTCGAAGTCCCCCGGGGCTAAGGGTCAGATCTCCGCACGGAGACACTCGATTGCACTAAATAGTGCTGCAGACAGGCTAAACAGCCAACGTGCTAAAGAAGACAAGTGTCTCACTCAAAAATCAATAACTCAAGCATGAATGAAATGAGGAGGCTCCTCCATCTTTTATAACGTTGGTTTCCCTCCAAAACCCAATGTAGCCTCTCTCTCTCCTCCACATCCTCATCGTTATCCACATCCTCATCCTCATCTGCGCAGAAGCTTGCAGAAGCTTCTATAGTGTACATAGGCCCCCTCCTCGACATGGTGTTGGGCCCCCCCTTGACTCCCACTTAAGTCACAACGTTGTGCTACTAGGTGGATGTCCTATTTCACTTAGGTGAGTTAGACCCTCTTCACTCACTTTTTATTTATTTACAAACTATAGACGACAAACTAAACAAAATAGAATATTCCAATTAGTTGTCGCTAATTAGGAATATTACATTGTTCCATCCTCCTCCCAAGTGTAATGCCTCGTTTAAGTCACTGCAAGCGCTAGGCTGTCGGTGCATCTAAGAATACAAGTGGAGTCTCTTCCAATAAATGACATTTAATTATAATTTTATTTTTGTTATTTGTGATGTGTTTTTTCAAGTGGGCATAGCTCTGGTGGTAGGTAGGATTCGTTGTTAGCCTCCCCACCTAGGTTCTATTCTCTTCGAGATTGGCATGCTCACTCCTTGGGAGTAATTTCTACATGAAAGATAATCAGCTCGGTTAGACACGGGTGGGTTTTTACCAAAAAAGAACAAAAAAATTGTGAAGGGCGTTGAAAATTTGGTTTTCATTTAATTTAGCATAAAAGTCTAGAGATTGTGTATATAATTTATATAATGCATCTTTATTTCTATAAAATATAAAAGGTTAAATAGTTTTTATTTTTATTTTTTTTAGATTGAAACTCTTGGATTTCATTAACAAAAAAGGGTTACGAAGTTATCCTTTTCTAATCCCACCCAGAAATACATAGGAAAGAGAAAGATCCAAAATACCCCCATATAACAAAGACACATAGAACTATTTCTCTCTTCAGTTTAACAACACACAACACCACGTACCTATCCAGTTCCATCATAGATAAATAATCAAAGTTTCAAACATAGTGTCGATATGCCACGAAAAGTATCACCCTTATACATTGACAAGAAGCAACATAATGATGTATAAAATGCAAGCAATACATGGCATCAACTACCAAAAGGGAGTGTATCTCCATAACCATATATTTTCACAATTCGGAGCATAAACCAGATAACCATAGTGCTAGCGATCATCACAATAAATAGAAAGTTTTCATAATGTGCTCGGAGCCATAAAAATATTCACCTTCGAGAAATTCATAAGTGGGCCACGAAAAATTTTAGGGGCTAATATTCGCAAGGGGGGCTAATTTTCCATGTTTTTTCCGAAACAAATATTCGCCAATTTCCATTTTTTTCTTAAATGATTCGCCCAAATTGTATTGTACATCGTTATTTTAAATTAAAAATTTCCAAAATATAATATCAACTAATATAAAATCATTGGAAATCTAAATATTTCTCCAAAAATATCACCAAAAATTTTACACTTTGCATATTATGGACTAGTAAGATTCGCCAAGGTTTATAAACTTTAAGATAAACTTCCATCCTTAAAATTTTCCCTGAAGTGGGCATTATTTGAGATTGGACTTCCCCACATCCTCCCTGACATGCTTCCCTCGGTTGCTCGAACCTATGTCATCGTCTCCTCCCTTGTTCTACATCTAAGCCACGACCTCCTCCAATAGTCCTCAAATAATATCCTCCACCTCTGCAAATATGTTGTCGCTGACCAACTCTGAATTGGAACTGAGTAAATCAGTCTCCATATTCGTGATTTTGTGCCCCAAACACCTCTCCATAGTCTCAAATGTTGCATTAATTCTCTTGGCCTTATCAACATGATCCTTCTCCAACAATTCCACTCGGCATGTGCGGAGGTTAAGTCTCCCCATTCTCAACTTAAACAAGAATTTGGCGGCCCTCTTCTAGCGCGCTAGATCCTCCTTAGGAGGTTTCCTACCATGGCCTCCCGACACATCCAATTCGGCATTCCTCCAACTCACAATGCTATCAATTTGATGATCCAAACCTTTAACGATGGATGCCACAAAAGAGGGTGATGATTCCTTAAATAGGATGGTTCCTTATTGCACTCTAGCCTCAACTACTCATGTCATAATCTCACACTCCAGTACAGTGAAAAGACTGAAAAGGTCGCAACCCTTGATGCAGATACCAACCTTAATTCTATTTACCAAAATCACATCTTCAAACTAGAAAATATTACCCAACAAGAGAGAAATTGCGAAATAGTGGATGGAGGTCGAGAGTTTACCCTCATCTCCACTCGCACTCACCTCTTCATATTCCAAAACCTTACTCATATGTTATACTTTTTGAAAAAACATTATTGAAATTGCCTCTTTTTTCTCTCCTCTTTTCTACATTATATAACTTCTTTGAAAGGGGACTAACAATAACAACCTGTAATTCAAAAGGAGATAGATTGTGAATCAAGATGGGAGCAAGTTTTTATTTGCATTAATGCCATTAGTTTCAATGCATACATAAATTATTCTTCATCTTTCAATGTATCTCATTATCCTGATATTCTAAAGATAATTAATCAATTTTAGACATTAAGAAAAGTTCAGCCATATCCAACCATGGTCAAACTACATCAATAATGGTTCACCATGATCATTCAAGGTCAAGACTATTAACCATAGTAAACATGGCCACCATATACACATATTACACGTTGATAACCATGGACAAAGGTTGATAACCATGGACAAACAAGCTCAATACTGTTCAATAATGGTATTTTACTCACTTATATATTTTAGAAAAATACAATCTAACAAAACAGTAAGAGGGAATTCCATATTTAAGGCATTTTTTTCCAAAGAAAAAAAAAACCTTTTCAGCTTTTTATGATACAAAAATTCCGAGGACAAGAGAGTAAATTATTTACTTTTAAACTTTTTATTTTTTATTGCATATGATCCCTAAAGTGAGGTATTATTGTCTTCTAGTACACTTTTTTAATTATAGCTTTAGATTTAAAACTTTTATTATATGACTAGATTTAAAATTTGAAATTGAAATTATTACATGTCTTAAATTTAAATTTGAAATCGTTTTATTTCAAAAGCTAGTTACTACATAAACTTATATGTTGTTTTATTGTTAATTATCAGGTCCAAAAATTGCATATAACCAAACATATCAAAGATGGTATTGTTATGTCATTGTTTCCTACCACAAAAAAGTAGTTTCGTTTATTGAGAATAAACATTGGACAGAGGTTATTAATCCCGTTTCCAAATCAACTGCTTAAGAAGCTACCTTAATCCCGTTTCCAAATCAACTGCTTAAGAAGTTGTCTGCCCATAGTCTCAAAGTCATTTTAATTGCCACCACCAAAAATACCTCTACTTCTACCTCTCCCACCAGAATCTCCGTAAACATTACTGTAGTCACGTTTACTTCCACAATAACCAAACCTGCCACTATCACCTATTCTCGCAGTCAATCTAATTGCCACCACCAAAACTACCTCTACCTCTTCCACCAGAATCTCTGTTAACATTGTCGTAGTAACTTTTACTTCCACTATGACCAAACCTTCCAATATCACCTATTCTTCGAGGGGCAATGTTCATTCTATAGTGATTATCGTTGCCACGACCTTGATTCCATCCATTAGCCAAAGTACCTTGTGAGGAGCCACGTTAGGGGCTTATGGATGTCGTCCCACCAAAATTTAATGGAGGAGGACATGCCTACGTGCCTCCAGTGACATTACACATTATAATTTCACAAAATCGAGTTTGATGATCACACATAACAGCAGAAGTGGGTTTCGGGAACTAGATAACATTTTGAATAAGTCGATTTATAGGGAAGCAAGCAGGAAGAGTTGAGCCGAAGCTGGTGCTGGAACCCAATGAGGACAACTATTGTTGCTTATGGTGGCTATTGCTGAACTTTGGGTGTTGCAGATTTTATAGTTTGTTGGAACCCATGAGGATAATTTTGTTGCTTCTAGTGGCTATTTTTGAATCATGAGCGTTGCAGACCAAGCTGGAACCCAATGAGGACAATATCTGTTGCTTTTGGTGGCTATTGCTATAACATGAGTGAGGCTGTGTTAAAGATAGCTGGAACCCAGTGTGGACAAATTATTTTGCTTTTGGTGGCTATTGATGATTTATGAAAGCTGCAGTTTTCAAAGTTTGCTGGGTGATGTTGTGATTTATATCTCAAATCGTATAGTTGGAACCTTTGAGGACAATTTGTTGTTGCTTTTGGTGGCTCATGATTTTTCTCTAACATTCTCAATGTCATAGGTGTTTCGGTTTTTATCAATCAGACAAACTCTCCTTCTGGACTTATGGTGGCTCAAGAAAATTGCAATGAGAATTCATCATCATCGTTCGCTTCTTGTTCGAATGAATCACATCATCACTCTAAAGGGTTTTTTTGTGGCGAACGCTTATGGATTTTATATTCATTTCTCGCCCATGTAAAAGCATAGGATTCAAGTTATTCAGAAGGTGGTAGTCTATACCAGGGCGTGTTTGTTGTTGCTGCTGCCAATCTTAGCTGGGCTGGAATGTTTGGCCCTAGACTGTTATCCCTGAGAATGAGTTGTCTTTTCTGAACAACAATTTGAATTTTTAATTTTCTGGGCAAGTCTCGATATCCTCGTTCGATATTAAGTCCTATAGTGGTGGCGGGGGGTGATCTGCCAAGATCGGTGTCAGAGGCTGTTGATCAGCGAGTTTCAGTTGTGGATACTGACACCTCATGTGGCAATTTACTACGACGTACACATGAATGAAGGCGCATATGCTGGATTACTCTAGATTATGACATAGGGTGTTGTGCAGAATTCCTGGTTCTCTGTATTTATCACTTCGTTCAGGGTTGGGTGGTGGGTACGATTATCAATATAGGTTTGTGGCCATTGGATTCATCATTCACTACTCTTGAATGGCACAAGTCCCTACTGGTCACTAAATCTACAAATCCTCCCCAAAGATATTCTATTAAATACATCTCTGTTTGTAGTCGAAGTTTTCAAGAGTTTTATTCTAAAGTTTCTTTTATAAGTAACTTGTTTTAGTCTGACATAGTGATTGTCAATCTGACCGGGATGACATTTCTAAAAAGTGACGGCATTCTGAACATGCAGAAGAACTGACTCCCGTATGTGTTTTGAAGTAACTTCAAAATGAGCGGCAACAGACACGAGTCTGTGGTGGATGATATGGCCGAAGGTGGTGGTTGTGTCCACTCATTTGATTTCGAAGCGGACGATGCTATCATCAAACAAGCGTTACAGGATTCTTCTGTTTCTAAGGTAAATATACAGCAGCGGCCCAGAGGACATTATCATCGAGGTGCTGGTCATAATAAGAGGAAGATCTTCAAGCAAAAGATGGATATTAAAGAAGTTAGTCCGGACTATGAAGATCTTTGTATTAGAGTGGCAAGCTTACAGCGTAGGGCTGTTATGTGTAGATGGGTGTTTCCTGATAGCGAGGATTTCGATTCAGCTTCATGGGTCAATCAGAAATGGAATTCCATTATTGGATATTCTCCCATTGTCAGTAAGCTTCTCAATGGATGGTCCGGCGTCCACTTTATGAATGAAAGGGACGTCCACAAAATCACAGGCAGCACTTGGGTTCATCGTAGAATTTTCTTGCAGATCATTCCGTGGTATCTTGGATTTAATCCGGTTCTGGAGGCTCCATGAAGTAGGTTGGTATGGGTCAAGCTCCCAGGTCTTCCATTAGAATTCTGAACTCTCAAGGCACTGCGCACAATAGGTGACTCTATTGGTTCCACCAAATACATAGACCCTAGTATTGTGGGAGCTGCTGATAAAAGGATTTCTTGGCTTCTTGTTGAGATTGATTATGTGGGTGGTCTTCTAGGTGACATAGACTTGCTCTGGTGCAACAGAAGGCACCATCAACGTGTGGATTTTTGGGGAATACCCTTTCGATGTCTGATATGTCACAAGACTGGCCATCTCAGGGATCACTGCCCTTTCAGGCTGCACATTGGTTGGGCGGATCAGGGTCATAAGGTGGCGAGTGCGGCTTGTCAACACAACGATGATTCGGGTACATCGGGTGGCATACAGAAAGGTAAGACAACTAAAACGTCCTCTGATGAAGAAGCCCACAAAGCTGTAGAAGGTCAATTTTACTTTTCTATTCCTGATTCTGTGGTTCCTTCTAATATTGCTAGCCACCCATCTGTTGGTTGTAGTCTGTATAGAGTTCTTCAGTCACAGTCAGACAAAATGCCAAACTCTACCCATTCACACTCCATAAACATACAGGAGGATATTGACGCCCCGGTCCCATGTCCCTCCTTTGCCCCCACTGAATCCAATTTTATAGATAATAACCCCATCTCATGATCTGTTCTTAGGAAATCTTCTAAAGGGACGGCGTCCTGCTCTAACAATACCGACAACCAATCCATGGTTCCTGTCCACTCTGGAGAACTTTATTCTCCTTCGAATGACCCGCCTTTATACAAACCGGCCATACTATCTGGGGGGGAGTCATCTCGTACACCTGATGGTTGATTGGTAGATGATAGCTCTGTCTATGGGAAAAAATTTGTATCTCCACATACTTCTCCAGACAAATCTGGTCCTATTAACCTAACTGATTCCCCTAGGAACACTATCGAGAGTGATATAGACTCCCTTTTGGGGAATCCCAATCTTGACCTGGCTGCTTTAACAGTATTCGACAAACCTATCACCTCACCAGAAAAACATTCCTCTGGCTTTTTGACTGCTATTATCTCTATCAGGAAGAAGGCAAAGGCAGCTTGCCATCTGAATAAAGGCAAGCTAAAGTCTATATCTTTGTTCTCCGATGATGATGTGGGTCTGTCTGAAGTTCCCATTGCAGGATATGATGGTCTGGACAGTTCCTCCGGGGCGCTTAGAGCAAGCCACCCTCGGACATCTCCCCCATGACTCACATCATATCATTGAATCTACGGGGGTTGGGCGATGCTCCCAAATTCCATTGCCTAAAAGAATTTATCACTTCTAAGAATCCTATAATATTTTTGGGACAGGAGACTATGTCTAATCGCTCGAAGGCTATTATTTGTTTCTGGACATCAAAAAAGGCTGGCAAGCGGTGGCGATTAATTCAAATGGCCGATCCGGGGGTTTGGTGGCTATGTGGAATCCTGATTTTGTTTCTTTCAAAGCATTCAGCTTCTTCGGGGGTATTTTATTATCCGGTCAGCTTAGAGGTTTGCAAGGTATTTTTAATCTCATCAATATTTACGCTTCATATTCAATTAGGACGGCTTTCTGGAACAAAATGCAGGAGGTGGGTATTTTATCTCTTCCAAATCTCATCATGATGGGCGACTTTAATTCAAATCTTAATGTGGATGAAAATTGGGGCAATGATGCACATTTGGATCCCTTGGCTGGATATCTAAATGATATATTTTTTGCACAAGGGCTGAAGGATATAAGGCCACATCCAATTGCGCCCACATGGTCCAATAAGCGCGCGGGTGATAGTTTCATTGGGAAACGGCTTGACAGGGTGCTGGTTAAAGATTCTATAATGGATATCATGGGCAATCCCAGATCTATGATATTGGCATCCGACATCTCGGATCATATGCCAATTTCCTTCACATGGTCCAACAATGTGGCAGTTTATGGGCGACCTTTCAAGTTTAACAGAATATGGCTTGAGGATTCTGAATACACAAGCATTGTTGAGGGAATTTGGCAGGCTGAATATGATATGCAGTTTTCAAGGGAATGGGAATTCTTTCTCCACATATTACAGAAAGTAAAGATTGCCTCTAAGTCATAGGAGCGTGAGAAGAAATCGAAACTTAGGAAGGAATTTAAGGAAATACAAAGGCAGATAGAGTTGATCGTATCTTCCTTCCTTATAAGCTACCCTGACGAGCACATATTAGATGTCCTCAAAATGCTGGGAAATTCTGAGGATTGAGGAGGTCACTTGGCAGTTGAAGAGCATAATTACATGGCTGGCCAAGGGGGATCAGAACACAAAGCATTTTCACGAGTACGCAAATGGGCACAAAAATAGGAATGCTATATGGAGTATTAAGCGGGCGGATGATTTTGTGGCTCATACTAATCATGACATTCAAAATGAAGTGCTTTCATACTTTTCTGCCTTCTACTCAAAGCAGGATGGGATCTGCAATGATAATCAGGTCTGGCTGCTGGAACATGTCAACCGACTCTTTGACGCTAATGCCATTTTTTCATTAGATTGTGCTGTCACAGGGAATGAAGTCTTAAAGGTCCTCAAATATTTCTCCTCAGATAAATGTTCGGGGCCCGATGGGTGGCCTGCGGAATTTTTTATCCATTTTTTCGAGCTGATGGGGGAGGAGTTGACAATGGTTATTGAACATATCAGAATCAGGGGTTTGATGCCAGCCAACCTTAATTCCACCTTCATTGCTATAATCCCTAAGTCGGATGCTCCCCAAACATTCGCTGATTTCCAGCCGATTGCTCTTTGTAATGTTCTCTACAAGATAACGTCTAAGATTATTGCTAAACGGCTAAAAGGAGCATTGTCGGATAGCATCTCAAAAGAGCAATACGGCTTCCTTAAAGGTCGTTCCATTCATGATGCCACGGCTATTGCACAAGAAGTTTTACACTCCATTCGCACGGAGAAAAGGGAGGCTATTATGATGAAGGTGGATCTTCATAAAGCCTATGACTCTATTGACTGGTCGTATATTAGGCTGGTGCTTATGAAGATAGGTCTCCCTATCAGGATTATAAGATGGATCATGTCATGTATCTCCACGGTTCGATGTGCAGTTATTATTAACGGTATCCCTACACCTTTTTTTGCTGCGGAACGTGGTCTGAGACAAGGATGCGCGCTCTCACCATTAATTTTCATTCTTATTATGGATGGGTTCAGCTGTATTATCCACAAGGCAGAGCGGCAGGGGTATATAAAGGGGTTCTCTTTTTTCAACGATGTTTCCTGTTCACACTCTTTATTTGTTGATGATCTATTGTTATTTGGTTACTTGAATAGGAACCATTGGTTTTATATTCACCTCATGTTTACTCGATTTGAAGCTGCTACGGGCCTGACTATTAATAAAAGCAAATCATTCATCATATATGAATTCAGAGACCTACAGGAGATCGAGTTCATCGCTCATTTTATGGGGATTGACTTTAGAGAGGCTTCTGCTGAGTTTACATATTTGGGTTTCAAGATCAAGCCATGTGGATACAAGATACAGGATTGGTTATGGATGATCGAAAAATTTCGTAGAAGGATCTCCGGATGGACACACAGATGGTTGTCCATGGGGAGTAGGCTTATTATGATCTAGGCGGTGCTCTCCCAGATGCTGGTATATTGGGGTCACTTGTATTACATTCCAGATGGAATTATTAATATGATAAATCGTATTATTGCTAAGTTTTTGTGGGGAGGTGCATCCATGGCTCATAAAATACACCTATGCAAACTGGAGCGACTCTGCAGATCAAAGGAACATGATGGATGGGGTATTCTCAACACAAGGATATTCAATATGGCGCTGCTCATAAAGTCTTTCTGGAGGGCTATCCATGGAAACAACATTTGGAATGCTATCATAAAGTGTAAATACATAATGGGCAATATTTTAAAACAAATCCTCTGTATGCAATTTTCTCACCCACGTTTTATCTCAGCCATCTGGTGCAGTTTCAAGAAGATTGTGACCCATGTGTCTATCAGGCTAGCATGGCTATTTCGGGATGGTGGCAATATTCCTTTCACGTTCAAGAAGATAATCGGGTTTCCTCCTCGTGATGGTCCGTCTTCGCTGTTAGTACACTGTCGTGCGCACAGTGGTATTAATTATATTGCACAGACAATCAGGATTTGGTCCCATGGTGCACCAGAATTTAAAAATGTGATCCAAATGGGATTGACGGCGCCAGTGGCTGATGAATGGGAAATGATACGTGATGTTTTCCGGGCTGTAGGATTTTGTTGGGATACTGGGGGGGACACAATAGTTTGGAATGGCCCTATGTATGCTGGCGCTCCTATTGTCAAAGACATATACAGAGTCCTAAATATAGCATCTTATCGGGGACAGATGACTACATCTTTCTTTCCATTCTGGAAGAGGAAAATTCCCACAAAGATTGTACTCTTTGGATGGCTGGTATGGAATGGTAAGATCCTTACTGGTGAAAAGTTGATCAAGAGGGGTTTTTATGGACCTTTCAGATGTCAAATATGCTATGCAGATTTGGAGTCCATTGATCATCTATTTTTTTGATGCCCAATTATAACGAATTTGTGGCGGCTTTTCTCTGTCCACTTCATGGGACCAACATGGTCTCCAGATGATTTCATATCTGCAGCATTGGAATGGGACAAGCTAAGGGGAAAATTTAAATCTTTGCCTTTTTTCCTCATATGGGAGGTGTGGTTGGGAAGAAATAAACTGATTTTTGAAGATGTGCCTTTCTAGATTCCTCGTATATACTCTGCAATTTTAGGCTGGATGGAGGATCGTCCCACTCCTATTTTGACTATATCGGATTGCTCCATCCGCATTAGACCACACGAGATGGAAATTCTGGCGATTTATTTTGACGGTGCTTGTGTGGACGGGGCAATGGGTTGTGGGGCATGGATCAAAATATCCCAGAGAGAGCGGGTCCATATTCATTAGAATGCAGGCATGGGCTCCAATAACAAAGCGGAGATTATTGCACTATGGGGTGGTCTTCGTTTTGCTGTCTATCTACAGATTCAGAATATTCATGTATATGGGGACTCACAGGTTGTTATTGGGTGGGTTTCTAAGTCTATGGTTATGATGCGCCCTGAGCTACAAGGATGGATGCATAGGGTTCGAAGATTATGGTCCCTTCTTAACAATCCCCCCATCAGCCATATCTATAGAGAAAACAATACCAGGGCTGATGGCCTCTCTAAAAAAGGTTTAATCTCTGATTTCGGGAACATGCAGGTACAGCTGTTTAGAGATGGCCTCTCTTTTTGGAAAACCTCTATTCCAATTCCATAATATGGTTCTGGTCGGGTTTTTTCTATGACAATTTTTCTTTCGAGACGTTTTATGCAACGATATATATTCCTTTTCCGACTCGGTGATCAGATTATCAAGCGAGGCAGAGACATTATTTCAAGCGAGCCTGTTGGATTTTATATAATATCAAGTGAGCCTGTATCAACTCACATACGCGCCAGAGGACAGATCTACAAGCGAGCCTGGTCAAAATCATTTCCATTATACATGTATATGAATGTTCTACTGCAAGTGGACCAGTCATATGAATCAAGCGAGGCTGCTTATCTACTATCCGACAGATCCATGGGAATTATTTGTTACACGTCATCATCCAATATCTTTCAGACATGCTTCTGTCAACGATCACTCATTTTCTGTCGGTCACATCTTTTAGATTTACAACTCTTTTGACAGATAATATTTCGGATGAACTAGATACTCTTTTGATGATACATCTTTTGTTAATTCTGCTATCTCATTTAAAATTCATAATTTTTCATTTCACATGTTGTTGTTCATAAGTTTTCTTTGCTGAATCTTTTCGGTCAAGTCTTTCACTCGCCCTATAAGCTGAGCATATATGTAAAGGATGGATCTTATTCGGCTATGTGGTGGCCATCACTATATTTCTATGCTCTATCTGTCGGGAGCAAACCATCTAATGGCCAATATGTTGCTTTTCTCGCTGTGATCTCACAGTTTGAGAATTATTATGTCCATGCACTGCTTATATTTTAATATAAACAGCGTTTTTTCCTTCTGAAAAAAAAAAGGTGTATCTACGTTCTGCTGGCCAAAAGTTGCAAATTTTCCTGCTCGACCTGTTTCCCATCCACGCCCACGGCCTCTGCCACCTCTACGCCCACAAACTTGATTCCATCTCGATGTATCCATGTTCTGAGAGCTTACAGTTGCAACACGTTCTGATGTCCCCATCGCCCATCCATGCCCACTTCCTCTGCCCCTGCTATTTTGTATAGAATCTTCTCCCTCGTACACATATTCATCACCTGGAAGTGGCTTTAGTTGATCAGCACGCAAAGGATATTGATAACCTGTAGATGATGTGTTGAGTTGTGTCCTAGATAGCATAATTGCTATCGTGGATACGTGTCTGGTCATTTCAAAAGTTGATAGGCCTTCTTCTATAGGTTCCCAAATAGTGTTTATATCAGCATAACTTGTTTCTGTATTCTGATGGATTTCAGGAAATCTCCTCTTTATTATCTCTGCCATTGTTACATTCTTGCTTATTTCTCTTCCTATTCCCTTCAAGATAATGTCAGATGCACCTTTCTCTTCCAGTGTTGCAATTGCATATCCAACGTACTTCCCAGTGTCCCGCTGTCGTGATACGAATCTCGTTTTCGCTTTTGGGAACAGTGGGGCCAGAATTTTCCACTCTTCTATATTTATCCCTCTCAACCCTAAAACCTTATTCCCTACCTATGCAACTTAAATAAAATTTCAAAAGCCACTGATATCCCGACAGAAAACACACAGTTAAGTTAATGGCACCACAGAAACTCCGACGTCCAGTAAGCTGAGGAATATTAGTTAAGGAAGTGTTTTCCGTTGGGATATCAGTGGCTTTTGTGTGTTTATAAATATGCAAAGAATAAACGAGCTATACTGGATTGGATTTTATATCTGTGTGTGTGTGTGTGTGTGTGTGTGTGTGTGTGTGTGTGGTCACAGAACCGTGAACGGCCGACTTCACTCCACCCGCATAAGAGGACGTATTTCATTGGGGGGTTTGAACTAAGTCAAGCACACCATACGATGTGCACACCATACGGCGTTGATGTTGATGTCATATGTATAATTCTAGAAATAGGGTTTGAATTGAGTCAGAAACGAAATAGGGTTTGAGTAAGGTCGATTGCAGTTTTGAGATGACATAAGTTACGAAATTATAAAAAGTAAATGTTAATATTGTTTGATTAAAATGTGATATTAGAAATGATTAGAATAAGATTCATATTATTAAAAAATATATAGATATCAAAATAGAAAATAAAAATAAAAATAAATGATTATATCATAAAATAAATAATTATTTGTTTTTTGGAATGAGATTTTAGATGATTGGTATGATTAAAGAATATGAAATTTTGAAAAATTATTAATTAAGGAAAATGATAAAATACAATAAAGATAAAAGTTAAAAATAAGGAAGAAACAAAAATAATATATAGTGTGGAATGAAAATGAAGGAGTAGGGGGATATAACAAATAGGAAGAGAATGGGTTTATAGAATATGTTGATGGATAGTGGGTTTTCAAGAATGACTTTGCTTTATAGCCATTTATCAAAGGAATTAGGGTGTTTCTTGATTTCAAGACCTTGTAGAAATTTCTTGTTTTTCCCACCCCAGTTTTCAATTTCACCTTATTTCTCCGATTTGTTAAATGCCCTTTCCCATAACCTTACATTCAACAAGCTGGAAAATAAATATTGCTGAAAACACAAATTCTGGAAATTTTTCAGAATGCTGGAAAATGTAGAAATAAAAATCAGCAGATACAAACAGCCATTCAACACATGATAACACAGTGATTTTTGGTCAAGGTGACCCTGGAAAAACCCCCTACAACTCTTGGGGAAAACCAGTCTGAAAGCTTCTCTTTATTTTTTTGAAAAATTACAGCAACCTCAAAAACTGTACTTATCTCGAAAACCATGCCAAAACTCCACCTCGGTTTCCGTGCCACAAAAAATAGAAATTACAACAAACAGTCCAGCATTAAATGATGTACGGACAACATTGAAATCTATGTTGTACGGCTGTACGGCTGCCTCGAAAAACGTGTTGTACGGCCTGTCAAAACTGCTGTATGGCTATCTCGAAAAAAACATGTTGTACGGATGCCTTAAATCTATTGTACGGCCTCGATTTCAGCGCTGATTTTTCTACTGTACGGATTCAGAAAACATCCCTCTCTCTCCTGCTATATAGACCTCGATTTCCATGCCTTCAAACTACTATATGGACCTCAAAAACGTGCAGCATTAAATGTTGTCTTTCCTCCCTCGAAATTTGTGCCCTCTTGCCTCAAACTTCGTGCTCTGCTCTTGCTGTACGGATTTGCTGAATATCACTGCTGTTGCCCTCCTCCTTCTCACTACTCAGAAAAATCTCCAGCTCTCTCCTTCTCCTTCTCTCAATCTGCTCATGAAAGAATGAATGACCTTTTCCTCCTTTCCCTCCTTTAATCTAACCCTAAGTGACTTTTGGGGAATCCCTAAATCCAATGGCTGAAATAGATTGAGATCTAGGGCTGAGATTAAATGCTCATTTAAATCTCACTTTCTATTTTTTAATTTAGCCCACTTTAATAAAGACCCACTTAGTCATTTATTTCCAAAGTCACTTTTCCTTTCTAATTTTACATTGACTTTATTAAATTCACTTTCAAATTAGACTTTAGTAACTTTATCACTTAAAGTCACTTTTAAATTAGATTTGAATTTATAACTTTATAAAGTCACTTTAGTAACTTTATCACTTAAAGTCACTTTTAAATTAGATTTGACTTTATAACTTTATAAAGTCACTTTAGGAGAAAAATTAAATTCTTTTGGACACTTTTCCCTAGGCCAAAGATCAAAACCTTAGGGAACCACCTGTCCTCCGGTACCCAAATTTCAACACTCCCTCTTACCGAGGAAGTTGTTCCTCACCACACCCATCTTGTCTCTGAAGTAGACATGCTTGCCCTGTCGTAAGGCTTTGGTAAGAATATTTGCAACCTGCTCATCAGTGGGAATATACTCAAGCTTCATAGCTCATTTCTGAACATAGTCTC
Source organism: Pinus albicaulis (assembly GCA_034641835.2). Taxonomy (NCBI): domain Eukaryota; kingdom Viridiplantae; phylum Streptophyta; class Pinopsida; order Pinales; family Pinaceae; genus Pinus; species Pinus albicaulis. The sequence goes on from CM076583.1 coordinate 991,307,623, forward strand.
TGATGAAATGATATTTGATCCCGATATGCTTTGACCTGTCATGAAATACTGGATTCTCCGTGAGTTTAATGCAACTCTGATTATCACAGTAAATCACTAAAGGTCTCAACGGCTGACCAAATAAGCCAAACAACATCTTGCGAAGCCAGATGACCTCACAACTAGCTAGACTGGCTACCATATACTCTGCTTCCGCTGAACTCAATGCTACTGACTGCTGCTTTCGGCTGAACCATGACACCACTGTCGAACCCAACCCAAAACAGCACCCTGAAGTGCCCATCGAAGGCCAACTTGCCCAATCAGAATCAGTGTAACCTACCTATCTCACTCCATCCCCCTGCCTGTAGTCCAGACCATAATCCATTGTCCCCTGCAAGTATTGCAAAATGTGTTTTGCAGCCACCCAGTGAACCTTCCTAGGCTCACACATAAACTGACTCATCGTGTTGACTGCAAAACAAATATCTGGTCTAGTGTTGACCAGATACATCAAGGAACCAATCAGTTGTCTGTACAATGTGGGATCCACCAACTCGGAATCCGAAGCATGAAGCTTCTTCCAGTTGGTGATCATCGGTGTTGACATGGGTTTACAATCCTCCATGTGGAATCTGCCAAGGATATCCACAATATACTTCCCCTGCCCCAGGAAGAAATGCCCCTCCTCCTGCCACACCTCCAAACCCAAAAAGTAATGCATCAAGCCTATGTCCTTCATCTCAAACTCCGCCGCAAGATCTCTGTTGCAGTGTTCTATGAGTCTCTCTGCACCTGTAATGACCAAGTCATCCACATACAGCACCAGAATGAGAGGCTCCTCACCTATCACAATATAGTAAAGGTTCGGATCTGCCTCACTCTTTGTGAAACCCATCTCCTGCAAGTATGTATCTATCCTCGAGTACCAAGCTCTGGGAGCTTGCTTCAGGCCATAAAGGGCCTTCTTCAGTCTGCACACATGGGACTCCTTCCCATGCACCTCAAAGCCCCGTGGCTGCTCAATGTACACCTCCTCCTGTATGAAGCCATTGAGAAATGCGGTCTTCACATCCATCTGGTGGATCTTCCAACCCATCTCTGCTGCTATCGATATAATGGAGCCGATCGAAGTATATCGAGCCACGGGAGCGAAGGTCTCCTCACAATCAACTCCCTCTACCTGGGAGAACCCTCTAGCCACAAACCTCGCTTTGAATTTCTCAATGCTGCCATCTGCAGCATGCTTTACCTTGTAAAGCCATCTGGAAGTAACCACGGATTTGCCCTCAGGCCTCGGCACCACCTCCCAAATATCATTCTTCATGATAGAAGAATACTCCTCCTGCATGGCCTCTCTCCAGACCTGCTGGCTAGCTGCCTCCTCATAGCTAGAAGGCTCAGAGTCAAGGATGCTGGTAGCCATTTCCATATAGCTACAAAACCTCTCAGGTGGTCTGCTCTCTCTGACTGGCCTCTTAGGCTCAGCAACAGATGTGGCATCTCTCAAGGTGTCCTGAAGCCACTTGGGCTTCCTCTTCCCTGAGCACACTTCTCCCGCCAGAGAATAAAACTCCTCCTCCTCACCATCAGGAGCCTGAACTCCTGACTGTCTGTCTGCTGTCCTCCTGCCTGCACCTGAACCTGTAGATGCTGAGGTACCGTGTGAACTGTCCATCAGTGGACTCCCCAGTGAACTGCTCTGTGGACTGCTCTGCGTGCTGCCCATAGCGCCACCCCTCTGACTCTGCGAGCCACTCCCCACTGACGGACCTGACATTGTCATAGATGTACCTCCGGATCCTCCTGATCCCTGCCCACTGGATCCCTGTGACTGACTCAACTGCTGCTGAGGGTCTGGCTGATCCAGATACTCTAACTCCCGTGACCTCCTGAAGGCCCTGTCCTCCTCGAACTTCACATCCCGCCCGACAACAACTTTCCTCTGTGCAGGAATGTAAATCCGAAAGGCCTTGGAGGTCTCACTGTAGCCCACAAAGATACCCTTCTCTGCGGTGGGCTCTAGTTTGGTCCTCTTCTCCTTGGGTATGTAGGAGTATGTGATGCACCCAAAGATACAAAGATGACCAATATCAGGCTTCTTCCCAGAAAAAGCCTCCTTCGGAGTCATGTGCCCCAAGGCACGATGCGGACTCCTGTTCTGCAAATAAACAGCTGTGTTGCAGGCCTCAGCCCACAAAAACAATGGCAACCCCTGATCATGCAACATGGCTTTGGCAGCCCCTCCGATGGATCTGTTCTTCCTCTCCGCAACCCCGTTCTGCTGGGGGTTGTAAGGAATAGTGAACTCCCTCCTAATGCCTGCCTCCGCACAATAGTCAACAAACTCTCCAAGGGTGTACTCTCCCCCATTGTCCGACCTCAGGGACTTGATCTTTCGACCTATCTGTGTCTCCACAAGAGCTCTGAACTCCTGAAACCGCTTGAAGACCTCACTCTTGGTCTTCAAGAAATAAATCCAGGTCCTCCTGGAGTGATCATTAATGAATAAAACATAGTACTCATATCCACTCAAGGAAACATGAGACATCCGACCGCTCACATCGGAATGAATCAAATCAAGTATCCCAGTCGCTCTGCTGTCACTGCTGGGAAAAGGGGATTTGGCAAACTTGCCCATCGCACATCCTCTGCAAGTATCAAAGTGATCAATACTGAAATCTGGCACACCTGTAGTGATCTCCCGCAAAGTCCTCAAGGCTCCATGATGCATGTGCCCCATCCTGCGGTGCCAAATCTCACACTGCTCAGAACTGCTAGCTCTGCTGTCGGTACTGCTGCTCAATGCCAAAAGGGACTGAAATGCAAACTTGTACACCTTTTCATGGCGTACACCTATCACTCTAGCTGAATCAGCTGGAGTGCCCCTGGGATACATCAACACCTGTCCTCCCCTGAATAGTATCTCATATCCTCTGTCCTCCAAAGCTGAGACGGATATGAGGTTCTTCCTCATCCCTGGCACATAAAGAACATCGGACACCTTCAAGGGAGGTTTGGACTCCCTCTGAAATGTCAATGTTCCCACACCGACTGCTCTAACAACTCTGTCATCACCGAGTACTACCTCTACATCAGTGCCACTCTCTGAAAGCTCGGAGAAGTACTCACGGACTCCTGTCATGTGACGTGAAGCCCCACTGTCCACATACCAGATACCCGAAGATGCTCCGCTAATCGAGGGAAATGCATGCTCCCTCCGAACCTCTATGGCAGATAATCCTGCACTAGAAGACTCACACGCAATGAACCCAAACTCTCGGTCAAAGCGATCTGCAAAGTCCTCAACCTCTGCTGAAGCTGCCATGCTCTGGTTCTTCCCCTTCTTCTTCTTCTTCTCCGGACACACAACTGCATAGTGTCCCATCTTCTGACAATTCCAACACTTCACTTTGGAATAGTCCTTCTGTGAGTTATCCCGTTTACCTTTACCTTTGCCTTTGCCCCCACCATTGCTTGTGGAAGCCTGCTTCTTCCCTTTGCCTTTCTTGCGTCCTGCCAACAGTGCTACATCCTCATCCTGCTCAACCGGCTTGGCTGCCCCAAGCTGACCTTTCCTGATCTCTGTCTGAATGCAATCATCCCAAAACCTCTCCCATGTGGGAAGGGTCTCACGTGCACAAACCCCATCAGCAAAGTTCATCCATGAACTGGGGAGGCCATTCACCGCAATCCGCACCAACTCAGTGGGTGGAATGGCCTCTCCAATCGCTGCCAACTCATCTCTCACATTAGTAATCTTTGTGAGATATCCAGCTGCACTATCAGTCTTACCCATCTTAATGTTCTTCAGCTTCTCCTTCAGGACCATTTTCTAGTTCTCATTCTAGTTCTCATTGGTACTCTGGTAGAGGTTGGTAAATGCTGTCCACATCTCATGAGCATTTCTCTTTTCTCTCACATGAGGAATGCAATGGTCTTTGATTCCTTCTAGAATCAGTCTCTTACCCTTGTTGTTCTTTTTATTATATGCTGCCAACTGAGTAGCATCAGTAGGCACATTTACAGGGTTTTGTGCGGTATGCACCGTTATGTCCTAGACTTCGCCTCCTCAAAGATACTCTGCATTCTCTCCTTCAAAACACTGTAATTGGTATGCCCATCCAACCTATCCTCCACCCTCAGTCCCAAAGACATCCTGCTGTCCTAAAACTGAAAAATAGCACTGTTGTAGTAAAGGTAAAAATTATGTTTGTGAAAAAATCAGCTTGCTGGAATTTTCTGAGTGAAAAATCAGCAGGCTGTATTTTTCTCCTTACTGTCCCAAGCTACACTTCAGCACTCAAGCTCTGATACCATGTAGAAATTTCTTGTTTTTCCCACCCCAGTTTTCAGTTTCACCTTATTTCTCCGATTTGTTAAATGCCCTTTCCCATAACCTTACATTCAACAAGCTGGAAAAAAAATATTGCTGAAAACACAAATTCTAGAAATTTTTCAGAATGCTAGAAAATGCAGAAATAAAAATCAACAGATACAAACAGCCATTCAACACATGATAACACAGTGATTTTTGGTCAAGGTGACCCTGGAAAAACCCCCTACAACTCTTGGGGAAAACCAGTCTGAAAGCTTCTCTTTATTTTTCTGAAAAAATGCTTTTTACAGTGAGACAGAAATATACACAGCAAAAATTACAGCAACCTCAAAAACTGTACTTATCTCGAAAACCGTGCCAAAACTCCACCCCGGTTTCCGTGCCCACAAAAAATAGAAATTACAGCAAATAGTCCAGCATTAAATGTTGTACGAACAACATTGAAATATGTGTTGTACGGCTGTACGGCTACCTCGAAAAACATGTTGTACGGCCTGTCAAAACTGTTGTACGGCTGCCTCAAAAATCGTGTTGTACGGTTGCCTTAAATCTGCTGTACGGCCTCAATTTCAGCGCTAATTTTTATGCTGTACGGATTCAAAAAATATCCCTCTCTCTCCTGCTGTACGGACCTCGATTTTTTTTCCTTCAAACTACTTTACGGACCTAAAAAATGTGCAGCATTAAATGTTGTCTTTCCTCCCTCGAAATTCATGCCCTCTTGCCTCAAACTTCGTGCTCTGCTCTTACTATACGGATTTTCTGAATATCACTGCTGCTGCCCTCCTCCTTCTCACTGCTCAGAAAAATATCCAGCTCTCTCCTTCTCCTTCTCTCAATCTTCTCATGAAAGAATGAATGACCTTTTCCTCCTTTCCCTCCTTTAATCTGACCCTAAGTGACTTTTCGGGAATCCCTAAATCCAATGGCTGAAATAGATTGAGATCTAGGGCTGAGATTAAATGCTCATTTAAATCTCACTTTCTATTTTTTAATTCACCCCACTATAATAAAGACCCACTTAGTCATTTATTTCCAAAGTCACTTTTCCTTTCTAATTTTACATTGACTTTATTAAAGTCACTTTAAAATTAGACTTTAGTAACTTTATCACTTAAAGTCACTTTTAAATTAGATTTGACTTTATAACTTTATAAAGTCACTTTAGTAACTTTATCACTTAAAGTCACTTTTAAATTAGATTTGACTTTATAGCTTTATAAAGTCACTGTAGGAGAAAAATTAAATTCTTTTGGACACTTTTCCCTAGGCCAAAGATCAAAGCCTTAGGGAACCACCTGTCCTCCGGTACCCAAATTTCAACAAACCTTGGCCAATGGGAGGAGTAATAAGGTGCATATAATAGAATTTTGGCTTGGTATAAATGAATAAAACATATAGAATTGTGGCAGTGATGTGTGGTTGTCTACTTAAAATATGTGCCTATGCAATGTGTCACATAAGTGATTTTTAAGGAAGGTGGAATCCATTCAAGTATATAGGATATAATGACAAGGAGTTCAAGAAACTCCTTTCTTATCATGTTCAATTGTAAATCCTCTTTAGTGAACCGGATGGTCCATCACAACAAATCCCAACATCTAATCCGAAACAAATGTCCAATAATACATTATACAAATTTTCATTTCTCTCATTATTCTACATTTTCTATTGACATTATGTAATATTGGTTGTTGCATTTTATTTTTCAAATTTAGAACATATATGTGGATTTCAACATCCATATACAGGACATAAATACCACATTCTCAATGTTTTTAATTATTATTATTTCCTGGTGTGTGAATGCATAATAATGGTTTCATTATCTATTTATGAGTTGTAATATCAATTAATATAACTTTAGTTAAAATTTAATGTTAAATTAAAAATCCTTTAAATACAAATCTTCTCATGCGAATGAAACCAATGCAATCAAGTCACCATTCAAAATAATTTTTATAACTTTTATAATAGAAAACAATCAAAGATCATGTTGCCTTGAAAACTATTTCACTTTTTATTATTTAATAAAATCAAGGTGGCTTAAATTTTTATATGTTTGTGTTATAGTTTTAAAATTTAATGTTAACTTTAAAATCCTTTAAATATAAATCTTCTCGTGTTAATGAAACCAATGCAATCAAGTCACCATTAAAATGTTTATGTTATATTTTTCGAGAAATGGTCATTGAAATTGAGTGTTTTTTCTTTCCACTATTTTAACCATATATCATTGCTTTCCTTGTTCATTCTTATGCATCACATTTTCACACTCATAAAAATATTGATTGAGATCAAATTTATTAGAAATTTATTAATACATAAATTAATTTCCAGAATGTATCTTATCCGGATACCAACATGTATAAGCTTACCCACAACATAGATACCTCATTCACAATGTTTTCAAATTTCAGTTAATTTTCATTTCTTTGTATTTACAAGATGATATATAAATTAATATAAATTTATTTGAACTTTAATTTTAACACAGTTTCCCATTAAATATAAATCTTACTGTATTAGAAAACTAGTGCAAATAAGATTACCATTACAATTGAATTTCTATATATTTTGTAATAAAAGAGAATGGGGAATCCATATATTGTTAGTGCTATTTTAAAAACTATTTAACCTATTATTCTGGACGTGATGGATTCCTAAGAGGTTTTGTCATCCTCCTCCCAAGTGTAATGCCTCATTTAAGTCACTCAGGCGCTAGGCTGTCGGTGAATGCAAGAGACAAGTGGAGTATCTTCCAATAAATGACATTTATGAGTATGGCTTTGGAGTATGAAGAGGTGAGTGCGAGTGGAGGTGAGGGTAGACCCTCGACCTCCATCCCTTGTTTTCCAATTTCTCTCTTGGTGGGTAATATTTTCTAGTTTGAAGAGGTGCTTTTGGTAGATAGAATTAACGTTGGTATTTACATCAAGGGTTGCGACCTTTTGAGTCTTTTCATTGTACTGGAATGTGGATTTCATCTTTATAGAGTGTTGGTGATAATGTTGTCACCTATTACATATATTATTTTCCAATTTATGGTATTGCATCACTCGTATAGTAGTTTTGTTCAATTTCTAGGTCTGTTTGTGATATCGTGGGTAATTTTCCAATCCTTGGGGGTAAATTATGTTGGTTCGATATCAATGGATCCTAAATTTTTGAGGTTTTGGGTTGCTTCATGTTTTTTGGTATGATTTCAAGCAAGCTTGTTATGTTGCAATTTTGTCAAATCTTTCAGTGCTTAGTGTTTGTTGACGATGGTGTGTTGTTAGGCCTAGATACATGCCTCTTTGTGTTATGTCAATGCATAGGTAATTTTAATTGTTTGGAGGGGTATCGTGTAATATTGGGTGTCATGGTTTTGGGCTACAGTGAGATTGAGAAGTTGGTGTCATTTGCACCATTGATGTGGAAATTCGGTGATGATATAATTGATTTCAGGTTTTTGGTTCACAATTCTATGTCTATTCCTTCATCGTAAGAGGTTTTTCCATCCTCCTCCCAAGGGTAATGCCTCATTTAAGTCACTACAAGTGCTAGGTTGTCAGTGCATATAATAATACAAGTGGAGTCTCTTCCAATAAATGAAATTTATGAGTATGGTTTTGGAATATGAAGAGGAGAGGGTAAACTCTTGACTCCATCCATTGTTTCCCAATTTCTCTCTTGGTGGGTAATATTTTCTAGTTTGAAGATGTTCTTTTGGTAAATAAAATTAACGTTGGTATCTGCATCAAGGGTTGCAACCTTTTCAACCTTTTCACTGTACTGGAGTGTGAGATCATGACACGAGTAGTTGAGGCTAGAGTGCAATAAGGAACCGTCCTATTTAAGGACTCATCGCCCTCTTTTGTGATATCCATCGTTAAAGGTTTGGATCCTCAAATTGATAGCATTGTCAGTTGGAGGAATGCCGAATTGGATTTGTTGGGAGGCCATGGTAGGAAACCTCCTAAGGAGGATCTACCGCGGTAGAAGAGGGCTGTCAAATTCTTGTTTAAGTTGAGAATGGGGAGACTTGACCTCCGCACATGCCAAGTGGAATTATTGAAGAAGGATCATGTTTCCAAGGCCAAGATACATAATGCAACATTTGAGACTGTGGAGAGGTATTTGGAGCACAAAATCACGAATATGGAGACTTATTTACTCACTTCCAATTCAGAGTTGGTTAGCGACAACATATTTGCAGAGGTGAAGGAGATTATTTGAGGACTACCGCAGGAGGTCGTGGCTTAGTTTTAGAGCAAGGGAGGAGAAAAAGACACAGGTCCGAGAAACTGAGGGAATTATGTCAACGAGGAAACGGGGAAGTCCAATCTCAAATAATGCCCACTTCAGGGAAAATTTTAAGGATGGAATTTTATCTTAAAGTGTAAAAATTTTGGTGATATTTTTGTAGAAATATTTACATTTCCAATGATTTTATATTAGTTGATATTAGATTTTGGAAATTTTTAAGGTAAAACAAAGTTGTACAATAAAATTTGGGCAAATCATTTTAGAAAAAAAATGGAAATTGGCGAATATTTGTTTTGGAAAAAACATGGAAAGGGGACTAACAATAACAACTTGTAATTCAAAAGGGGAGAGATTGTGAATCAAGATGGGAGCAAGTTTTTATGTGCATTAATTCCATTAGTTTCAATGCATACATAAATTATTCTTCATCTTTCAATGTCTCTCATTATCTTGATATTCTAAAGATAATTAATCAATTTTAGACATTAAGAAAAGTTCATCCATATCCAACCATGCTCAAACTAGATCAATAATGGTTGACCATGATCATTCAAGGTCAAGACTATTAACCATAGTAAACATGGTCCCCATATACACATATTACAAGTTGATAACCATGGACAAACAAGCTCAACACTGTTCAATAATGGTATTTTACTCAGTTATATATTTTAGAAAAATACAATCTAACAAAACAATAAGAGGCATTGTCTTCTAGTACTCTTTTTTAATTATAGCTTTAGATTTAAAATTTTTATTATATGACTAGATTTGAAATTTGAAATTGAAATTATTACATGTCTTAAATTTAAATTTGAAATCGTTTTATTTCAAAAGCGAATTACTAAATAAAGTTATATATTGTTTTATTGTTAATTATCGGGTCCACAAATTGCATATAGCCAAACATATCAAAGTTGGTATTGTTATGTCACTGTTTCCTACCACAAAAGTAGTTTCGTTTATTGAGAATAAACATTAGCCAGAGGTTCTTAATCCCGTTTCCAAATCAACTGCTTAAGAAGCTGCCTGCCCATAGTCTCAAAGTCATTTTAATTTCCACCACCAAAACTACCTCTACTTCTACCTCTCCCACCAGAATCTCGGTAAACATTACTGTAGTCACTTTTACTTCCAAAATAAACAAACCTGCCACTATCACCTATTCTCACAGTCAATTTAATTGCCACCTCCAAAACTACCTCTCCCACCAGAATCTCTGTTAACATTGTCGTAGTAACTTTTACTTCCACTATAACCAAACCTTCCACTACTACCTATTCTTCGAGGGGCAACGTTTATTATATATTGATTATCGTTGCCACGACCTTGATTCCATCCATTAGCTGAAGATGTATATGCGTTCTGATGGCCTGGAGTTGCAAAATTTCCTGCTCGACCTGTTTCCCATCCACGCCCACGAACTTGATTCCATCCCGATGTATCTGTGTTCTGAGAGCTGAGAGTTGCAACATGTTCTGATGTCCCCGTCGCCCATCCATGCCCACATCCTCTGCCCCTGCCATTTTGTATAGAATCTTCTCCCTCACACTCATATTCATCACCTGGAAGTGGGTTTAGTTGATCAGCACGCATAGGTGATTGATAACCTGCAGATGATGTGTTGAGTTGTGTCCTAGATAGCGTAATTGCTATCGTGGATACGTGTCTGGTCATTGTTGAAATATTAAAGTCACCTGCCAGCCTTGGGTAGTGACAAGAAGAAACAAGTACAAGGAAGCAGAAATAGAGATTGAGTGCACAGCACTCTGTATTCAAGAAGAATGGAGAATCGGTAAGGAAGAATTAAATTCTTGATGGGCCGCAGCCACAACAGCAGATGAAATTAACTCAGTGATGGGCAGAGCCGTTTTTGTCTACGGAAGAATAGAGATTAGCTTTACGGAGGGGAAGATTGAGTTAAGACAGTCGTTTCAGGCTTTAAAGCCCTCAACAACCAGAATGAAGAGAAACAGGTGGAAGTCCTTTTAATTTTTGAATTGGCAGACAAGTGGTCCCCACCACTTAATCGCTAATCGCAAATCGCAGATTTGTTTTTGAAGCAGTGTCTTGTTAATGATGGAGCTGCGATGTGATGCGATACATTCGCAATCGAAAATCACAATGCATATATTATAAACCAAGTGTCTTGTTGATATGGGAGAGTTCCGCAAAGCGGAACATTTAATACAAACAAAACATATATAATAATCGCCCTCACAACAGCGGAGGCTCGTGGGTCCACAAGACCACGTGGCAGAAACCTATTGAAATCGCTTGGCTTCAATCGCAAGGTTTAATCGACGGGCTTTATTGTGTGCCCTGATCAGGGCGGATCCGATCATGTTATGAGATGGAGTTAATAGCTGGATCGCGTCCGTGATTCCAATCGCAATCGGAAGATCGGAGGTTTGTTTGTTTGGTCGTGCGTCTTGTATAAAGTGCGGATCCGATTTCATTAATATGGCGGATTTAATATCGAGCCATCACGTCTATGGTGTGATCGCAATCGGAAGATTGAGCGGATCACAAAGTTTGTTGTCAAGCCAAACTCCCGATTGTCGATCGCTGACTGCGTAGTGGTCCCCACTCGTACGTCAGGCATTTCATATTTTATTAGTTCCGCAAAGGATCTTTCCTTTGTATTTGGTTTCATGTCTTTGATCTAAATTTTTCATATGTTTTATATGTAATGTAAAAATATATGTGCGGCATATATATATAAAATGAAAAGGCCCGCGAACCAGTAGTTAATTGTATTGTTCTGTTTTGTTTTTTCGCATAGCAGCACAGAAGAAGAAATACACAGCAGTGTGTTGAATGTATGAAGATAGAGTATTGTTCTTGAGAGACAGAGAGTGTTTTCTGTGCACTGCGTCTGTAGCAGTCACCTTTGTTGTTATCCCTCTCTTAAGAGGAAGAATTTGTAAGAGTTTTGAAAGTAATAGAAGTTTGTTTTAAAGCCCTGAAAGCTCTGTCTCCTGTCATTTTTTTTTAACTTCTCTGTGTTTAGGAGGAGAACCTATTCTCTTCACTTGGAATTCTCAAAATTCCAACATGGTATCGGAGCGCATCTAGGCTCTTTGAAGATTTCAAAGAAGCTGAAGAAGAAGACCTGTTGCAACGTTTCTCTCCAGCAGCGTGAAAAGCTCAATAGAAGTCAAGGTCAGGTATTTCTCAAAGATAAAAGAGCAGTTGTTTATTGTTTAAAGAAGTTGTTCTTTCAGTAAAGAAAAGACAGTTTGTTTAAAGTCTGAGTTCAGTTTAAGAAGCAATGGTTGGACCAAGCACTAGTATGAGTCTTGGAAGTGTTCAGCTTCCACAATTTAATGGAAAGAACTATGATTATTGGGCCATTACCATGAGAGCCCTGTTTGTCTCACAAGACTTGTGGGAACTAGTAGAAGATGGTTTCACAGAACCAGCTGATGAGCAGGCTTTTAATGCCTTAACTCAAGCAGAGAAAGATGTATTGAAGAATAATAGGAAGAAGGATGCCAAATCTCTCTTCTGTTTGTATCAAGCTGTAAATGAGAGTGTGTTTCCAAGGATAGCAGCAACTAAGAAATCCAAGGAGGCATGGGAAACTCTGAAAGTAGCCTATCAAAGTATGGAGAAAGTTAAAATAGCAAAACTTCAATTGCTGAGAAGAGATTTTGAAACTCTTTGCATGAAAGAGTCAGACAGTGTTGACACATTTTTCACACATGTGATTGGGATTGTCAATCAGATAAGATCCCATGGAGAAACTCTTGAAGAAAGAAGGATTGTGGAGAAACTTTTGAGATGCTTACCCTCAAAGTTTGATGTTATTGTTACCACCATAGAAGAGACCAAAGATCTCTCACAGTTCACAATGGATGAACTTCATGCCTCGCTGATAACTCATGAACAAAGATTGAGCAGATATGAACACTCATCTCTTGAGCACGCCTTCAAGACCCAGATGCCTTCAGGAAGAGGAAGAGGTCAAAGAAAAGGAAGAGGAAGAGGCAGAAGTCAGAATAGAGGTGGAAGGGACAGCTCTTCACATTCACATGGAAGGAGAAACAGTCAAAGCCAGAGCCACGGCCAATGCAACAGCCAGCAAGATAGACATCAACACCAACATGCTCATGGACAAAGGTATGACAAATCCAATGTCCAGTGTCATTATTGCAAGAAATATGGGCACTATGCCAATGAATGTAGAAAGAAGCAAAATGACATGAAGAATAGGCAGAATGCTAACGTAGCAAAAGAGGAAAAGAACCCAAGTAATGTGCTGTTATCTTGTAATGTAGCACAAGATAAAGAAGATGATGTTTGGTTCTTAGATTCTGGATGTAGTAATCACATGACTGGCAACAGAGCAATGTTTGCCAATCTTGATGAAGAAGTTAAATCTGAAGTGACCACAGGGACTGATACTAAAATCTCTGTCAAAGGGAAAGGCAGAGTAAGTATTCGTGCAAGGAATGGGGAGCAAAAATTTGTCCCTGATGTGTATTATGTTCCAGGTCTGAAATGTAATCTTTTGAGCATTGGGCAGCTCATAAACAAAGGTTACAATGTTATATTCAAAGATGATGTGTGCACCATAAAAGATATTCCTCCAAGTAAGAAAATTATTGCTGAAATACAAATGACCAGTAATAGAATGTTTCCACTCAAACTCAACATTGACTTGAAGGGAAAAGGGAAAAGCATAGCAGCTGTAACTCAAGAAGCCTTCCAGAAGGAAGAGAAATATGAAAACTAGTTATGGCATCTGAGATTTGGACATCTAAACTTCGGAGGCTTGAATTTTCTGCACAGAAAAGGAATGGTAAGAGGTTTACCACTGATAGAGAAGCTTGATAGCCTATGTGAAGGCTGCATCTTGGGAAAGCAACACAGAGAAAATTTTCCTTCAGGGAAAAGCATAAGGGTGAAAGCACCTTTGGAAATAATCCACTCAGATTTATGTGGGCCGATGCAAACAACATCGGTTTCGGGCAGCAATTACATGCTAACTTTCATTGATGATTTCACATGAAAAGTGTGGGTTTATTTCTTAAAATATAAGAGTGAAGTCTTTCAGAAATTTCGTCAATTTAAAGCTCTTGTAGAAAAACAGAGCGGACTGCACATTAAAGTCCTCAGAACTGATAGAGGAGGAGAATACATATCAAAAAAATTTCTGCGTTTTTGCAGAGAGAGTGGCATACACAAGCAGTTTACCACCAGGTACACGCCGCAATAGAATGGAGTTGCTGAAAGGAAGAATCGAACCATAATGGAGATGGTGAGAAGTATGCTAAAGGCAAAGCACTTGCCGAATGAGTATTGGGCAGAAGCAGCAAACTGTGCTGTATATATTTTGAATAAATGCCCCACAAAAGTTGTGATGAACAAAGTTCCAGAAGAAGCGTGGAGTGGCAGAAAACAGGGAGTCACCCACATGAGATTTTTTGGGTGTGTGGCATATGCACACATTCCAGACAAATTGAGAAAGAATTTGGATAGTAAGGGGGAGAAGTGCATTTTCCTTGGATATTGTGAAGATTCCAAAGGATACAGACTGTATAACCCATCCACAAAGAAGTTTGTAATTAGCAGAGATGTGCAATTCATCGAAGAGGAAGCGTGAGATGGAAGCATTGAGAAAACAGTCAATGTCAAAAACTGTTTATCTCATGATGAAGATGATGTAGATGTGGTTGAGATTAATAACCCATCCATTGCACAACCTCCAGCGGCGCAAGGCCAGCAAGGGACGCCTCAAGCGGCAGTAAGAACACCCTTGAGAAGAAGCGGCAGTGGTTCACCGAGTACACCACAAGGAGCAGAATCGAGTGCTTCATTAAGCACGGCTACACCAAGTGAAAGAGGAACAAGATTCAGAAGCCTTAGAGAAATCTATGAGCAAGGAGAAGTAGATGAAGGTGTGAATTCCTTATTTTCTTTGTATTTTCAAGTTGATGATCCTATTCATTTTGAAGATGCTATTAAAGATAGAAAATGGATAGAAGCTATGGATGAAGAAATTAAAGCCATAGAGAAGAATAGAACATGGGAGTTGGTTGATCTACCAGAAGGTAAAGAAGTCATTGGAGTTAAATGGGTATACAAGACCAAAAGCAATGCTGAAGGAAAAATAGAAAGACACAAGGCCAGACTTGTTGTCAAAGGATATAAGCAGAAGCAAGGGATTGATTATGAAGAAAATTTTGCACCAGTTGCAAGAATGGAGACTGTAAGAGCAGTGTTGTCCATAGCAGCACAAAATAAATGGAAAGTATATCAAATGGATGTAAAATCCGCATTTTTAAATGGAGTTTTAATGGAAGAGGTATATGTGGAACAACCTCTTGGATATGAGAAGAAAGGCCAAGAGCATAAGGTCTGTAAATTGAAGAAAGCTCTTTATGGGCTGAAACAAGCACCAAGAGCATGGTACAGCAGAATAGATTCTTATCTATTGGAGAATGGATTTGAAAAATGTGAGGGAGAACCCACCCTCTACATCAAAGAAAAGGATGGTAAGTTGTTGATTGTTGTTTTATATGTTGATGATTTAATTTTTACAGGTAATGAGGATTACCTTGTTGAAAATTTTAAAACAGTCATGAAAGATGAATTTGAAATGACTGACATGGGTTTATTAAGATACTTCTTGGGAATAGAAGTGGAGCAAGGTGAGAAAGGAATTTTTATTTCTCAAACAAAGTATGTGAATCAAGTTTTGGAAAGATTCAACATGCAGGAGTGCAAAGCTGCAATTACTCCCACGGTAATGGGATTGAAGTTGAGTAAGAATGACAGCAGCAAGGATTTCGATCCAAGTTTGTATAAAAGCATAGTTGGCAGCCTCATGTATTTGACTGCAACTAGGCCGGATATTATGCATGCTGTTAGCTTAATTTCCAGATTTATGGAGAAGCCAAAAGAAGCACATTGGCAAGCAGCAAAGAGAATTCCGAGGTATGTGAAAGGAACAAAAGGATTTGGTATTTTATATACTACTTCAGAAAATTCAGAATTAGTTGGATACACTGACAGTGATTGGGCTGGAAGTGTAGATGATCGAAAGAGCACTTCCGGTTATATTTTTCATATGGGTTCAGGAGCCATTTCATGGGCTTCCAAGAAACAGCCTATTGTAGCATTGTCTACAGCAGAGGCAGAATATGTGGCAGCTACAGCAACAGCGTGTCAAGCAATTTGGATGAGAAGGATGATGAGAAGTTTGTGCCAAGAACAGGTAAAGGGCACTGTGATTTATTGTGACAATAGCTCAGCTATTGCATTGTCAAAGAATTTTGTGTTTCATAAAAGAACAAAGCACATAGACACAAAGTATCATTATATCAGAGAATTGGTGAATAATGGAGAAGTTGTTTTACAGCATTGTAAAACAGAGGAGCAATATGCAGATATTTTAACTAAACCATTGGGATAGAAAACATTTTAATTTCTAAGAGAATGCCTGGGTATGATGAATAACCCAGCAGCTGACTTTAAGGGGGAGTGTTGAAATATTAAAGTCACCTGCCAGCCTTGGGTAGTGACAAGAAGAAACAAGTACAAGGCAGTAGAAATAGAGATTGAGTGTGCAGCACTCTGTATTCAAGAAGAATGGAGAATCGGTAAGGAATAATTAAATTCTTGATGGGCCGCAGCCACAACAGCAGATGAAATTAACTCAGTGATGGGCAGAGACGTTTTTGTCTACGGAAGAACAGAGATTAGCTTTACGGAGGGGAAGATTGAGTTAAGACAGTCGTTTCGGGCTTTAAAGCCCTCAACAACCAGAATGAAGAGAAACAGGTGGAAGTCCTTTTAATTTTTGAATTCGCGGACAAGTGGTCCCCACCACTTAATCGCTAATCGCAAATCGCAGATTTTTTTTTGAAGCAATGTCTTGTTAATGATGGAGTTGCGATGCGATGCAATACAATCGCAATCGGAAATCGCAATGCATATATTATAAACCAAGTGTCTTGTTGATATGGGAGAGTTCCGCAAAGCAGAACGTTTAATACAAACAAAACATATATAATAATCGCCCTCACAACAGCGGAGGCCCGTGGGTCCACAAGACCACGTGGCAGAAACCTATTGAAACCGCTTGGCTTCAATCGCAAGGTTTAATCGGTGGGCTTTATTGTGTGCCCTGATCAGGGCGGATCCGATCATGTTATGAGACGGAGTTAATAGCTGGATCACGTCTGTGATTCCAATCGCAATCAGAAGATCGGAGGTTTGTTTGTTTGGTCGCACGTCTTGTATAAAGCGTGGATCCAATGTCATTAATATGGCGGATTTAATATCGAGCCATCATGTCTATGGTGTGATCACAATCGGAAGATTGAGCGGATCACAAATTTTGTTGTCAAGCCAAACTCCCGATTGTCGATTGCCAACTGCGTAGTGGTCCCCACTCGTACGTCAGGCATTTCATATTTTATTAGTTCCGCAAAGGATCTTTCCTTTGTATTTGGTTTCATGTCTTTGATCTAAATTTTTCATATGGTTTATATGTAATGTAAAAATATATGTGCGGCATATATATATAAAATGAAAAGGCCCACGAACCAGTAGTTAATTGTATTGTTCTGTTTTGTTTTTTCGCACAACAGCGCGGAAGAAGAAATACACAGCAGTGTGTTGAATGTATGAAGATAGAGTATTGTTCTTGAGAGACAGAGATTGTTTTCTGTGCACTGCATCTGTAGCAGTCACCTTTGTTGTTATCCCTCTCTTAAGAGGAAGAATTTGTAACAGTTTTGAAAGTAATAGAAGTTTGTTTTAAAGCCCTGAAAGCTCTGTCTCCTGTCATTTTTTTTTAACTTCTCTGTGTTTAGGAGGAGAACCTATTCTCTTCACTTGGAATTCTCAAAATTCCAACAGTCATTTCCAAAGTCGATAGGCCTTCTTCCAGAGGTTCCCAAATAGTGTTTATATTAGCAGAACTTGTTTATGTATTCTGATGGAGTTCAGGGAATCTCCTCTTTATCATCTCTGCAATTGTTACAGTCTTGCTTATTTCTCTTCCCATTCCCTTCAAGATAATGTCGATTGCACCTTTCTCTTCCAGTAATGCAATTGCATATCCAATGTACTTCCCCAGCGTCCCCGCTATCGTGATACGAATCTCGTTTTCGCTTTTGGGAACAGTGGGGCCAGAATTTTCCACTTCGATATTTATACATCTTGACCCTAAAACCCTATTCCCTCCCTATGCAACTTAAATAAATTCACAAATTCACAAAAGCCACTGATATCCCAACGGAAAACACACAGTTAAGTTAATGGCACGACACAAACTCCAACGTCGAATAAGCTGAGGAATATTAGTTATGAAAGTGTTTTTGTGTTTATAAACATACAAAGAATAAACAAGCTATAGTGGATTGGTATATATATATATATGGGCACAGAACCGTGGATGGCCGACTTCACTCATACCGCGTCAAGTACATCATACCGCGTTGATGCCATATTTATAATGTTTTAAAGGTCATTCCTTAATATAGGAAATAGGGTTTGAATTGAGTCCGAAAGGAAATAGGGTTTCAATTGCAGTTTTTGAGATTAGAAGTAATTTTAAGGAAGTAAAGTAAAACATAAATTATAAAAATGATAACAAATAAATGTTAATCTTTTTTAATTAAAATGTGATTATAAATTATAATAGTGATTTTAAAGAAATGAATTATAATATAAAATATAAAAATGATAATAAATAAATATTAATATTTTTAATTAAAACACCATTAAAAATGATAACAAATAAATGTTAATATTTTTTAATTAACATGTGATATTATAAATTATTAGAATAAGATTTATATTATTAAAAGCATAGATAAAAAATAAATGAATTTGATTACAAAAAAGAGTCTAAAATGATAGAAATCACTGAAAATCACACAATTACAAAAACATAGTTATATATCATCCACAAATGGTGTATGTGCACACACACTCACACACAGATTTACATTCAGATTACTCTATTAAATAGAGTTTCTGAGATCCAATTTATTCCTAAATTAGACAGAGAGAGGTTGAGAGAATTTCTCAACCATCAAACCAACTTCTCAAATATGGAATGTAAGCATTATCAGCAACATCCCCCCTTAATGATTACATTACATAAAAATAACAAAATAATCAAGCTTATCAGTAGATGCTCCATCAATTTGCCTCATAACCCTCTGAAAGGTGTAGTTGGGAAGTTGGATTCCCGAGTTCGCTTCCTCAACTCCCAAATCAAGGACCTCCCGAAGTCAATTACTAAACAGTATCCCAATCTGTCGCATAACCTCATTAGGATACCACTTCCACGTCTACCACTAACGAGGGATCCTTCCCTAGATCCACAACTACCATGCTATCTGGACAACCATCCATATTGAGCCTTACTGCCACTTGATCTCTTCAAAAACAATTGATTGCAATCACTGAACTCCTAGTCATTCTATGGACGAGCTCCCATCCACCGAAATACATGGGTGCTAACCGCTGTACTCGCCAGTTATCTAGGGAATCCGTCTAGATACAGAATGTATCTAGAATCAATTTTACAAAATAACCTCCTCTGATTTGAAATTCATCATGACTTAATTTACAAACAAATTATAATACTAATATTTCAACTACTCGACCCTACTATATCATGCCAGCAATTTACTTCACACAACTCACAAAGTCACGTCCAAGCGGATTTAATTCTCACAGTTTGCCAGCTACCACAGATACGCTCCAACACGAACTCAACAACATGAACGATCAGGTCCTGTTGGCACGCATTCAATTTGAGCAGGTTCTCCACTCATAATGGAGGTTTCCTGGTCAGAGACGGCACGTTCTCTCTCTATGAATTTGGCAGGTTGACTCCGTCTCATTAAATTGTATGTGATAGCACCGCTCTGGCCAATATATTACTAAGTAACAGTTAACCAATTTGGCATCCTAGACCAGTTTTATGATCCATGCACCAGAGCATGATAATGAGATTGAACGAATATAATTTTATGTTTCAGATAGCTTTTCTACTTTGCAATATTTTCCACTATTTTGGCGGATTACCTGCACTTATTTGCTGCGTTAATACTCTGTCGACAGACCGAGCCACGCTTTTAGAAATCAAGTATGACATTCTGAAGTTCCCAACAATCCATGGAGAACAAAATTTTCAATGCCCAATTCCAGAAGTAACATGAGAATAATTGTAGTAGTCATTTATAACGCGCTTTTTAGAGTCATTCTAATGCATACAGCAGCCCTCAGACACAGTGACACATTGTTCCCACAATTTCTCGAATAGTCCCAAAACACAGCGTTGAACACAGTGGTTGAGTGGCTGGAAAATTAAGACCATGACTTCACCCGATTTGTACACCAGTCCAGAAGTTTTCAACGCCAGAAGCCACCATGCATACACATAGGCTCTAAAGGAAAATCTATAAACTGGATTTCTATGTCTGCTCTCAGCGCCGAGATCCAGCGACCAGCCTGCAAAAATTCAGAAACACACATGAAATGTCCCGGATTATTGCTCATGAGTTGTGCAAATTTCCCCCACGGAAATCCTGACGTCCTCTCGTACTCTACAGGTTTGACGGGCCAATAAGTCCCACTTCTATATACAAAATAACACACTATTAAGAAACAAAAAATAATCACACTCTCTCTGCAAATTATATTTTCTCTCAATCCCAGTATGAGCGTGAAGCTCTGATACCATGATAGAAATCACTGAAAATCACACAATTACAGAAACATAGTTATATATCATGCACAAATGGTGTATGTGCACACACACTCACACACAGATTTACATTCAGATTACTCTATTAAATAAAGTTTCTGAGATCCAACTTATTCCTAAATTAGACAGAGAGAGGTTGAGAGAATTTCTCAACCATAAAACCAACTTCTCAAATATGGAATGTAAGCATTATCTCCAACATAAAATAAAATGGCACAATTACATTAATAAATGTGATTGATTACGTACAGTTTGAGTGGGCCCAATGGTTAAGAGCATGTGTTTTCTCTTAAGAGGTCACATTTTCAAAACCAGAGGGGGGTAGAGTATATATGCCTTCGTAGACTTAGCAATCAAATCCTGCATCAATAAATGTGGTTGAAAAAAGCCATAAATTTTAATGATATAAATATTATATTAATGAAAATATTAATATACATATTGATAAATATATAATAATAATGATGATTTTGATGATGTTGATGATTACCATTAAGACCAATGCGGTCTATCGGACCTTAAGGGAGGAGAAATAATCTAAGTTTGATTCTTCAAAAACTTGTTTCTATGGTAAAAGATAACGGAAATAAGTGCTCCAAGATCTCTGTAGGTGGGTTGACATAATAGGTCAAGAAGATTGGAAGTGTGACAGATGGTAGGGAATTGAGAGAGAATGTGAGTAAGAGTTGGGCAGTCTAAAAGGAAGTGTTTTTTATCTTCCACCTGCTTAGAATCGCAAATCTGACAGATTCTATCATTCCAAGGGGTCTTGGGAATAGACCACTACCACGTCTCTGTAATGAATAAAATAATGTAAATAATAATTAATTAGTTAATTAATAATTAGGCTGAAAGGGCATGTCTGATAAGACATGACCTTTCGTGAAGAGGCACCTACCTAGGTATATAAGCAGGTCTCATTTGTAATTCTTAATCATCCCATTCTTCATACAATTTTATATAATAATATTTGTATCCTCATGGATATTTTTATATTCCAAGTCTTCTCGAGTATTTAAACTTGAGAAGGAACTTTATTCACTTCATTTGGTATCGAAGTGTTTTATCTTCTGGCCGCTCACACTGCACAGAGCCACGCTCTCAGATTCAAGACCTTGGCCATCGAAAATTCATCAACATTGTTGTCATTGAAGTGTTTCGCTACACTTTTGGAGTTTCTCCATTTGTTGATTTCGTCAGAGGCCTTTGGCTAGAATTAAAATTTGAAGAAATTTCACCAGTAGGCCTTTGGCCAGAATTTAAAATTTGAAGAAAAAAAGGGGAGGAAATTTTGTGGAAAGTAAAAAAAAAGGTAGAATATTAAACAAAAAAACAAAAAACAAAAACCAAAAAAAGAGAAGAAAGAAGGAAGAAGACTCCATAATATAATTTAATAAAAAAGGGGAAATATATTAAAAAAAAAATAAAATTAAAAAAAGCAAGATTTTATTTATATATATATATATAAAGAGCCGAAAAAATTATATTTAAAAAAAAAAAGAGAGTTGATAAAATAAAAATAAGAAAAGGAAAATTAAATCAATTTTTTTTTCTCCTCGTAGTCGAGACCCAATGAGACCGCACTCAAATGAGTCGATATCCACCACAGCCTACCGACTGCATAGCCATCGACACCATCGTAGAGCCACTTCTGCCTCCACATGGATGGACCAGTTGTTAACCGCTGACACAGTGAGCCGCATACGCAATTGACAGATGTATTACACACCGCTCTACACACTACTATTTTTACCTCTACAGCTCAGTCAACACAACACATACCCTGCCCTTACCGTTGTCTCCTTGTCCAACTGCAAGACCCGTCGCTCCCACCATCATCGACTAGCACGCACGTCACTTGTAGCAGCAACTGATACCTTTAACACTATTTGTTGTCCACTTCAATTAATATGCACCATCAATTTAAGTGCAGGCCAAAATTTATTCTTCCTCATCATGCCCCCATCAAACATCGCTATTCTCTCTACCCTGCTCCCCTCTGCCATTTTTTTTTTCCCGTAAACCCTCCAACCCGAATTATCTTAGTGTTCTGCTCTTGAACCTCTATGTAATTTCCATCTGCCTCTATCACCATTTCCCCGCCAAATCTTCCATTCCACTCTCACGGATTCCACCAACAATTACACTGTCAAACATTCTGAAAATTAAAAAAGTTTCGTACGGCCACATCAATTGAAATTTATATAAATTTGTCGCAGACATATCTTTAGCACTTTTCCGTAAAATCAACCACACAATAAATAAATGATTTTGTGAGGATGTCGTGCCATTCAATAAGGTCATAAATAATCAAAAGCTCTCAAAGCCCTAGAAACGCACCTTTTGGTTGTTGATTAATTAAAATTTAATTAATTAAAACAGAAAGGTGAAGTGCAAATTAAATCAAATTAAAAGTTGGAAATACAAGACATATTAGAAAGGTTTAAGTGTCCAAGATACACTTTAGTTAGATAAAGTGAAAAGGTATTTGACATTTTTTTTAAAAGTAAAAGAGAATATTTAATTGAAGTTACTATAAACAAACAAACAAAAAAGGGGTTCAAGGAAGTAGTGAAAGTCTTCATAAAGACAAGAAGATTTTAAAAAAAGAAAAGAAAGAAAAAGAATTTAATTATTTGGACATTAATTTTAATAAATAGTACAGTTAAAAGATTATAAAAATTAAAGGAGTGATTCATTAGAAGAAGGTGTAAAAGATATAAGAATATTCAAAACCAAAAATGGAGTCTAACTTGAAAATAAAAGAGGGGATATTTTTAGAAACTTTACCCATCGACGCTAAAGTGCTATTTAAAATTAAAGGAACTTTTGCAGAAAAACATGTCACTATTACTATATCACCCGCCAAAGAGAAAAATTATATAAACCTTAAAATTGCCAACCAGTTTCTAATTCCTGAGTCAAATATAATCAAAAAATTAGACTCTTTTGACAAGAAAAAATACGACAAAAAAACTCTACAACTAAATATTTGGGATTATACATTTATCTCTCAATTTACCGTGAAAACCCTAATTTTTGACAATAGTGACATTGTGTTAGGTTCACCATGGATGGAAACCCTAGGTTCATTCCTCCTTAATACAAAAAAGAAATTTTTGACATTCACCTACAAAAAGAAGAAAATAACGCTACAAGATGTTAACTTGAAACCAAATTCCATGACACCTGAAGACATATAAGAAATTTCGAAAGTAATTTTCCAAGAAGGTAAAAAGGTGATACAAAATATGCAAAAGGAAATTGACAAAATCACCACTAACAAGAATGAAGAGTTTTCTCACCTTAATGACCACAACAAAAAATTACTAATGCAATTAAGAATTTGAAGAAGGATAAGAAGCCGTTGGAAAACAAGGTGCAACAACTTGTCAAAAATGAAGCATCAAAACCTTCAAATGTAGAAATTCAAGTTGATGAAAAGACATCAAATAATGATCCAATCAATAACACAAATATAGAAAACGACACAAATATGATAAGGGAAACTCAAATCATTAGGATTCCCTGTCGACATCTGAATCATGGAAGTATACAAATCGATCAAGCTACGTATTCAGAACAGAAACAAAAAGTTGATGTTTTGAAGAATAATAATATCAATGATATCCTCTCAAGTGATAATCTATCACAAGTTTCAAGTCATCGTAAGATTCCACAGAAGATTGATTTAGGATGGTCTGATCCATTCTCAGTGCGACAAATTTTTTGTCACTTAGAGGATCATATCAACTTGTATCGACAAGGAGACTACCCCGGGATGAGAATACATTCGTAGCAAGAAAAGAAATCAAGGCCTTTCATCAACAAGCTTTGAGGAAAAATATTTTTGAGGAGGAAGGCAATGTAATGAATAAAATAATGTAAATAATGATTAATTAGTTAATTAGTAATTAGGCTAAAAAGACATGTCTGATAAGACATGACCTTTTGTGAAGAGGCCCCTACCTAGGTATATAAGCAGGACTCATTTGTAATTCTCAATCATCTCATTCTTCATACAGTTTTATATAATAACATTTGTATCCTCATGGATATTTTTATATTCCAAGTCTTCTGGAGTATTTTAACTTGAGAAGGAACTTTGTTCACTTTAGTATCACTCCGAAGCTCATGGGAATTAGTTTTTATCTTAGCAATGTTCATTTTTTTGTTATTGTTGGATAACACAAAGAGATAATTCTAACTATCAAAGGTGGGGTTTATCACTTCCTTATAGTATCTTAGGTTTCTTTTACCCTCCAGCTCCTGATCCTCACACATCTTGTCCTTAAACTTGGAGGTAATAGTATTTTTGATATTATATTTTCTTTCCATATTGAGCACCTCCTTAATTCCCTAATGGTTGAGCCAAGACTGGGCATCCTTATCCCACCCGCACTTGAGGCGAAGGTGAGGGTTTTGACTACAGTTAGAAGAAATTTTAGGGAGCCTTTTTTATTCCATGTTGTCAAGCTTCTTCCTATACATCAAATATCTAAACATAGTCATACTTTCAAAGGGGAATAAACCAGATTTGATCAAGAGGATAGGATAGGGATTATTTCCCTTGATCTTAAGGTTGTAGGTTATGAATTTCTTTTGAGTCATCTCAATCTTCCTCCATGACTCTCTGGATATACTACAACCCCAAATTTCACATCCATATAAGAGAACAGAGGTGACAAGGGTCTCAAAGAGGAATCTATTTTTAATCTAAATTTAAATATCAACCAACTTGAAATTGTTTTCAAGCTCATAATAAGCTTTCCAACCCCCAATAATCCTTTTCTTGATGTTATAATTCTAGTTGAGATGATGAGGTAAGTGATTACCTAAATAATTATAAGAAGAAACCTGCTCTAAGCATTGGTTATTATACACGAAACTACCATGGGTGATCTTTTTGGATTTAATGATCATGACTTTAGTCCTATTGGTATTAACATTTAATGCCGGAGACACCTCAACAAATTTCTATTTATATAATGTGCTCACTAAATACACCCACACCACCAACGAAATCCTTTTTAATACTTTTAAATTTTCAATCAAAACTATATACATAGGAATTCAAAGCAATGCCAATTTATTAAAAGTGGGGCCATTAATATAAATAAATAAACATGGTCAACCATTTGACCATTCTAACCTGTCCTCCACACAATCTCACCTTCAAACAAATCCTTTGAGAATCGGATGGTCATCGCATACTACCTCTCCTTATCTGTCCAATCCAACATCCATCGCAATTAAACTAACCCGACCTTTAAAACTTTCAATATGTGCAATAAAAGCGGTTTTCCATGTCCACCCTTCAATATGTGTCACTCGCTGGAGTGTATCGCACAGGTTCAACCATTACCACAAACCATCAGAAAGTTGTGTGATAAACCATTCATGAATTTTCAAGACTGCTTTTCAAGATTAATACCCAATTTATGTATGGAACAAGGTTTGATCATACATCAGTTTGGCTCTTCTAATAAATCGATCATAACAAATTTAGAGTACGCGTTCTCTGTAATGAACCTGTATGATATTCACTACAAAACACAATTACAAACCCTCACTTTTTAATGCAATTACAAACGCATGAAATGGAAACACAGTACCAACTAATATAGAATTGATTTTCAAATATTTTCGATGAAATGTAGCACTCAGAAACACGGTTTTCACAATAAACTTCAATCAATTAAAATTGAAATCACAGGGTCTCACCCTCTCTGGCCTGATTATATCAATATTTGACCTCACTCTCACTCTTTTAAAACCCAATCTATATATATATATATATATATATATATATATATATATATATATTGTCTCGCTCTCTTGCTATCTATCTTTGTCATTACATTCTTTTTCCTTTTTTATGGATCAATCTAACAATATAACAACTCAATCTCTATTCTTATCATCTTAAATCCCTATTCTAAAGTTTTGATCCACACCTATACTAACACTCATCTTCTATTCAAACTATAACACAGCGGTATGGATTATTACAATACTTAAATAAATGAAGATTCGAGAGGTCCAACCCTCTTGGTAAACTTTGGTTTGACCACTTAGGAAAATGAAATTTATCTCACATTAGCCACAACATGTGAAAATCCATTCACATTGTTGGCTAAGTCTAGATGCTCCTGCATCAAACTCCCAGGGAAGAAAAAAATAATTTATTAAAATTTCAGGATTTAATCCATTCTTCTGTAATTCTATTGCTTTCAACCAACTAGCATCCTCCATTGGTTGTCCCTTCCATTTCACTAGATACTAAGAATAAATCTGTCCTCTGTTTTTTTTGGACACTCTTTTCTCCAGAACAGCTTCTACCTCTTTCTTGACATTCTTTGGCATTTGGTCTTTCCAATTTAAAGTTTGGTTTTCCTCTACTATAGAATCTTCTTGTAGATCCTCCTTTGTTCCTCTGTATGGGTACTCATCTGCAACATTAAAAATAGGTGATATTCCAATTCCTTCTGGCAATTCTATTTCATATGCATTTGAATAAAATTTCCCCAAAATTTTACATGGTCCTATCTTCTTCTTTTTTAATTTATTATATGTCTTAACATGAAATATTTCTTTTCTCAGATAAACCATGACTAGATCTCCTACTTGGAAATCCTTTTCTTTCCTCATCATATCAACTCTCTGTTTGTATTTTCCACTGCTTTCCTGCAATTTTTTTTTTAAATCTTCCTGTAGTTGTTGCATCTGCTTTGCAAATTCTTCGACCTTTGCACTTCTTATCTCTTTTTTTCCCAAATTCCTGAGCTCATACACACCTCTTGGATTCATCCCAAAAATAATCTGGAATGGACTCATCCTAGTACTCAAATTTGGAGTATCATTATAAGAAAACTCAGCCTGAGCAAAGGCTAAATCCCAATGCTTAGGATTTTTATACACTAAACTCCTCAATATATTTCCCAAGCTTCTATTTACTACCTCTATTTGTCCATATATTTGAGGGTGATATGCTGAACTGAAACTAAGGTTGGAACCTAGTTTCTTCCAAAGAGTTCTCTAGAAATGCCCAACAAAATTTTTATCCCTGTCAGACACAATAATTATAGGCAATCCATGTAACCTTACAACTTCTGAAAAAAATAGATTAGCAATATGTGTTGCATCACTAGTTTTTTTGCAAGTAATGAAATGAGCCATTCTATAAAACCTATCCATCACAACATAAATGGAATCATTTCCTCTTTGATTTTTAGGTAAACCCAAAACAAAATCCATACTAACTGCATCCCATGGTCAGTTTGGTATTGGTAATGGCTAGTACAATCCTGTATTTTGGCTTCTCCCCTTAGCATGCTGACAGATCCTGCACTTCTCAACAAATTTCTTAACATCAGTTTGCATCTTTGGCCAACAATAAAAATTATTTACCTAAGAAAAAGTCTTGTCTTGTCCAAAGTGTGTAGACAAGCCTCCACCGTGTTTCTCTTTAATTATGTTTTCCCTCATAAAACACTTAGGAATACACAATTTGTTACTTTTGAATAACAAACATCCCTCTATAAGATAATCCAACCACTGGCTTCTGTTATGAACTATTGGATTTTGTACAGCTGCATAAATATCTTTGAATTTTGCATCATCTTTATACATATCAACCATTTCTTCAAATCCCACAACACTAACTTTTAATTCTTGTACAATAAAATTTACCCTGCTCAAAGCATCAACGACTTTGTTCAACTTACCACTTGTATGCTTAATTACAAAGGTAAAAAATTTTAAAAACTCTACCCACTTGGTATGCTTATGGTTCAATTTTGGTTGGTTATTTATGACCTGTAATTCATGATTGTCAAAATACAATACAAACTCTTTGGGTAGCAAATAATGTCTTCATTTTTTTAAATATTGCACAATAACATAAAATTATTTGTCATAAGAGGAATATTTCTTCTTAGATTCATTTAGTTTCTCACTAAAGTACACTATTGGTCTCTGTTCCTGACTTAAAACTGCTCCAATTACAACTCCACTAGCATCAGTTTCAACTTGAAAAACAAATTCAAAATCAGGCAAACCTGAAACTATTTTTTCTGTAATTTTCTTCTTCAGCAAATTAAAATTTCGATCTGTTGTTTTTGTCCACTTGAATGGTTGATTTTTCTCTTTGATTATTTCAATAATCGGTGCACAAATCTGACTAAAACTTATGATAAATTTTCTATAAAATCTTGCAAGACCGTGAAAACTTCTTACCTTGAATATGTTCCTTGGAGTTGGCCAATTTAAAATTCCTTAGACTTTCTCTAAATCCATTTTTAAACCTTATTTAGAAAATATAAACCCCAAATAAACTAACTCTTCTTTCATAAAACTACATTTCTTCAGATTTATTAGCAGTTTCTCTTTCTGCAATTTTTTTAGAACCAATTTAAGATGTTCTAGATGCTCTTATTTAATTCGACTGAAAATTAAAATATCATCAAGATAAACAATTAAAAACTTTCCTGCATATTATTTAAATACTTCATTCATCAATCTCATGAATGTGTTGGGTGCATTAGTGAGTCCAAAAGACATCACTAACCACTCATACAACCCACTGTTTGCTTTGAATGCAGTTTTCCACTCATCCCCTTCTCTAATTATTATCTAATGATAGCCACTCTTCAAATATATCTGAGTAAAATATTTTGATCCACTCAAACAATCCATTAAATCATCCATTCATGGTAAAGGAAAATGATACCTGATGGTGATTTTATTGATGCCTCTGGAATCTATGCACATGCGCCATTCTCCTCCTTTCTTTGGAATGAGTACTATTGGTAAAACACATGGACTACGACTTTCTCTTGCCAACCCTTTATCCATCAACTCTTACACTTGTATTACAACTTGTGCATTTTCTTGAGGGGTTAATCTATATGCTTCTCTATTCGGCAAACTTGCTCCAGGCATTAGATCAATTTGATGACTAATACTCCTGATTGGTGGTAATTTATTTGGCAACGCATCCACAATAATATCAACAAAATCATACAAAAGAGTTTTGATTTCTTTATATAAATCATCTAAGTTTATGGAAGTCAAAATTACCTTAGGTTTCCCTATGACAGCAAAATTCATTTCTTCATATTCTTCGATTTCTTGCAACAGCTCTTTTCCACTCATTAGCATAACATTATTTCTTGATGTTCCTCTGTCTGCTTCATTCTTCAATGGTAGCAATGTATGTTTGTTCCCATCCTTATCCAGGGTATAAGTGTTTCTTCATCTATCATGTATGGCTTTCCGATCAAACTGCCAAGGTCTTCCCAACAATATGTGGCATACATCCATTGGCATTACATCACATAATATAACATCCTTGTAAGTGCCTATCTAGATCTCTAGCTTACATTGTTTTGTCACAATAATCTGATGGCCCTTTTACAACCATGATACCTTATATGGAGTAGGGTGTACTGTCTTTTATAACCCTAACTTGTCTACCATTTCTGTAGAAACAAGGTTGTCAGTACTACCACTGCTAATTACCACTTTGCAACATTTACCCTTAGACTTTCATATCGTTCTGAATAGATTCTTTCTCTTAGTTGGCTCTCCTGCTTCTTTTTCTTCTTTAATAAATACCCTTTTCAATAACAAATATTCTCCTGCTTTGGTTGGTTCTTCTTTTCCTTTATCCTGAGGAATTTCCTCCTTTGTTTCAGCAAAATTTACATTTCTTTGGTTTTTTATTTATTATGAGGACAGTCCCATGACCCATGTCACCATTCACCACATGTATAGCACCGAATTTCTCTTCCTTGACCTATACCTCTGGGTACAAACATTCCTCGACTAGAGTCTCCTCTCTATGGTGATCTACTACTTGAGCCTCCTGCTTCATTCTGGGAGTGTTGAAATCTGGGTTTAAATGCTCCTCTGCCTCTCATGGAACCCTTACCTCGGTTCTTCTGGTTTTGCTTCCTCTGTATCTTCTCTTCTTCTTTCAAGGCTGCCTGATAAGCATCCTCAATTGTATTTAGATTTAATAAACTGATTTCATCCTGAATATCATTCCTCATACCATTCATATACCTGGCTACTTTCTCCACATCATCCTCTACACGTCCAGCACTAATTTTCAATTTATAGAACTCCTATGTATATTCTTTCACTGTCATTAATTTTTGTTTCAAATTTTGTAATTGCTTAAAAATATTTAATTGATAATCCTTGGGCATGAATTTCCCTTTTAATTTTCTCACCATCTTGTCCCATTGTTTGATTCTGGTTTTTCCTTTTCTCTGTCTAGATAGTTGTAATTATTCCCACCAAATAGTTGCATGGCCTTTTAATCTGGTAGCTGCAATCTTCACTTTTCTTTTTTCTTTGACTTCTTCAAAGTAAAAGTTCCTTATCTAATGAACTGATCCAGTCCATTAGTGATTCTACATTGATATTTCCCTCATACATAGGTATATCCACCTTTGGCCTTCCAATTGCCTTCACCAACATCTTCAACACTTTAGCTGCTTCATTGTCTTGTTCTTCTTCTTCAAACGATTCCTTAGTGTTCTTGGTGCCTCCTTCATCAGGTGCTCATCTCTGGGCTATTTCCATAGCTTCCATCCATGTTCGAAGATGTCGTACTTCTTCCAGCAAAACTGCATTTGCTACAGGTTGTCCCCAGCCTATTCCTACGTCTCATCTTGGTGGCATCTTGTAAAACAACACAATCTAGCTCTGATACCAAATGATGTCGGAGACACCTCAACAAATTTCTATTTATATAATGTGCTCAGTAAATACACCCACACCACTGACGGAATCCTTTTTAATACTTTTAATATTTCATTCAAAACTATATACATAGGAATTCAAAACAATGCCAATTTATTAAAAGTGGGGCCATTAATATAAATAAATAAACATGGTCAACCCTTTGACCGTTCTAACCCGTCCTCCACACAATCTCACCTTCAAAAAAATCCTTCGAGAATCAGACGGTCTTCGCACACTGCCTCTCCTTATTTATCCAATCCAACAACCATCGCAATTAAACTAACCTGACCTTTAAAACTTTCAATATGTGGGATAAAAGCAGTTTTCCACATCCACCATTCAATATGTGTCACTTGCTGGACTGTATTGTAGAAGTTGAACCATTACCACAAACCATCAGAAAGATGTGCGATAAACCATTCGTGGATTTTCAAGACCGATTTTCAAGATTAATACCCAATTTCTGTATGGAACAAGGTTTGATCATACATCAATTTGGCTCTTTTAATAAATCGATCATAACAAATTTAGAGTACTCGTTCTCTGTTATGAACTCGTACAATATTCACTGTAAAACACAATTACAAACCCTCACTGTTTAACACAATTACAAACGCAGGAAATGGAAACACAATACCAGCATATATAGAATTGATTTTCAAAGATTTTCGATGAAATGTGGCACATAGAAACATAGTTTTCACAACAAAATTCAATCAATTAAAATTGAAATCACGGGGTCTCGCCCTCTCTGACCTGATTATATCATTCTTTGACCTCCCTCTCACTCTTTTAAAACCAAAAATATATATTTTCTTTCTCTCTTTCTATCTATCTATGTCATTACATTCTTCTTCCCTTTTTTATGGATCAATCTAACAATATAACAACTCAATCTCTATTCTTATCATCTTAAATCCATATTCTAAAGTTTCAATGCACATCTATACTTACACTCATATTCTATTCTAACCATAATACAATTCCATGGATTATTACAATACTTAAATAAATGAAGATTCGAGAGGTCCAACCCTCTCGGTAAACTTTGGTTTGACCACTTACGAAAATGAAATTTATCTCACATTAGCCACAACATG
This sequence comes from Pinus albicaulis, assembly GCA_034641835.2. Taxonomy (NCBI): domain Eukaryota; kingdom Viridiplantae; phylum Streptophyta; class Pinopsida; order Pinales; family Pinaceae; genus Pinus; species Pinus albicaulis. Next base: position 991,339,787 of record CM076583.1, read on the forward strand.
TGAAAATCCATTCACATTGCTGGCTAAGTCCAGATGCTCCTACATCAACTTTCATACCCATCTTGAGCAGTAGTCATGAAGAATCTGTAGCTTCTGTCAAGGTCATCATGGCTTTTCGCAAGAAGAATGATATTATTGGCATATAGGAGAAGAGTAATGAGAACACAAGCAAGCTTGGTCCTCTTGCAACCCGCGTATTCCAGACACTCCTCTAGCTTATCAATGTGTATGCCAAAAAGGGTAGGGGATAGGGGACATGCTTTCTTAACTCCAATATTTCATTTAATGTCTTTAGACCACCCCTCGTTGGTATTAAGCTTGGCAGTGATGGTCTTGTAGAGATGAATCACAACAATCCTCAGCTCTGGAGGGACCATGATCTCTTTAAGTCTCTCCCAAAGTTTATCTCGAGGGACAGTGTCGAAATATTTTCTAAATTCCAAAAATAAATAGAAGATATCAGCTTTACTATTGCGACATTCCTCCGCAATGATTCTAAGAGTGACCAGAGGGTCAATAGTCGAGTGTTGTCTCCTAAAACCAGCATGTCCTTTAGCTCTTTTTCCCTGGATTTTATTTCATGCTATTTAATATACAAATAGATACAACATTATCAATGATTTTCATTATCATCCTTTCTTCAGGAGTTAGTTAATACTAGCTTCACTATCTATTTACAAGTTGTAAACGTAACAACTCCAACTAACCCAAAAAAAAAAAAAAAATTATACTAATTCTGGTCATGATCAGTGTTCTATTCTGACATATTCTTCATTAATTAATTTTAACAATGATAGTGTAAACTCAAAGACTGCCTTTGTTTTATTTTTCCTACCCTCAACTTCTATCTTGTCTTATAATTTTTCTTAGGTTGGTTTATCTAACAACCTCATTAAAATAATTCTATAATAGTCATACTTAATTTACTGTAATGTCCCTAGTTTTATATGTTTTTATTAGACACTTGAAAATTTCCAAAAGCGTATAGTCGGCCCCAATGGAAAACAATCGTGTGGATTTATTTTATTATTTCAAGTTAATAAAATAAAATGGAAATTAATGTGCAATGACTAGATTATGATTAGAGATCTGGAAAACCAAATCCATGAGGATGGATAAGGTTGTAAGACTTTTCCAGACTTCCAAAAAGTCCTTGGAAGAAATGAATTAAATATTAAAATTATATTGGAGATAAAAATCTAAAAATTTGCCCCAGTAAAGAGGAAATTACTGGGAAGAGTGGAATAAATCTAGAAAATAGAAAATCTAGCTTTAAAAGTACCTTTGTGGAAGAAACAAAGGGAAAGCCTAGGCACATAGGAAAACAACACCCTGAATTAGCTGGATGCAGTTAAGGGAAACAAGCTGGGGAAAGCAAGCTTAAATAAGCTGACTCGGGATAGACAGAGGGTTATTTATCACTGAAGGAAAGGATCTCTGCTCGGGGGTAGGCTGTGGAGAAAGAGCTCTAAGGTTTGGAGGCACCTAGTCTACCTTATGTGGTATGCACAGTTAACTTGATTTTTTTAAATTATACTCTAGTTATGATATGAATTTATGAGAAAATAAGGTAGTTAGATCTATATTAAATTCTGCCTCTAAATAGGTGTCTATGTTGAAGAAGTTAAATGAATGAGAAATAAATTGTGGTGGTCTGTGCATTGAACAGAATTGACCATAAAATAGTATGTTCTGTGTTATTGTACATACATAACTCTATAAAGGATTGAATCTCAGAATGTCTAAGCCTAGTATAATGCTTATATTTGAGGTTAGGTACCTCACAGGAAATTGATGTTTTATTAAGATGATTTAGTATTAAGTTACCAAATTGTACATTTCAGTTAAAACAAACTATAAACAAAAATGAATATACATGAAAAATGAATGTATGTACAACATAGTGAAAGAAAGTTATGTATTTTATAGTTAACCAACCTCTGTACTATATTGAGAAATATCAATTACAAACTAGAACTCCTTAGATAGCATAACATACACATGCATATGTTTAGAGAATATTATTATACTAGGGTTGTAAGGGAAATTATATTAGAAAATAGCATATTCTTGTATTCTAGTTGAAAGTAAAGAATATTGGAGTATACAGGTCAACAAATATATATATGTGTAGAAGAGTAAAGTAAATGTGGGACACTGTAGTACTATTCTGAAAAATGTTTCCAATGACTGCTAACATCTAGATAGAAAGAAAATAACTTCTAGCTGCATGCAATTATTCATACGGTCCAATAGTAATATTAAACTAAAAAACAAAATTATATTCAGCGAGAATATAGCAGTTATACAATAGATACTCAAACAATGCGAAGGGATCAGTCCATATGATACATCTCTATGAATGTTTCAATCTATAAAATTTACAGTTTAAACAAAAACTAGTTACAAAATATTTTATACAAAGGGCACTCAATTCCTTTAGGGGGAGAGAAAAGGATATCTAAAAACAACTTATGCAGGGGCTCGATATGAAAAATAGCCATATGTATCTGGACCCACCTGGATTATAAGAGTCCAAGTATCAGAAACTATTAAAAAAGAACTGTGGAATTATACCAAGTCTGAATTGCAAGTGATTTATTGACGTACCTGCACATGGACGAAATTGAAAGTCAGAGTATGAGAAGTAATAGTGGAAATGAAATTTATACTGATATATAATTTGAGGTAGAATTTTATCAACCAAGAAATTAATTACAAACATTATGAAAGGACTTCACCACGTTTACCTGTATTCAATAGATAGGTGAAGTTAGTATTTGTGTTGGACATAAAATCTTGAATATCACAACAATCCTCAGCTCTGGAGGGACCATGATCTCTTTAAGTCTCTCCCAAAGTTTATCTCGAGGGACAGTGTCGAAATATTTTCTAAATTCCAAAAATAAATAGAAGATATCATCTTTACTATTGCGACATTCCTCCGCAATGATTCTAAGAGTGACCAGAGGGTCAATAGTCGATTGTTGTCTCCTAAAACCAGCATGTCCTTTAGCTCTTTTTCCCTGGATTTTCTTTCATGCTATTTAATATACAAATAGATACAACATTATCAATGATTTTCATTATCATCCTTTCTTCGTGAGTTGGTTAATACTAGCTTCACTATCTATTTACAAGTTGTAAACGTAACAACTCCAACTAACCCAAAAAAAAATATATATATATATATATATATATATATATATATATATATATATATATATATATATATATATATATATATATTGATAAGTATAACTATACTAATTCTGGTCATGATCAGTGTTCTATTCTGACATATTCTTCATTAATTAATTTTAACAATGATAGTGTAAACTCAAAGACTGCCTTTGTTTTATTTTTCCTACCCTCAACTTCTATCTTGGCTTATAATTTTTCTTAGGTTGGTTTATCTAACAACCTCATTAAAATAATTCTATAATAGTCATACTTAATTTACTGTAATGTCCCTAGTTTTATATGTTTTTATTAGACACTTGAAAAAGTCCAAAAGGGTATAGTCGACCCCAATGGAAAACAATCGTGTGGATTTATTTTATTATTTCAAGTTAATAAAATAAAATGGAAATTAATGTGCAATAACTAGATTATGATTAGAGATTTGGAAAACCAAATCCATGAGGATGGATAAGGTTGTAAGACTTTCCCCGACTTCCAAAAAATCCTTGGAAGAAATGAATTAAATATTAAAATTATATTGGAGATAAAAATCTAAAAATTTTCCCCAGTAAAGAGGAAATTACTGGGAAGAGGTGGAATAAATCTAGAAAACATAAAATCTAGCTTTAAAAGTACCTTTGTGGAAGAAACAAAGGGAAAGCCTAGGCACATAGGAAAACAACACCTTGAATTAGCTGGATGCAGTTAAGGGAAACAAGCTGGGGAAAGCAAGCTTAAATAAGCTGACTCGGGATAGACATAGGGTTGTTTATCACTGAAGGAAAGGATCTCTGCTCAGGGGTAGGCTGTGGAGAAATAGCTCTAAGGTTTGGAGGCACCTAGTCTACCTTATGTGGTATGCACAGTTAACTTGATTTTTTTAAATTATACTCTAGTTCTGATATGAATTTCTGAGAAAATAAAGTAGTTAGATCTATATTAAATTATGCCTCTAAATAGGTGTCTATGTTGAAGAAGTTAAATGAATGAGAAACAAATTGTGGTGGTCTGTGCATTGAACAGAATTGACCATAAAATAGTATGTTCTATGTTATTGTACATACATAACTCTATAAAGGATTGAATCTCAGAATGTCTAAGCCTAGTATAATGCTTATATTTGAGGTTAGGTACCTCACAGGAAACTGATGTTTTATTAAGATGATTTAGTATTAAGTTACCAAATTGTACATTTCAGTTAAAACAAACTATAAACAAAAATGAATATACATGAAAAATGAATGTATGTACAACATAGTGAAAGAAAGTTATGTATTTTATAGTTAACCAACCTCTGTACTATTTTGAGAAAGATCAATTACAAACTAGAACTCATTAGATAGCATAACATACACATGCATATGTTTAGAGAATATTATTATACTAGGGTTGTAAGGGAAATTATATTAGAAAATAGCATATTCTTGTATTCTAGTTGAAAGTAAAGAATGTTGGAGTATACAAGTCAAAAAATATATATATATATATATATGTGTAGAAGAGTAAAGTAAATGTGGGACACTGTAGTACTATTCTGAAAAATGTTTCCAATGACTGCTAACATCTAGATAGAAAGAAAATAACTTCTAGCTGCATGCAATTATTCATACAGTCCAATAGTAATATTAAACTGAAAAACAAAATTATATTCAGTGAGAATATAGAAGTTATACAATAGATACTCAAACAATGCGAAGGAATCAGTCCATATGATACATCTCTATGAATGTTTCAATCTATAAAATTTACAGTTTAAACAAAAACTAGTTACAAAATATTTTATACAAAGGGCACTCAATTCCTTTAGGGGGAGAGCAAAGGATATCTTAAAACAACTTATGCAGGGGCTCGATATGAAAAATAGCCATATGTATCTGGACCCACCTGGATTATAAGAGTCCAAGTATCAGAAACTATTAAAAAAGAACAGTGGAATTATACCAAGTCTGAATTGCAAGTGATTTATTGACGTACCTGCACATGGACGAAATTGGAAGTCAGAGTATGAGAAGTAATAGTGGAAATGAAATTTATACTGCTATATAATTTGAGGTAGAATTTTATCAACCAAGAAATTAATTACAAACATTATGAAAGGACTTCACCACGTTTACCTGTATTCAATAGATAGGTGAAGTTAGTATTTGTGTTGGACATAAAATCTTGAATATCTATTTTTAAGATTTGGGAGACAGAAAGGAAATATATAAGAAATTTCCCAGACGCACCAGTAAGTATACTAAGACAAAACTCTCATGAAATTTCACCGAGAAATGTTGTGAAGTGTAACAGAGAAGAAATATGAACACAAACAACTAAAATAAAATACTAAAAAGAGAATATCTAGGTAAGAGAAGAAAAAAAAGAACTCGGATAAGAAAACCCGATAAGATTTTTGAGTGAAAAAGTAGTGAAAGATTAGTTAGATTCAATACTCGGTTGGAAGAATAAAGACTGAGGTTTTCGTTATGAAAAATTTAAGACATCCTAGGAATCAACCGTTCACACAGCAAACTAATAATTCATTAACTTACCAATTTTGAAGCCAACAATCGCAGAAATCAAATGGAGTAGCAAGAAGATAGCTCGCCATTCCTGTGTTTCAACAAAATGCGGTGAGAACATATATTGGTAAATGGAAATAGAATATCAATAGCAGTAAACCAAAAAAGAAATAAAATAGTAAAACGACATTCCTCCTTGTAAATAAATGCAGATAGGGATTTTTTCGAATAATATCTAAAGTGTATATCCCTCGAAACTTTGGGGATTGGAACTAAAGAAAATTTAACCAAAACTAAAATAGGATCTTTGTGAGCTAATAACCAATTAAAATCATAAAAATGAAAATTACAGAGATACTGAATGACTACAATTCATTCCTTTTCAAAACGTCCACAATTAATAAAAAGGGTTCAAAGAAATTGAGGTTGGACACGTAGACAGACACGAGGTTGAGAAGGAAGATTATCTGTGTTACCTAGATATCTATCAAAAATTAAATAGGCATATTCATTCGACCTGGAATATGACATGAGTATAATTCAAAATAAATTAAACTAATAAATTCCAGGGAGTAATTTAAACTCAGTCCATAACAGTAAAGGTGAGAACAAATTTATAGGACGAAGATAATTACCTGAATAAACGAGGAGAGTGGCCTCGGATTGTAACGTTGTGAATCTTCAGTACACCAGTGCCATTCATTTCAAAAACAACCCATATGATTTGAAGAAGTAAAGATAGATAAATTGAGTGAAAAATGATGTAGCGTGGAAAGCATTCGCTATAATCAACAAGTGAAAATAAGCCCCATCTCAAACCAGGATCATATATGGAAGCAGCAAACCCTAATCAAAAATCAATCTGGATTTTCTGTGTGTCAAAGATTGAGGTTACGATGAGTTTCCCACTGCTTAATGGATTTTGTCAAAGACCCATGTGACCAAGTACATTACAATGAATACAAATATACCCTAACGTATCAACCATGCAGTGATTTTGTCTCCAAGGCATACGAATGAAGTACCAATACATTTAAACAAAGTAAATAGTCCTATCTCGAAAATCCACTTAGCTTAAATTTTGTATTCATGTATTTATTGTTAAGGTTTCTTGAGAACTGAGTTGAGGTCCCCGTGGTACATTGTGTAAATGCACGGTGAGGAATAAACCATCGTTACGCCATGTTGGAGAGCTAAATTCCACGTTGGTAGATATATTCAATAAGGTTTAAAATTATGAGTCAGTATAGTAGTGGAACAACAAATAAAATTTGCATATTAGAATTTTGTATGACAGGATATACATACAGATGATAGGATGTTATGTAAATTTTGATCAAAAATTTATAAAAGTTTTAACCCCGAGTTAGACCCTAAGTGGTAATTGAAATTGAATAAGAACCAAGCCTTTCATTCCATGAATCAAATGGGTATAAGATGAAGAGTGGAATAGTCATTTGTAATATCTAATGTTATGATAATTAGTCCAAAGGGGATTAAATCACATATCGATTTCATACATTAAGGTCATAGTTTATAAGGTCCAGCTAAGATGAAACTATGGGTAAAGTAATGATAGTTAGTTAAAGAGAATGATTTGTAAATGTCAAACAAATGATAATACCATCGTGAAGGTTAGCACAAAACTATATGTGTTAATTAAATTTAGTAGATGTATTTAAGTATATATGTGTAAAGGGTATGGTAATACCATTATTAATGTGAAATAATAAATTTAAGATAGGTGGTGGTTAAAAATTAATTAGGAACATTATATTCATAAGTGGAAAAATGGGAGACTTATTAATATACCAGTTCCATATTAAATAAGGAGAAAGAACTCTATCTTAAAGGAAAAGGGTAACTGAATCTGGAAAATTGAATAATGTCATGACCATTAAATAAATAGACAGTTATATATTGTAGTAAAGTAATTTGTGAGCGATAGAAATACATCGGAATGAGACAATGGTAAATCTAAACGTAATGATAAGTTAGAAATATCACTATAATTAGAAGAAGAAAAAAACGAAATGGAAGATGTTACAAATGGTATTAGATCCCATTTTAAAACACTGGGAAAACTTGTTTTCTCACACCAGAAAATTTATGTTACTGTAAAATTTTGTTAAATTTAATTTTCACTAATGTTTAATTGTATGTACAGTGAAACAGTGCTGAAACATATAGCTGCGAACCATGAGTGAAGGGGATGAGCTGTATGTGGATTTGGGTGGTGGAGAAAACCTAGTAGATCCAAATACTCCATTGATGGCTATGATGCATCGAATGCAAAGAGAAATTATGCAACTGAAAAACCACAATGAAAGGTTATATTTAGCCAGTGAAGAGCAAGAGAGGTTAATAAGTGAATTAACCTCCCAGAACAGTCACAAAGGTGAAGGTTCTGGAAAAAGAAGAAGGGGAACTTTAAATCACTCAGAAGAGTTTGAGGAAGATGATGCCTCTAGACAGTAGTCTAGGAGGAACAAGGAAATACAGGGTGAATTTCGAAAAATCAATCCTCCCTCCTATGATGGAGAGAAGGAGGAAGATGCTGAAGCTTGGCTTATAAACAAGATAAATTACTTTCAGGTTTATGAATATGAAAGTAACTTCAGATCCAGGCTTGCCATCTATCAATTGCAAGGAAAGGCTACCTTGTGGTGGGAGGAAACCAAGATGGTTCACATCATAGATGAGAAAATTGTTACTTGGGAGGATTTCTGAATCAAATTCAAACATAGATATATGAATGAACGTTATTATGATGATAAATAAAAATATTTTCATGAACTTAGGTTGGGACAACTTACTATTGATGAATTTGTAACAAAATTCACCAACCTAATTCGCTATGTACCTTATATAAGGGAAGAGAAGGCAAAGGTACAGTGCTTCTTAAACTGTCTACCTACTATATAAAAGGGTAAGATAGATTTTGATAATCCCAAGACCATGGATGAAGTGATGCGCAAGGCAAAACTATGTTACCAACAGTTCAAAGGCAAAACTGAACAAGCAAAGAATTGGCAGAACAAAGAGAAGGGTGACTCTAGTGGGAAAAGAACAAAACCAACATACTTAAAGAACTTTGGGAGAAATCACCAAAGGAATAAGTTCACAAAATCTGGAGAACATCAACCAACTCAATCATAAATAGGGTCCAAACAGATGAATGGAAACAATAAAAGGGAAGGAACTATTAAAATGAGAGAACCTTTAAAGTGTTGGAGTTGTGGAGAACCTCATTTACTGAGATACTGTCCACACAGAAAAATTCAGACCATAAAAGTGTTGAGAGAAGCAACTAATGTAAATGATGTGGCAAGAAAAATTCCCAAAATTAGTGCTACTCTAGAAGATCGTCAAGCAGAACACCAGACCAGTCCACTATGGTCAAAGTAGAAGGTATGATTTCTGAATAACCTGTTTCTATTTTAATAGATCCAAGTGCTTCTTTAAGTTATATAAGTCCTTAAATGGTAGAAAATTGAAAATTAACATCATAGAAATTTCAGCAATCATGTTTGGTTCAATTAACTACTGGGACAAAAAGGAAAGTGACTCATAAATTTCCCCAAACAACCATAAATTTTAATGGGTACAAAACTGAATTGAATCTGAATATTCTACCTTTAGGGTCCTATGATGTATTGGTAGGAATGGACTGGTTAGAAAAACAAAAAGCTATGTTAAACTACTTAGACAAAATAATACACTACAAAAATGGGGAGGGAAAACCTATGATAGTGAAAGGAAAACCCAAACCCATATCTGTGAGACAAATTTCAGCACTTCAACTGAAAAGAATTACAAGAAAGGGTAGTCAATTGTATTATTTTCATGTAGAAGAATTGGGAAAACAACCTGAACAGAACCTTTTAAAAAATTTACCAGTCATCTGAGAGTTCAAGGATGTGTTCCCAAATGAAATTTCTCATCTACTGCCTAAGAGAGAAATTGATTTCTCAATTGAATTAGTGCCAGGAGCAACACCAGTTTCTAGCACCCCATACAAAATGAGTACCCCATAGTTAATGGAGTTGAAGATGCAAATACAAGAGTTGTTAGATAGAGGTTACATCAGACCAAGTGTATCCCCATGGGGAGCACCAGTGCTGCTTGTGAAAAATAAAGATGGTACTTTTAGAATGTGTATAGACTATCGTCAATTTAATAAAGTGACAATCCAAAATAGATACCCTTTATCTAGGATAAATGATCTCTTTGACCAAGTTAGAGAAGCAACAGTCTTTTCGAAAATTGATATCATGACAAGCTACCATCAACTGAGAATTAAAGATGAAGACATAAGTAAAACTGCATTTAGAACTAGATATGGACACTATGAGTTTGTGGTCCTACCTTTTTGGTTAACTAATGCACCTGCTACTTTTATGTGCTCGATGAACAGTTTCTTAAATAAGTACTTGGACAAATTTGTACTAGTATTTATTGATGATATTCTAATTTATTCTAAGAATGAAGATGAGCATAAAGAACATCTTAGAATTGTTTTACAAACACTTATAGAAAACAAGTTGTACACTAAGTTTAGTAAATGTGAATTTTTCAAAGATAAAATTCAGTACTTGGGTCATATAATTTCAGAGAAGGGATTAGCAGTAGACCTAGAAAAGATACATACGTTAAGAGAGTGCCATGTACCTACTGATGTGTCTTCTATAAGATCCTTCATGGGAACTATAGGATGCTATAGGATATTTGTAGATAGATTTTTAGCCTTAGCCTACCCTATTACATCTCTACAAAGGAAAGGAGTGAAGTTTGAATGGAATGAGAAATTTCAAAATAGCTTTGATCAATTAAAACTGAAACTTACAACAACACCTACTTTAAAGATTGTTGATCCAGATCAGGAATTTGTAGTATGCACAGATGCTTGTGGAGAGGGATTAGGAGGAGTGCTACTACAAGAAAACTCTTTTTTAGCCTATGAATCAAGAAAAATCAAGAAACATGAACAGAATTATAGTGTTTATGATTTAGAATTGGCTGCTATAATACATGCTTTGAAGATATGGAGACATTACCTTTTAGGGAAAAAAATTATATTGATGAAATATCGCATCAGTCTAAATTATTTCTTCACACAACCTGATTTGAATGCTAGGGAAGTTAGATGGTTGTCCTTCCTTAGTGAGTTTGACATGGAGGTCAGACATATTAAGGGGAAGGAAAACAATATTACATATGCATTAAGCATAAATGCTTTGCAAAGTGTGAGTAATGTTGGAAGTAGTGCCAACTTTGACATAAAAGGACTAATACAAGAAGTGATGAGGCAAGACCAAAACTAAGAAAAACTTCAGGCACAAATTTTGAAAAAGGAGATGAAAGGGTATACACAAAATTAGAGGGGATTGGTTTTTTATAAGGACGAATTATACATTCCTAATGTGGACTCCTTAAAAAGAGAAATTATGGATAAGTAGCATAAGAGAACCTATGTGGGACATCCTGGATACCAAAAATTAGTTTCAGCCTTAAGAAAGAACTTGTTCTGGCCTGGTATGAAAAATGATGTGGCAAATTACTTGACTAGGTGTATAAAATGTCAAAAAGTGAAGGTAGAACATCATCATCCAACTGGATTGTTGAATCATTTACCCATCCTAGAATGAAAGTGGGAGATGATTTCCATAGATTTTATTACTAGTTTACTAAGGACTAAATACCAACATGACTCTATCATGGTATTATTGGATACTTTGACTAAAGTTGCACACTTCGTACCTATACAATATACCTTTGGTACAACCCAAGTAGCTGATGTATTTATGAAAGAAATCTTAAAATTGCATGGTATTCCTAAGATGATCGTATCAAACAGAGATGAAAATTTTACTGCAGCTTTTTGGACGAGTCTGTTTGGGGGCATGGGTACCAAATTAAATTTTAGTACTTCCTAGCATCCCCAAACTGATGGCCAAATTGAAAGAACAAACTAGATTTTAGAGGACATGTTAAGGATGTATGTTATGGACAGACCAACAAAGTGGGAGGACTTTCTACACTTAGCAGAATTTGCCTACAACAATAGCTACCAAGCTTCAATTAAGATTAGCCCTTTTGAAGCACTCTATGGAAGAAAGTGCCATACCCCTCTAAGTTGGAGTCAACCAAAGGATAATTTAATACTTGGACCGGATGATTTGCAGCAAAAATGGAAAGAATTGTAAGGAAAATTCAGCAAAATATGAAAATAACACAAGACAGGCAGAAAAGTTATGCAAACAAAAATTTGATCATATTTGCCTAAGGATTAAGCCTAAAAAGTGTACTTTGCACACTGGAAGCTGTGAAAAACTAGTTCCACGTTACTGTGGACCTTTTGAAGTACTGGAAAGGGTTGGAACAGTTGCATATAAGTTGGCTTTACCTAGTCACATAAAGGTTCATGATGTATTTCATGTTTTATTATTAAAAAAATATGTGCATGATCCTACCCATGTTATTGATTGGAATGTGATACAGGTGGAACCAGAAGGGGAATTCCTTCTAGAGCCACTTCAAATCTTGGCACAAGAAGAAATTGAACTCTGGAACAGAATAGTATCTAGGGTGAAAGTGCAGTGGAGGCACTTTTCACCCGAAGAGGCTACTTGGGATTGAGAGGAAGATATGATGGAAAAGTACCCATCACTATTTGAACAACAATTTTTAATTTTTTTCTTTACAACACCAAGGATGGTGTTTTGTTTTTAGAGGGGGAATATGTAATGTCCCCGGTTTTCTATGCTTTTATTAGACATTTTAACAAGTCCAAAAGGGCACAATGGACCCCAATGGAAAACAATTGTGTGGATTTATTTTATTATTTCAAGTTAATAAAATAAAATGGAAATTAATGTGCAATGACTAGATTATGATTAGAGATTTGGAAAACAAAATCCATGAGGATGGATAAGGTTGTAATATTTTCCCATACTTTCAATAAATCCTTGGAAGAAATGAATTAAATACTAAAATTATATTGGAGATAAAAATCTACAAAGTTTCCCCAGTAAAGAGGAAATTACTAGGAAAAGGTGGAATAAAGATAGAAAGAAAAAAAGCTAGCTTTAAAAGTACCTTTGTGGAAGAAACAAAGGGAAAGCCTAGTCACACAGGAAAACAACATCCTAAATTAGCTGGATGCAGTTAAGGGAAATAGGCTGGGGAAAGAAATCTTTAATAAGCTGACTCAGGATAGACAAAGGGTTGTCTATCACTGAAGGAAAGGATCTCTGCTCGGGAGTGAGATGTGGAGAAATATCTCTAAGGCTAGGAGGCACCTAGTCTACCTTAAGTTTTATGCACAGTTAACTTGATTGTTTTAAATTATACTCTAGTTCTGCTATGAATTTATGAGAAAATAAAGTAGTTAGATCTATATTAAATTTTGCCTCTGAATAAGTGTCTATGCTGAAGAAGTTAAATGAATGAGAAATAAATTGTGGTGGTATGTACATTGAACATAATTGACCATTAAATTGTATGCTCTGTGTTATTGTATAGACATAACTCTGTAGAGGACCAACTCTCAGAATGTTTAAGCCTGGTATAAGGCTTACATCTGAGGTTAGGTACCTCACAGGAAAATGATATTTTATTAAGATGATTTAATATTAAGTTACCAAACTGTACATTTTAGTTAAGACAAACTATAAATGGAAATGAATATACATCACAAATGAATGTATGTACAACATAGTGAAAGAAATTTATGTAATGTATAGTTAACCAAGCTCTGTACTATATTGATAAATATCAATTACAACATAGAACTCATTAGACAACAGAACATACACACGCATATGTTTAGAGAATATTATTATACTGGGACTATAAGGGAAATTATATTAGAAAATAGCATATTCTAGTATTCTAGTTGAAAGTAAAGAATGTTGGATTATACAGGTCAACAAATATATGTGTATAAGAGTAAAGTAAATGTGAGACACTGTAGTACTATTCTAAAAAATGTTTCCAGTAACTACTAGTCTCTAGATAGAAAGAAAATAACTTTTGGTTGCATGAAATTATTCAGAAAGTTGAACAGTAATATTAAAAAAAAAAAAAAAAAATTATATTCATTGAGAAGATAGTAGCTCTACAATAGATACTCAAACAATACAAAGGGATAATTCCATATGATACATATTTATGAATGTTTCAATATGTAAAATTTACAGTTTAAACAAAAACTAGTTACAAAATATTTTATACAGAGGGCACTCAGTTCCTTTATTGGAAGAGAAAAGGCTATCTGAAAACAACTTATGCAGGGGCTGCATATGAAAAATATCCATATGTATTTGGACCCAACCAAAGTATAAGAGTCCAAGTATCAGAAACTGTTAACAAGGAACAGTGGAATTATACCAAGTCTGAATTGCAAGTGATGTATTAACGTACCTGCACATGGGCGAAATTGGAAGTCAGAATCCGAGAAGTAATAATGGAAATGAAATTTGTACTGATATATAATTAGAGGCATAATTTGATTAATCAAAAAATTAATTGCATACCTTATGAAAGGACTTCACCACGTTTACCTGTATTCAATAGATAGGCGAAGTTAGTCTTCGTGTTGGACATAAAATCTCAAATAATTATTTTTAAGATTTGGGTGATAGAAAGGAAATATATAAGAAATTTCATATACGCACCATTAAGTATACTAAGACAAAACTCTCATGAAATTTCACTGAGAAACATTGTGAAGTGTAACGGAGAAGAAATATGAACATGAACAACTGAAATTAAATATTAAAAAGAGACTCTCCAGGTAAGATAAGAAAAACAAAAGAACTCAGATATGAAAACCCGGTAAGAATTTTTAAGTGAAAAAGTAATGAAAGAATAGTTGGATTCAGTACTCGGTTGGACGAATCAAGACTGAGGTTTCCGTTATGAAAAAATTAATACATCCTAGGAATCAATCATGTACACAACAAACTAATAATTCATTAGCTTACCAATTCTGAAGTCGAAAATCATAGAAATCAAATGGAGAAACAAGAAGCTACCTCACCATTACTTCATTTCAATGAAATGCAGTGAGAACATATATTGGTAGATGGAAATAGCATATCAATAGCATTACACCATAGAAGAAATAAAATATGAAAATGACATCCCTCCTTGTAAATAAACGCAGATAGGGATTTTTCTAAATAATCTATAAAGTGTATATCCCTCGAAACTTTTGGGATTGGAACTAAAGAAAAGTTAACCAAAACTAAAATAGGAGCTTTGTGAGCTAATAACCAATTAAAATCATAAAAACAAAAATGACGGAGATACAAAATGACTACAGTTCATTCGTTTTCAAAACATCCACAATTAATAAAAAAGGGTTCAAAGAAATTGAGGTTGGACTCGTAGACAGACGCAAGGTCCAGACGGAAGATTATCTCTGTTACCCAGATATCTATCCAAAATTAAACATGCATATTCATTCTACCTGGCATATGACATGAGTATAATTCAAAATAAATTAAACTAATAAATTCCAGGGAGTAATTTAAACTCAGTCCATAACAGTAAAGGTGAGAACAAAGCTATAGGATGAAGATAATTACCTAAATAAACAAGGAGAGCAGCCTCGGACTGTAACATTGAGAATCTTCAGTACACCAGCGCTCACCACCATTCATTTCAAAAACAACCCATATGATTTGCAGATGTAAATATGGATAAATTGAGTGAAAAATGATGCACCATGGAAATAATTCGCCAGAATCAACAAGTGAAAATGAGCCCCATATATGGAACCAGCAAACCCTAATCGGGAATTAATCTGGAGCATCCATGAGTCAAATATTTGGGTTAGGATGAGTTTCTTGCGGCTCAATAGATTCTGTCAGAGACCCATGTGACCAAGTACGTTGCAATGAATACAAATATACCCTAACGTATCAAATGTGCAGTGAATCTGTCTCCAAGGCATGCAAATGAAGTACCAATACATTTAAACAAAGTAAATAGTCCTATCTAGAAAATCCACTTCACTTTAATTTCTTATTCATGTATTTATTGTTAAGGTTTCTTGAGAACTGAGTTGAATTCCCCGTGGTACATTGCGTAAATTCATGGTGAGGAATAAATTATTTTTATGCCACGTTGGAGAGTTGAATTCCATGTTGGTAGATAGATTCAATAAGGTTTAAAATTATGAGTCAGTATAGTAGTGGAACAACCAATAAAATGTGCATATGAGAATTTCGTATGATAGGATATACATACAAATGATAAGATGTTATGTAAATTGTGATTGAAAAGTTGTAAAAGGTTTAACCCTAAGTAAGACCCTAAGTGGTAACTGGAAATTAAATAAGAACCAAGCCTTTAGTTCCATGAATCAAATGGGTATAGGATGAAGAGTGGAATAGTCATTTGTAATATATAATGTTATGATTTTAAATCACAACTCGATTTCATACATTGAGGTCATAGTTTATAAGGTACGACTAAGATGAAACTATGGGTAAAGGAATGGTATTTAGTTAAAGAGAACGATTTGTAAATGTCAAACCAATTATAATACTGTCGTGAAGGTGAGCACAAAACCATATGTGTTAATTGAATTTGTTAGATGTATTTAAGTATATATGTGTAAAGGGTATGGTAATACCATTATTAATGTGAAACAATAAATGTAAGAGGTGGTGGTTAAAATTTAATTAGGAACATTATATTCATAAGTGGAAAAAGGGGAGACTTATTAATATACCCGTTCCATATTAAATAAGGAGAAAGAACTCTATCTTAAAGGAAAAGTGTAACTGACTCTGGAAAATTTAATACTGTCATGACCAGTAAATAAGTAGACAGCTATATAGTGTAGTAAAGTAATTTGTGAGTGGCAGAAATACATTCAAATGAGACAATGGTAAATCTAACCGTAATGACAAGTTAGAAATGTCACTATAATTAGAAGAAATAAAAATTCGAAATGGGAGATGTTACATATACACTAAAGGGAATTTTCTTATTTGGATTCTTATACATATTTATCATATGTATTTTATCCTAATTCCCACTCCTTATTATTTTTATTCCCCTTTATAATGTTATAACTTACCCTTGTTATAACCTTACAACAGATTTAAATACTTTTGTATTCAAGTTATAAATTATCAATTATAACTTTTGCGCAATTATAGCTATTATTCAAATAAGTAAATCAACCTATCCTTCATTGGTGGCATAAAAAGTTGTACATTACCACATACCCCATCTAATAATAAAAAAATTAATACATACTACCCAACCATATATATATATATATATATATATATATATATATATATATATATATATATATATATATATATATATATATCCCAAAGAAATGTTAGATACATATATTTCAATGAAACGTTCACACCAGATACAATTTAACATATATGAACTATTGGAATTCCATCATATTCCTCCTATCGAGTTTCCATATTTTAATAGTTCTCTTTAAAATCATTTTTATAAAATTAATAGTTCGATTTATGGATAATGGGATTGTACCCATATTGTATTAACTATCCCTCTGTACATTGTTGTTTCGTTTCCATAAACCATTTATTGCAGGTACATTAACACCTACGTATCACATGGATTCGGTCCTTGTGAGGACACTTGTATGGTGGTGTTGAACAGTGAGGATTTATCGAGATTTATTCACTCATTGAATGAATTTTGTTAGGGTTTCACAGTTTCATTTGGTTTTTCATTCAGCCTGTTTTAGGCTTTGAGAAATCAGTGCACAGAGAGATACCTATCTGGTGTTTTTACTAGGAACTTATGTGAGACTGACGAGCGTATTATTGTTATGCCCTCTCTCTTCCTATTCTCGTGTTGTGCAACTTCAGTGGAAGGTTGAATTTTCATTTTTGTTTTCAAACCAGTGTTTTTAATTTTTTCTTTACAGTTAATAAACCTTTGTTTCTCACTTCATTGTATTTGATTTTCTGCATTGCTCATATTAGTTTTATCTCTGACTATAATTTCAATTTATTTCATGATTTTAATTTGAATTGTTACTAATTATGACATACTCTAATTTATTATTGGACTCCTTCGAAACCCCCTTCATCTTCATCTTATTCCTCACAGCCAAAAGGATGAGGTAAGTCATTTTATCTATCACACATTCTCCATGGTTTTTACGTTATACTTGTTGCAGAAATTCGAACCTTGTGATTATAATTTTGGTTTCTCGTTTTCTTGGATGATTTCACATCCCACGAATTCCCGAATTCATATTTCTCATTACTATATTGTAGACTTATTATTACACATTTATCTGAGGAATTTTTGTTTACATACGATGGTTTTTAACTCCTCCTTGAGGGTTTCTACTTCCACTAGTTTTCTCCATTCACTGGGTTTTCTTATTGTATCTTTGTTTTGCATCAATTGTAGAATTTATCATTTTTCATTTAGGAACTTTCCTTATTCATTAACTATAATGATTAAATTCTAATTACAATGAATTTATCTTTGAAATTAATATGCTTTTTATTTTTCCTTTTAGAATTGGAATTTTCCCCAATTTGGGATTCTAGATTTTTCACAGAATTTCTATTTTGATTTTGGAATCAAAGTTTACTGATTCAGTATGTGCTTTATTTGTTATAGCTACATGCGAGAGAACTATATAATTTTCCTTTACTATAGATGTAATTTCTATACCTATGTTATAAAATTTCTCGTTATGAACTTTATCATTTTAGTTTTGTTTGTATATATTCAATTTTTAATCATATGACAGTGTAGTTCATTTTCATATCGAGAAATATTCTCTCTTGCTTTCACCACCAGGGATACCTTAAGTTCTCTGTAATCATAAGGGGTTCTACTCTTAATATTTATACAACTGAACTCAGCCTTTGATTACGCAATTGTTCTTCCATAAAACATAGTATACCTTTAATTATTTTCAGCGTGGTTTTAGGATTTACTTCCACGATTTTTGAATAATTAAATTTTAAAATAGATATTCAATTAGAAGTCTCTCATAATTAAATTATAGATTTTCAACGAAATTCCATTTCGTTTATTATGAACTATGGCATTTCATTACATATTGTTCAATTTCCCCATTTCAATTATTACTTGGGATTTTCGTAAGTGAACTTCTCTGTATGTTATAGTTTTAAAGGTTCACTATATATACAATTCCAATTTAATTTTCAATGTTATATTTAACATTTATTTTGTTTATTCTATCTTATATCCACTATTCTATTTTCTCTGTGTAAAAGAGAAATGATACAATTTTATATATTACTCTATATATACAGAATTTATAATGATTTACTGATATTCAGATTAACCCTAGATAATATCATTTTGACTATATGAATATAGTCCCACTTCTAAAATTAGTTTATCTCTAATTACATTTTAGAAGTTTATTTATATCATAATATTGTGTATACTCATAGTAACTGAATTTAAAACTTATACTTCCAGAATTTAATTATGAAAACTTATTTTATAATAATTTTCCTTTTGGAAATAATTTGGGAATCCTCTTCTGAGATTATCATGTTCTTTTGCAACTCTATATAATATTGATTCCCTTCATGACGCCTCTTCCCTCAGGGCAGTAATGAGAATTTCAAATTTTTGTATTACTTAGGTCACATATTTAAATATGTTATTTTTGTCCACTTTTCCTTACAATTTCGTTTATTGTTCGTACAGGAATAACACTTCAATTCTAAAGATAATTTCACATGTATTATTATTACCATGTATTTTCTAAATTTTTCGTTTTCATTTTCATCTCTCAGATTTAACTTTGATCCCATTCCTTGTTTTAGGTTTGTCATGTTATTTTCATTCTCTGATACAATTCTTCACAATCAACAGTCTTCATGACTATCAATTTTAACCTATTTCAGATCAGTCATCAGAGCAATGGAGGCTTTTCCACCATTTTGTCCACTCTGTATAATTCATATTCATACATTGTATTTTGAATTTAGATGATGACCCTAATAAAATTTTAAACAAACTTTTGTATAATGGATTTATTATTTAAGGTTGATAGGATTATTTCATCCTCATCTACATTAAAGGATTTTATTGAAAAGGATTGACACATGTACAAAAGTATTATAATATGGTTACTTAATTTTTCTATATTACATGTTTGCAAATATGTGACTAAATCTTTGTATGGATAGAAATGTATAATAATTACCATATGACAACATATATATTTTTGTTTCTAATTTCAATATGAATTGTATATTCATAATTAAGATATGTATTACAAATCATGTTGTATATTTAGATTATATTTTGTTTAGAATTTCATATCTATTTCATATTTTATGTTATTACTATAGTTGAATTATGTTTAGTTTCATAGTACATGTAATGTAAATTTTTTAGTGAAATTTCAGATATTTAGATGGACTTAAACACAGATTTAGACCCTGACAAAGGGTTTAGAGATTATGTATGTTTGTCCCTAAATTCAATTAAGTCTATGTAACATCACAGAAGGATTAATTGTGTTCACCTATAGTTAATCTATGGCAAATACATATGAAACTTAAAAAAAAATTGAACTAAACACTGTACAATACACATAATTTCTATAATTTAATCTACATAAAATCAAGTGAGAATTTATAAAATAATAGTTTTTCTAAATTCCATTCTAGAATTAGATAACTAATAACAACATTTTAAACATAAAAACTTCACAAAATGTGCATACCACTATTATAAAGTCCATTTTCCTCCCAACCTTGAGCTTATTCCACAACTCTCCCTCGAGCAGAGACCAATTCCTCCTTAGTGTATACAACCCCCTTTGTCATACTAGGAATAGATTATTTAAGCTTGCTTTCCCTCAGCCTATTTCCATAACTGTGTCCAGTTATTTTGGGATATTGTTTCCCTTGGCCTAGGCTTTACTTTTGTTTTTTTCCATAAAATCTCCTTTCAAAACTAGCTTTTCCTCTTTATAGTTTTATTCTTACCTCTTCTCAGTAAATTTACACTTTACTGAGGCTTTTATTAGATTCTTTTGTCCCATCTAATAATTTTAATTTTATTTTATTTTTCTCCAAGGATTTATGGATAATTTTGGGAAAGTCCTAGGATTATAGTCCATCCTCATGGATTTGAATTCTTGGCCTAAAATTTACTATAACCTTTATACAATAATAAAATTTCACATTCATTTATTAATTTCCAAAATAATATTTCCACGTACATTTTTTCCTTAGGTCCACTTAACCTTTAGGTTTATTAACTGTCTATAAAAGCTGAAAATTAGAGATATTACATAGTACCCCTCTAAAATAAAACATCGTCCTCAGTGCTGCAATTATTTATGTTTATTCCTTAAACAGTGAAGGATATTTTTCTTTTATCTCTTCTTCTCACTCCCCAATATCTTCCTTAAGTGCAAAGTGCTTCCACTGCACTTTAACCCAAGCTATTGTTCTATTCTAGAGCACGATTTCTTCCTGCTCCAATATACAAAGTGGCTCTGGAATAAATTCTCCTTTTATTTCCACCTGTATCACAGTCCAGTCAATCACAAGAGTAGGGTCATGTACATATTTCGTCAATAAGGAAACATGAAAAACATTATGAACTTTAATATGACTAGGTAGAGCCAATTTGTAAGCTATTGGCCCCACTCTCTCCAAAACCTCAAAAGGTTCGCAGTAGTGTGGTGTTAACTTAGCACAACTACTGACATGAAATGTATTTTTGTGAGGATTAATTCTTAAATAAACATGATCTCCCACTTTGAATTCCCTGTGAATTCTATTCTTGTCTACATAAATCTTCTGACGATCTTGAGCTAATTTAATATTCTGATAAATTCTTTTCACATTTTGCTCCATTTCATATAGTGTCTTCTCACTCATAATTTTTGAAACATCATTTGACAAAGTCTTAGAGGTTCACGTGTTAAAGATAGGGTCATAGAATTAATTTTTCATTACTTGGTCAAGGAACATTTTTAATTTTTCTTATTTAACCTATCCTAAGTTTCAAGACCACCCTCATTTCATCTTAAAATCATCTCCATATAGGTCACATCATGTTCCATCAGTCATCATTTGCTAACATATTTGATTTGCCAAGATTACAAGTACGAAAAATGTCATTTTAACCAAGAATCCCTAATTTCGTAGCGAATTCAGTGTAAAACAGGCAGAAAATGCTATGAAGTTGTTGCTAGTTTCATAGCGAATATGAAGCATTTCTCTTTTTTCTGACTTTGAGCAGCCAAATTCAAGGGAATTTTCTGGGGAAAAAAAGAAGTATTTTAAGAAACTGAGAGAGGTTATTTTCAAGCACATATCAAATAACAATAACCTCTTTCACTTTTCTCAAAGGTGCTAAATATTGGGATATACATGGATTGATCCAAAATGGATTCATTTTTGCCTCCAGATCAAAGTCTTCAAATGCAGTTGAAAATGGAATCAAGTTGAAGTGCTTGTCTACAACTTTCCAATGGTGCAAACGGTGCATGAAACCTACTTCATATGAGGAAGTTGTGGCCAGTCAAAGTTTCAGGGCAAACTAGGGCAAAATGGAAAAAGTCAAAGTCAAATAGTCAATGGTTAAAGTCAACAGTCAACAATGTGATGTCAACAAGACACATGTCATCTCAGGAATATGCCATTTATCCAGGGTGACATCATTGAACTCAGTGACGTGTCGTGATTTGATTGATTGATACAAGCCAATCCGGAGCTGACACGTGGTAGCTCGGATTTTTCCCAATGAAAAAATATTTCCAAAATTTTTGGGGGTCACGGAGGATCGAACCCCTGACCTCCCGGAAATGCTAAGTGTTCACCGGATTCTTCTCACCGGTTAGGTTGCCATGCCGCTTGTTTATGAAGGTTGAGATATTGTATTTATTATGATGTGGGATTGGTTTCTGGACAAAGGGGCCGAACGGTTGAGGTCAACCCCACGATTGTCGAAACCCTTATCATTATCAGAACCATATCATATCTATTGCCAGCACTGAACATATATTACAAATACATTGTATACAATGTATATAGTTTGGAACCTTTGAGATTATGCATATATTAACGTTAATATATGTTATACATGGCATATAACAAATATCACCGCCGAAACTTTATGGATAGCACACACACATATATATATATAATACAACCACCGGAGGTTCAACAGAGGGTTTTGGTGGAGGTTTGAACCACCAACCCTCCAAAATGTATAAATGCAATGTTTTCAAACGAAACTGAAGACCAGTTGCACTACACAGTGAGGCTTAATAAGCCAACATCCGAATTTGTATTTAAACTTGCAGGTGTCGAATCCGCCCATACAACCAGCGCAGTTTTCCAGAGGTGGTTTTTATTGTAGAAAGCGGATTTGCAGAAGGGAGAGGTGGTTTTGGACTTTCTAGGGGGTTTGGAAGTCACAATGGCCAAACATAGGCAAGTTTATACTCATTTTGACCGAAATTTCGAGCCGGTCGCAATAATGAGGTCCATTTTCTCATTTGAGTCTTTGTTTTTCAGCTCATACCTGTAAAATCATATTGAAGACTAAATAAAGCGATCAGCACTAGAAGCTAAGGACTCGGAGACGTAGCCAAGATGTCTAGTGAACTCCGTTATTAAATTCTTGTTGTGTTAATGTGTTTGATTATGTTTTCATTGCTTATAATGTTTATGTTATTCGCAATATTTTTGATCTATTGCAGTAAGTAACATAAGTTGCTCACATAGACGTCAATAATACCTTTTTCATAAATACAGATCATGGATGTCTTTAAGCCCTATTTTTAGAATGCAGAATTTTCCTGTTTTACACATGTTTTACAAATGTAGATTTTGGACAACTGGAAATGGATTTCAAAACACCAAGAGAGGTTTTTCTTCAAGACATACTGACCTACAAAAACCTCCTTGAGTTTTTCAATATCTACCCATGATAGGGAGATAAAATCTCAGCTCTAAACCCTATGTTTTCAGAAAAAGAAGAGTCATTTTAATTCAAAGGTACACAACCATGTATGAGGTCATCATTACCCTTTTGGCATGTGTGTGTCATGCTTTAAGAATGAAATGTCATTTAAAACAAAAAATATTATCCTAAGCTGTTATTTGTCACTCAATATTCACTCTTGCATGTGAAACATCTCAATGTCACTTTTTGAGAGTTGCTTCATCACACCAAGCATCTCTCTGTCCAATTTGTCCTTCCAAGTGTCACCTTTTTAAGAGGGCAGCTTGGTTATAAAAGGAGATGGTCATGTATAAGAAAAAATAAAAAGGAGGCTCTATGGAGAAGATATAAGCTCATGAACCTTAAGCTATTCATGGATGACCCTAGCTTTTCTGAAGCATGCATCAGTTCAAGTTGTTTGAATTTCTGCAACAAGGAAATGGCTACGTTTTTGGACTATTTGAGCAGTAATTTTAAAGAGAAGATTGTGAATGGATAGAAATGAATTTGGAAATACTGAGAGAGGTTGTTCTCAAGAACAGGACAAGGAAAAATAACCTCTCTAAATTTTCTCACAGATGCTATTAGCTGGGATATACAAGGATTTCTTTGAGCCCTATTTTCATAAAAACTGAGTTTTCATGTTTTACACATGTTTTTCAAATGCAAGTTCGGGATAGTTGGAGATGGTTTTCAAAACACCAAGAGAGTTTTTTCTTTAGAACATTATTATTGAAAAAAATCTCCTCCAATTTTGAAAAATACATCATAGATTTAGAGATATAAGCTCTGTTCTAAGACTTGTTTTTCAGAAAAAATAGGAAAAATCTGCAAAGTGGTTTTAAATATGAAAGATGATATGGATTGTGTTCTTAATTAGTTTGATGAGGTCCATAACATGCATAGAAGTTCATGGCATGTTTAATACCAATTCAAAGACCTCCAAGAACATATAGAACTAATCCATGAGGATTTGGATAAAAAAGGCCTAAAAATGACGGTGCTTGAAGAGCCAATAGCTCAACCCATCATGAATGAGGAAGAAATGCCTCAAGAGTCATAGTGTAAACTGGTTTATGGTTTTGAAGACTAATGACATGTTAGAAACTGATTTTTTTCACTTATAAGTTAGATTTTTGAAGTTACGCAAAATTCTAGAATTTTTACTGTTTTCAACAGTTTTGTAGCGTGCCTAGGCTTGAAAAACATAAAAACACTACAAAACTATTGTAACTTTCTTTTTTATTTTTAAACCAGTTTTGAGAGATTTCAAGAGGTGAAATTTGTATGGAAGATGTATCAAGACAGAATGAACACCATCAATAGAGAAAGAATAAAAAAGGATGATGGAAAAAGGCATTTTTGCAGCGTTATGAAGGTACGCTACGAAACTGTCTTACTTTCATAGCGTACTATGTTGGAGATTTTTTTAGCAGATTTTGGGGCATATTTGGAAAGTTGGATATTATCTAAGTGTTAAAGGACCATTATATCAGTTATACAACACTTAAATACCATGAAATGAAGACAAAATACTAGCCAAAGCATTTGTTGAAGATGAAGACCAGTTTGCCTAAAAGACAATGTTTTGTTTCTAGTTTTAGAGGAGGTCAATTAAGAAGTTATGTAGTGATGAGTCCCATCACCCCTATTCGAACATGTGAAAGAATATTTTTCAAAATATGTAATTTTTGTTAGATATAAGGTTGTTAAATGTACTAATGAACAATTTGAGTCTTATTAGGAAAAGGACTGTCAATTAGGATATTTTTCAATTTCTCATTAAATAGATGTTTTATGGTTATGCAAGGTGTCATTAGGAAAAAAATCGTTGAATCTAGCCAGGATGCAGATCATGTCATGATGTAACAACTCTATTAAGGGAGAGGGGGTAGAATTTGTCAAGGGTTGGAGATTTTTTGGCAAAACTGTAGCTTTACGTAATTTGACTGTTTCAATAATACAAAGACTTATTTCTTGACCAACCTGAGATTCTGAGTGAGTTTTTAGTGCTTATCTTATCTATATCTTTTATGTGTCCCATTTGTAGTGGTTTTCATCTTTAATACTCAGAATTCATTCATGTAATGCTCTAACTTCCTTTATAGATGATTTGACTATGTGATTTCCTATTTCATGTGTGTGTGTACTACTGCTAAAAACTCTTACATGCCTCAGCTTCCATGTCAAGTGAACTCACTACTGAATCATTGAAAGTGTTGACTCCATAAGCCCAATGTTTGCATATTGATACTATTTTCAACCTATATCATCCTAAGAAATTTTTTTCCCAGGTAGAGTTAGCCATCTAAATACATTTTTATTCAATATCATTAACCTTTGAGAGAGCCCTCTCAGACTGAAGAGGCTAAGCTTCAGTCAAAATATTGGTTTGAAAAAGTTACATGAGATTGTCTGATTAGCAGCCTATCAGGTGAAATTTTGTGATAACATTTTGGTGTGTCTGCTGGGAGTCTGAAGATATACATCTCCCGAAATTTTGAAGCTGAAATCTTGAAGGTAGTAGGAGCTTAAAAATTTGTTTGAGGCTGCAGAACTACATTAGCGACTCCATTATTGAAGAATTCAAAATTTAATATATTCATGGTGATTCCAGTGGACATATGAAGAACTCACACGATGCCATTCTTGTTTCAAGGTATGAATGTATATATTTTTCAAAAATTTATGGCTTCCCAAATCCTTTTCCCAAAGATGCATATTTTTTAAGGGATGCTCCAAAATTCAATGGGGAAGATTTGAGTTTGAATTTGAAGCATATATCAGATTTTTGTGACTTTACTCAGTTTCTTAGAGTCAAACATGAATATGTTTGCATCATATGGTTCTATGATTCATTTCAAGGGAAATGTAAACAGTGGATTGAAAGCTTTCTAGTTAGATCTATTAAGTCATTTGCAGATTTTTGGCTTATGCTTTTGGAAGAATGGATAGACAGAAAAAATTTGGTGGCAGACTCTCCTTCAATTAAAAGTTTTAAAGAATGGAATGATGATCATACTAATGAGGAAGTAGATGAAAATTTTTCTTTGTCCTTGTCTTCTTATCTAAATTCATTTGAGTGCAAGTCAGAAGATAAGATTCAATTTTTTAATGAAGCTGCTAAGAACATTGAGAAAGACATTAAATTTTTAGAAGGTAAAATTAAATATTATAGGCTTCATGATCAAGATCAGTATTTTCAAAAAAATTTCATGCCAGAACAAAAAGAGAGGGTGTTGCTACCTTTCTCTTTTGATATTGAGGAAGAATACCATGTTTTTGAAAATCAGTTTGAAAATCAATTTGATAGCACAGCTGAAATCTTGTGTGGCTGAGAAAATAATATATGAGTTGTCCAAAGTTGCTGAATGTATTGAGAATCATCAAAAATATTATTTCGTCTATGATCCTATAGCTGACTACATGGAAGAGTTGTACATCCCAGATTTCCAGTTATATTTTCATTATGAGGGTCAGATACATTTTATGTTGCCTTGGTCATTTCAGTATCATGCTTACTTTTGGTTCAAGTGCAGTCAAGAGGTTTAAGTGTTAGATCAGATCAATGAGTGGCTTCATTGGAAGTTTCATGTTGCTTGAACTAAAAATGGAGATTTCAGTTGTTAGGGTAGGTAGGAGTGTGTGAATAAGCTGAAAATTGACTGAGCATCTTTTTAGTAGGTACAAAGTTGGTTTTTCAGTAGTAATCATCATGCTTGAGCCCGAGGAGAAGGCCATAAGAGCTTGGTGAAGTTTCAATAAATTTCATAATTTTTGTTTCCAAGAAGATGGATGGCACTGGAACTACAGATTCTTTGGTGTACCATAGGGGCACACCATCCCAAGTGGAGCCACTATTATCACTCATAATTTTTGAAACATCATTTGACAAATTCTTAGAGGTTCATGTGTCAAAGATAGGGTCATAGAATTCATTTTTCATTACTTAGTCAAGAAAAATTTTTAACTTTTCTTATTTAACCTATCCTAAGTTTCAAGACCACCCTCATTTCATCTCAAAACCATCTCCATATAGGTCACATCATGTTCCATCAGTCATAATTTGCTAGCATATTTGATTTCCCAATCTTACAATTCTGAAAAATGTCATTTTAGCCAAGAATCCCTACTTTCGTAGCGAATTCACTGTAAAATAGGCAGAAAATGCTAAGAAATTGTTGCTAGTATCGTAGCGAATATGAAGCATTTCTCTGTTTTCTGACTTTGAGCAGTAAACTTCAAGGTCGGGTTCTGGAAAAAAAAAGAATTATTTTAAGAAACTGAGAGAGGTTATTTTTAAGAACATATCTAATAACAATAACCTCTTTCACGTTTCTCAAATGTGCTATATATTTGGAGATACATGGATGTATTTCAGCCCTATTTTTAGAATGCACAATTTTCTTGTTTTACACATGTTTTTAAAATGCAAATTCTGGACAGCTGGAAATGGTTTTCAAAAAAATAAGAGAGTGTTTTCTTTAACACATATAGACCTAAAAAAAACTCCTCCAGGTTTTCAATATCTATCTAGGATAGGGAGATAAGAGCTCATCTATGAACGCTATGTTTTAAGAAAAAGCAGAGTCATTTTAATTCAAAGGTACACAACCATGTATGAGGTCATCATTACACTTTTGGCATGTGTGTGTCATGATTTAAGCATGAGTTGCCATTTAAAACACAAAACCTTATCCTAAGTTGCTATTTTTCACTAAACATTCATTCT
Source organism: Pinus albicaulis (assembly GCA_034641835.2). NCBI lineage: Eukaryota > Viridiplantae > Streptophyta > Pinopsida > Pinales > Pinaceae > Pinus > Pinus albicaulis. The sequence continues at coordinate 991,368,194 of CM076583.1, forward strand.
TACATGTGAGCCATCTCAATGTCACTTTTTGAGAGCTACTTCATCACACCAAGCAGCTTGCTGTCCAATTTGGCTTTCCAAGTGTCACCTTTTTAGGAGGGCATCTTGGTTATAAAAGGAGATGGTCATGTACAAGAAAGCACACAAAGGAGGCTCTGTGGATAAGATATAAGCTCATGGACCTTAAGTTATTCGTGGAGGACCCTAGCTTTGCTGAAGCATGCATCAGTTCAAGTTGTTTGAATTTCTGCAACAACGAAATGGTTGTGTTTTTGGACTTTTAGAGCAATACGTTTAAAGAGAAGATTGTGAATGAACAGAAATGAATTTGGAAATAATAAGAGAGGTTAATTTCAACAACATGACAAGGGAAAATAACCTCTATAAATTTTCTCATAGGTGCTATCAGTTGGGAGATACAAGGATATCTTTGAGCCCTATTTTCAGAAAAACAGAGTCTTCATGTTTTACACATGTTTTTAAAATGCAGGTTCTGAACAGCTGGAGATGATTTTCAAACAACCAAGAGAGATTTTTCTTCAAAACATTCTTATTGGCAACAACCTCCTCCATTTTTTAAAAATACATCATGGATTCGAAGATATAAGCTCTGTTCTAAGACCTATTTTTCAGAAAAAACAGGAAAAATTTGCAAAGTGGTTTTAAATATGAAAGGTGGGATGGATTGTGTTCCTCATTAGTTTTATGAGGTCCATAACGTGCATAGGGTTTCATGGAATGTTGAATACCAATTCAAAGACCTCAAAGAATAGCTAGAACTAATCCATGAGGAGTTGGAGAAAAAAGGCCTAAAAGTGACAGTGCTTGAAGAGTCAATAGCTCAACCCATCATAAATGAGGAAGAAATGCCTCAAGATTCATAGTGTAAGTTGGTTTATGGTTTTTGATACTAATGACATGTTTAACACTTATTTTTTGCACTTATAAGGTAGATTTTTAATTTACACAAAATTCTGGATTTTTTACTATTTTCAGCAGTTTCGTAGTGTGTGTGGGCTTGAAAAACATCAAAATGCTACGAAACTATTGTAGCTTTCTTTTTTCTTTTTGAACTAGTTTTGAGAGCTTTCAAGAGGTGAAATTTGTATGGGAGGCATATCAAGACATAATTAACACTATGAAGAAAGAAAGAAAAAAAAAAGGATGATGGAGAAAGGTATTTTTGCAGCGCTATGAAAGTACGCTACGAAACTATCTTACTTTCGTTGCGTACTGTGTTGGAGCTTTTTTAGCAAATTTTGGGGAATATTTGGATAGATGGATATTATATAAGTGTTAAAGGACCATGACAATAGTTATACAACACTTAAAGACCACGAAATGAAGACAAACCACCAACCAAATCATTCGTTGAAGATGAAGACCAGTTTGCCTAAAAAATAGGGTTTTATTTCCAGTTTTAGAGGAGGTCAATTAAGAATTTATGTAGTGATGAGTCCCATCACCCCTATTTGAACATGTGAAAGCATATTTTTCAAAATATGTAATTTTTTTTATAGATAAGGTTGTTAAATATAATAATGAACAGTTTGAGTCCTATTAGGAAAAGGACTGTTAATTAGGATAGTTGTCAATTTCTCATTAAATAGATGTTTTATGGTTATGCAAGGTGTCATTAGGAAAAAATTCGATAAATCTAGCCAAGAGGCAGATCATCTCATGATGTAACAAGTCTATTAAAGGAGAGGGGGTCAAATTTGTCAGGGGTTGGAGATTTTTTTGGCAAAACTACAGCTTTATGTAATTTGACTGTTTCAGTAATACGGAGACTTGTTTCTTGACCGACCTGAGATTTTGACTAAGATTTTAGTGCTTATCTTATCTATATCTTTTATGTGTCCCATTTGCAGTGGTTTTCATCTTTAATACTCGAAATTCATTCATGTAATGCTCTGACTTCCTTTATAGATGAATTTACTGTGTAATTTCTTGTTTTATGTGTGTGTGTACTACTGCTAAAAACTCTTACCTGCCTCAGCTTCCATGTCAAGTGAACTCACTACTGAATCACTGTAAGTGTTGACTCCATAAGCCCAAATTTTACATACTGATACTATTTTTAACCTATATTTATCATAAGCAAGTTTTTTTCCAAGTAGATTTAGCCATCTAAATACATATTTATTCAATATAATTAACCTTTGAGAGAGCCCTCTTAGATTGAAGAGGCTAAGCTTCAATCAAAATATTGGTTTGAAAAAGTTACATGAGATTGTTTGATTATCAGCCTATAAGGTGCAATTTTGTGATAACATAGTGCTTCTGGCCCAAGGACTAATTTTTCCTCTAGTTGACTCCAGCTAATTGAAGTGTGCCATTTTCTGCCATACAAAACTTCGAAAGGACTCATCTTAATTGAAGCCTGATAACTATTATTATAAGCAAACTCTCCCAAATGAAAAAAATATTCCCACTTAGTGGGTTTGTCCATCACATACATGAGTAACATGTCTTCCAATAGTTGATTGGTTCTCTCAGTCTGTCCATCTGTTTGAGGATGGTAAGTTGTTCTGAAGTTTAGCTTTGTATCTATTCCTCCAAACAAAACTTTTCCAAAATGCTGATGTAAATGTTGCATCTCTATCAAAGATAATCATTTTTGGAATTCCATGGAATTTAAAATTTTCTTTCATGAATACATTGGCCACTTTTGTAGTGCCAAAAGTAGATTTCACCAACAGAAAGTGTGTTTCTTTAGTTATAGTATCGACTACCACCATAATAGATTCATGTTGATACTTAGTACGTGGAAATATGGTAATAAAGTCTATTGACACCACTTCCCACTTCCATTCTGGAATAGGGAGTAGATTCAATAGTCCTGCAGGATGTTGATGTTCTACTTTTACTTGTTGACATTCCAAACACCTTGCCAAATAATCAGCTACACCTTTCTTCATGCTTGGACAAAACATTTTTTTCTTTAATGTTGTTATCAGCTTTTCATAACCAGGATGACCTGCATAAGGTCTCTTATGGTATTCATCTAATATTTCTTGTTCTAAATATTTTACATTAGGAATATACAATATTTTTTTGTAGCTGATCAGTCTTTGATGGTTTATGGTATATCCTGCAATTTCTGTTTGCTATAATTTTTCTTCCAATTTCATATATTGTGGATCTTGCAACAATACTCCCTAAATCTATTCTTCTACATCAAACTTTTCACTAATTCCTGTGTATTTCAAAATTTGATGAGGATGTCTACTCAAAGCATTAGCAATTCTATTTTCTTTCCCTCTTATGTGTTTAATTTCCATATCAAACGCACTAAGGAAAGCTAACCACCTTGCTTGTCTACATTTTAAATATGGTTGGGTAAAGAAATATTTCAAACTTATGTGATATGTCATTAATATGAATTTATTTCCCAACAGATAATGTCTCCACATTTTTAGTGCATGTATAACAACAACTAGCTCTAAGTCATATATATACTTCATAATTATGTTCATGTTTCTTTATTTTTTGTGATTTATAAGTTACTACTACATTGTATTTCAGCAATAATCCTCCTAGCCCCTCTATACAAGCATCGGTACATACTAAAAATTCCTTGTTTGGATCATAAATTTTCAATATAGGTGCAGCAGTTAATTTATGTTTTAGTCACTAGTACATTTGGTCAAAATTTCACACTTTAATTCTGACACTTTTGACGTATTGTTGGAAATTTCCCCAACTTTTATCATTTTTTCAAATCCCACCCACAACCGTCTCTATATCGACATTTAGGGACATCGTCAATATTCTGACATTTAGGGGAATCGTCGGAACACCGACATGTAGGGACGCAACATCAAACATGCCATGTTTCTAAGACTTGCGATGATAGTGCGACGGTTTGGGGAACACATCGCTATTTTAACATTTAGAGCGATTGCCTGTAGTGCAACGTAATTAGGCTTAACCATTGGTATTGTGACGATTAAAGGATAACCGTCAGTATTCCGACGTGTTGATTAAATTTCATAACAGTGACGATGGTAAACATTGTAATTTCCCTTAGATTTTAACTAATTTTTTTTAAGAAATGTTAACCGATTTTCGTAGTCTTCATTTTTTATATCCGTTCCCTTGTGCCTTCCTTCAATCGAGCACTCCGTGTGAGAGCACCCACCCAAACGCATTCGATTCGAGTCGGGTTGTTTCGTTTGAGGAAGGAAGTATCAAATTTGCTAAGTTGTGACTGCACAAGTGCCTTTTGCATGTTTTTGTGGCTCGTTTTCCATTTTCTCCCTTGTGCCTTCGTTCAGTCAGGCGCGCCGTGTCAGGGCACCCGCCCAAACACGTTTGGGTCGGGTCGTTTTGTTTGAGGGCGCTCGCCAAGACGTGTTTGGGTTGGGTCGAGTCATTTCGTTTGAGGGTGCCTGCCCAAACGCGTTCAGGTCGAGTTAGGTCGTTTCGTTTGAGGGTGACCGCCCAAACGCGTTCGGGTTGGGCCAGGTTTTTTTGTTTGAGGGCGCTTGCCCAAATGCGTTCAGGTTTGGTTGGGTCGTTTCGTTTGAGGGCACTTGCCCAAACACGTTCGGGTTGGGTCGGGTCATTTCATTTGAGGGCGCCCACCCAAACACGTTCAGGTGAGGTTGGGTCATTTCATTTGAGGGCGCCCACCCAAACGCGTTCGTGTCAGGTCGTTTCATTTGAGGGAGGTCGTATCAAATTTTCTAAGTTGTGATCGCATGGGTGCCTTATGCACGTTCGTGTGACCCATTTGACGTTTTCCCCCTTGTGCCTTCATTAGGTCGGGCGCGTTGTGTGAGGGCGCCTACCCAAACACGTTCGAGTCGGGTCGGGTCGTTTTGTTTGAGGGCGGCCGTATCAAATTTGCTAAATTGTGACCGCACGAGTGCCTTTTTCACGTTCATGAAGCTTGTTTTTCATTGTCTCCCTTGTGCCTTTGTTCGGTCGTGTGCATCATGTCGTGCTGTGTGAGGGCACCCACCCAAACGTGTTCAGGTCGGGTCATTTCGTTTAAGGGCGGTCGTATCAAATTTGCTAAGTTGTGACCGCACGGGTGCCTTGTGCACATCTGTGTGGCCCATTTGTCATTTACTCCCTTGTGCCTTCGTTCGGTCGGGCGCGCCATGTCGTTCAGTTTTAGGGTACCCACCCAAACCCGTTCAGTGCAAGTCATTTCGGTTGAGGGTGCACGCCCAAACGCGTTTGGGTCTGGTTGTTTCAGTTGGGTGCACCCGCCCAAACGCGTTTGCGTCGGGTCATTTCGGTTGAGGGCGCCCGTATCAAATTTTATAAGTTGTGACCACACGTATGTCCTGTGCACGTTCGTGTGAACCGTTTGCCAATTTCTCCCTTGTGCCTTCATTCGATCGTGCACATCGTGTCACGTCATGTGAGGGTGCCCACCCAAACGCGTTCAAGTCGGGTCGTTTCGTTTGAGGGCGGACGCATCAAATTTTCTAAGTTGTGACTGCATGGGTGCCTTGTGCACATTCGTGCGACCCATTTTTCATTTGCTCCCTTGTGCCTTCATTCAGTCGAGCACGCCATGTGAGGGCGCCTGCCCAAACACATTCGGGTCAGGTCCAGTCATTTCGTTTGAGGGAGGTCGTATCAAATTTTCTAAGTTGTGACAGCACAGGTGTCGTTTGCACATTTGTGCAGCCCGTTTTCCATTTTCTCCCTTGTGCCTTCGTTCGGTGATGCGTGCCATGTTGCACCGTGTGAGGGTGCCCGCCCAAACGCGTTCGGGTCAGGTCATTTTGTTTGAGGGCGGCCGTATCAAATTTGCTAAGTTGTGACCGCACAGGTGCCTTGTGCATGTTTGTGTGGCCCGTTTACCGTTTTCTCCCTTGTGCCTTCGTTCAGTTGGGTGCACCGTGTCATTTCATTTGAGGGCGCCCACCCAAACCCGTTTGGGTTGGGTCGTTTCGGTTGAGGGTGCCAGCCCAAACGCGTTCAGGTTAGGTCATTTTGGTTGAGGGCACTCGCCCAAACGCATTTGGGTTGGGTCATTTCGGTTGAGGGTGCCCGTATCAAATTTTCTAAGTTGTGACCACACAGGTGCCCTGTGCACATTCGTGCGGCCCATTTGTTAGTTGCTCCCTTGTGCCTTCATTCGGTCATGCGCATCGTGTCGCACCATGTGAGGGTGCCCACCCAAACACGTTTGAGTCAGGTCGTTTCGTCTAAGGGTGGCCGTATCAATTTTTCTAAGTTGTGACCGTGCGGGTGCCTTGTGCATGTTCATGCGGCCCATTTTCCATTTTCTCCCTTGTGCCTTCATTCAATCGGGCATGCCATGTCATTTCGTTTGAGGGCACCTGTCAAACCCGTTCGGTTCGAATCATTTCGGTTAAGTGTGCCCGCCCAAACGCATTCAGATCAGGTCATTTCGATTGAGGGCGCCCGCCCGAACGAGTTTGAGTCAGGTCATTTCGGTTAAGGGCGCCCATATCAAATTTGCTAAGTTGTGACCGCAGGGGTGCCCTGTGCACGTTCGTTCAACCCGTTTTTTGATCGCTCCCTTGTGTCTTTGTTTGGTCGTGCGCACCATGTCGCGCCATGTGAGGGCGCTCTCCCAAACGCGTTCGAGTCAGGTCATTTCATTTAAGGGCAGTCATATCAAATTTGCTAAGTTGTGACCACACGGGTGCCTTGTGCACATTCATGCGGCCCATTTTTCATTTTCTCCCTTGTGCCTTCATTCCTTCGGGTGCGACGTGTCATTTTTTTTAGGGCGCCCACCCAAACTTGTTCGGGTAGGGTCGTTTCGGTTGAGGGCACCCGTATCAAATTTGCTAAGTTGTGACAGCATGGGTGCCCTATGCACATTCGTGCGGCCCATTTTCTGGTTGCTCCCTTGTGCCTAATTCATTTGGTTGGGGGCGCCGTGTGAGGGCGCCCGTCCAAACACGTTCGGGTCAGGGTGAAGCCGTAGCAAGGAAACAAAGTCTGGATCGAGTCGGGTAAAAACATGTTCAGTGTTCACCCGTAGGTGGAGTTGGGTTCCTTCTGTAGGGCACGTGTAGAACAGTATTAAGGGCAGGATCAAGTCAGGTTCCTTCCGTAGGACGTGTGCAGAACATTTTTCAGGGTGGGCGCGTTCAGGTCAAGTCAAGTTTGTGGAGAGCATCCATGTTCAAGACATGCGGAACAATGTTTGAAGATGCGAAGGTCCTTCATCAGTGTCGGGCCGGGTCGAACGTGACCCGAACGCGTTCAGGAGAAGCATGTAGGCCATGACCCCGGTGACCCACGTGCAGACCATGACCCCAATCATCCACGTGCAGAAACACATTTAGGGTGCCGAGGGCATCTATGACCCAAGTGACCCACTTGAACCAAAATTCGTGCAGACTACAGAAACATGTTCTAAAAGGGAATTTTGGGGTTCCTTTGGATTTTTTGCACTGTTGGGGAGCTGTTAAGGCTAGACAAAGGTTATACAAGCACATTTGGAAAGAATAATAAATGGTTTATGCAAGCTTGGTTGTATAATTATTGCAGATTGTACATATTTATTGAAACATAATATTGGGCAGACTTATTAACGGGAGTTGACCCTCCCTAATCCCTTAACCACTAACTCATTATTCAAGTCCCTAACCCCTAACTGTGCTTAAATCCCCTAACCCCTAAGCCCCCAATCCCTAATCCCTTAAATACTAACTCATTATTTGACCCCTAACCCCTAAATGCACCTAAATCCCCTAACCCCTAACCCCTAATGCCTAAACCCTTAACCACTGACTCATTATCTCCCTAACCCAAATCCCTAATCCCTTAACCACTAAATCATTACTCCCCTAACCCCTAAATGTGCCTAAATCCACTAACCCCTAAGCCCCCAATCCCTAACCCCTTAACCACTAAGTCATTATTCCCCTAACCCTTAACCCTTAAACCCTAAACCTCTAACCTCGAATCTCCTATTCATCAAACCCCTAAGCCCCTAATCCATAATCCCCTAACCACTAAATCATTATTCCCCTAACCCTTATAATAGTCCTTAAAACTCATTGGGATTGGCCATTCAAAACGAGAGCAAGTCTAGTTAGGACCTACGATCGGGTGATTAATTCCCCCTTTTTGGCAAGGTGGAATTTTTTCCTTGTCAACAACCCTATAGTTGTTAATCCATATAACATATACTTATAAAATTCTCTTTTTTTGTAAATGTGGCCCTTGAATATGCCATGAAAACCCTCCAAAAAATTCTTAAATGATGGGAATTCCTATTCATGCATGAAGCTAGTCATGGAATGTGACAAGTCATCCAAGATACATCCAAATATTTGATTTGTGCCTTGGGGAATGTGAAATAATGGGTCAAGGGGACATAAGGGTTGCATGGATGGGTATAATTTAGAGGTGCAAGCATGGTTTACTATGATCTATAATCCTAGCATTAGAGAATGACTAGAAGGGGGCTTAGGACCTAATTTCATATAAGGGGCTAGGGGACCTAGAGGGAAGGTAGCGAGAGAAATCGATAGGGGAACCCCCAATAGTGGTGATAAGTCAGGGATTAGGAGTCCAATGATCACAAACCATAAGCCCTTAACTCATAGCCATTGAATTCCATATCCCCTTAACCCCCAATCCATAATCCCTTAACCCCTACACTCATAAATCATAACCCATAAACCCCTTGACTCATTAAATATTAAGAAAATAACCCCTAACCAGCTATAATCCATGAACCTTGTAAGCCATAACTCCTTATCCTCTTAACCTGTGACCCTTAACCCCTAATCCTTCACCCTTAAACACCTTAATTAACTTCTAATTCCTTAAACACCTAAATCCCCTAAATCTTAAGTCCTTGACCACTAAATCCTCTAACCCTAAATCCCTTGGAACTTAACCCTTTACCCTTGAAGCCCTTAACCACTAAGTATCTGAGGCTGAAAATAACACCCCAAACCAACATATTAACCTCCTAGGATAATCCTTCACCTCTAATTGAGCATATTGGAAACATTTGATTTTTAGATAACTAGGTATTGGTTATGATGGTATTATGTGTTTATGGGTAATTCCATTATTACCATGTATACCAAACATAGAAAAATTAGATAATTTTCCAAGCCTCGATTTGAATCACTCACAATATCCACACTTCATGTTCAGATGGATCTTGTAGTGCTCTCTCACACAAGGAGTTGGAAATGAATAGATCACTCAAAAATACAAGGCCTCTCTAGTGATTAAAGTTGTAACACAATTCATCAAGTGATTTACACCACCAATATTATAAATGACATCATTGTATGTTTGTGTCAAGTTGTTAGAAATGTGATTTATAGACAATACATTCAATGTACTTGGACTTCATCTAATTTTTAGGGCCTCGACTATAATATGGATTTTGTATCAAGAACATTTAATGCAAATGAAAGGGGGCCTTTTTTTTTAACCACATATGCACAAAAGCATCAGATACTTCCCTTTAGACCCCCCTTGGTTGATGTTGAAATTCAAATTTTCTCATTTTAATCAAGGGAAAATAAAATTAAGAATTTCTTGTTGCATTTTTCAATAGAAAAGCACAATGGTTTATCAGTAGCAGCAAGCACCATGGTTTATCAATATAAGCAAGCACTTGTATGTTCAATAACTCGTTCTTCACACTCAAGCTTTGTTATATATGGGAAAAGAAAACTAATGAAGGAGGAGCCACTCTTTGGTGTAATTCCTCTCGTGTAATGTTCTTGCATAGGTTTACTTCTTGATAATTCTCTTCAACACCAAAAATTTTGGACCCCCTACTCTCCTCATATCTTGTATTTAATGTTGTTTGGGGTTGCCTCCAAATGTGACTAAGAGGGAACTCTTACCCCTCTCTTGCATTTCATTACCCAACAATTTACCCTTTTAGGGAACGAAACATAGATGATACCGCCATGCATTAATGGATAACTTGCTCAGACTCTAACCTGTGTGCCTCTTCCTTGGGTTTTTAAGAGTCACTTAAATGTTTAATTACGTGTATGTTGATAAATATAACATAAAAAAATTAAGTAATTAATCAATTAACATTGTAGTCTAATTAGTAATTTTTAATTAAATTTACTAATTTATAATTAATCAATTGACATTAATTATTTTAAAGCATCATTCTTTAACTTGGCATTAATACATGATTAAACCATTGATGCACAATGAATAATAACACATGTTCATGCTTCAATATCATTATAGGAACATGAATGAACTTTTACTAGTAATAATTTTATTAGATTAACCACACCGAGTTTCCATTCAAGCAATCTAAAATTATGATGAGATGCTCAGTTACACAAAATTGTTTATAGAGATCATATTTAATGTAAGGGTGTTACATTGATCAGGTAGATCACTCGAAGAAGGGGATTGTCGAGACCCAAAATGGAAAACAACTGCTAAGAAAAGGAGACTTGTCACACACTCATCGAATCAAGAGTGTGGATAGGTGTGTTCGATGTAAGCATTAAACTGAACCTTTTACTTGTGGTAGCTTTATGAAGCGAAGGATACATATGCAAATAAGTATTTATTCGAAATTTCATTTGGTGAAATGTAAGTTACCTTGTGGAATTTGAGACCCCTAGCTTAGCCTAAATACCACCCTTTTTTTAAATTCCAACAATGCTTAGCCTAATTACCTTACCATCCTTTTTCCAAAAATTCTTACCTAATAAATTTCATTATCTCAACGGTCTATGCATGTATGCCGAGAGTAGATCCCAAAAAGGAGAGTTGGATTGTTCGTTCAACTAGTCGATTTAAAGAAAATTAGTTTCTCTTGATGTTTGGCCTATGTTTTTTGATTCCTTAAAATACCCAGCCAAGGATTGAATGAGTTCCACCTACACTGAACAAAATAGAGGGACAAATAGAAGGGGACCCATTGGTTCAGGGGTTTAGCAAGGGACCTGTTGGTTCGACTACCAACCACTAAGCAAAGACAACTACTGGCCTGACCAGGAAATCAGGTGCAATTTGCCTTTTTCAACCCACAAAATGGTAAGGATACATCAATTTATATCTTCAAAGCAATAGAAAATTTCATATCTTCTTCCACGGAATATTTTTCTCATTTTTATGTCTTTTTTCTTCCAAGAAAACAAATTTGTTTTTGGCATCTGTTATTTCAAGTAGAAATTAAAGTATACATTGATTGTGCCTATGTGTAAGAGCTCCTTTCAAAAAATTTCCAGATTATCATCAGATTCTGCAAAACATATTTCTAATAAACGTTGAACATCAAAAGAAGATTTACACCTATAGTGATAACATTGTGGACAACCCAAAATAATATCTTAAAACTTCCTATAAAATTGTTTTAAAACAATATTTCTAGGAAAGTGTTGTGGCCAGCAAAAACCCCCTTCTTATTTAGTATTAGTGGTAATACTAAATATGTGGGGACCCTTAGTCAGAAAAAATCCAAAAAGTCAATTAGTGCTTGTTTTCCTTTTTTTTTAAAACTTACTATCACAAACTTAGGAGAAAATTCCTTGAAAAATCTAAAAAACTTAAGTTTATGATGGCTTAGAATAAAATCATTCTTTGAGGAATATCGTGTCGCAAAAAGGTAATGAATGCTTCTTTATAAGCGGAACAAAAAAATAACGAGATCGCGATGCGAAACTACATTCATCGCATCGCATGCTTAGAATGTTATATCTTACGATGAAAACTTCAAATCACCGATGAGTGATAACATATATTGCAAATTGCATGTCGCAGAAAATATGTTAACGGATTTTTGTCATATGTTATGTCTTGCAATCTTGCGATATAGCAATTTCTCAATGTTACAATATTGCAATATTTTGATTCCACGAGATTGCGATCTACGATATTACAATTTTGTGATATTGCAAAGCAAATCGCAGATCGCCTTATCACAGATCTTCAAAGGCTCATTACACGAAGAAATATTTTCATAAATCGAGACCCCGTTATGTGCTTTAATGTTAAATTAATTAATTGGTTGTCATTCATTAATGAGAAATGGTTTCGTTCTGATCAAAGGGTTATTTCACGTAAGGTAGTACATTTTATACGTCTTCAGCATTTAAAACTTTCCCGTCACCTTTTTCATATGATTATTCTCACTTAATTCGTAAACTGCAGGAGCAAAGTACAGAGAACTATACAAAGAAGTATTCAGAGTATTATGGGAAAGAAAGACAAAGCTCTAAGTTCTGAAGATAAAGAGATGATGTCCTTAAACACAGACACCGCCAGCAACAAAGACGTTAGTATTACTACTTGGGCGGGCATGTATAATCTACTTGACGAAGAAAACCCTAGAGTAATGTAGGTTACGGCTACTGCGGGATCACATGGGTCTTCTAAAGCATCTATTACAGAGCTAGCTTGTTCATTCTTGCACCGAATAGAAGCGAGACCTAGAATTATTCCATACACAGATATGATTAAATGGGTGTTGGATAGCACTGATATTACGAACAAAAAGTTTAAGACTCAGGGTCAAGAGCTCATTAGCTCATTCACTCCACAAGATTTGAAGCTTATGTATCATTTTCCGGAGCCACAGGCAACTTATAACAAACAGTTCATGGAGAAGTTTGCCAAAGAAAATGAAAACCTGGAAAAATGCACCAAGGACTAGTCCAGGAGAGACGAACCATTGAAGAAATATAAACATGGTATGTATAGTATTGATTCTCTCACTTCTCCGTATTGCTTTGCTGCTGCTATGCTCTGTCGGATTTTTGGAAAGCCAGACATTAATAATTTTTCACCTGAATGGCTTCCGTTATTAAATGTTGTTGTTAATGCTACTATTGTGGATTGGGCTAAGATATTATCTGACAACTTAGCCACGGCTATTTTGAATTATCGGTCTAAGAGAACTGTTTCTCAGAGGATTTATCCTCCTTTTTATTTATCTGCTTATGTGATGGATTCAATCTGTTTTGTTTCTAAGTTTCCGTTAATGGGTTAGAAATGGAAAATTCAAGATCCCCTGCCCATTCATGTTTATCACAAAGAATTATGGGATTCAGAGTTCATTTCCTATTTTTACAAGATTTTCCATGGCATCATGTTGCCCCTGTATAGAATATTGTATGATAAAGATGCTCCAATGTTTTCTCCTAAAGCAGAGGTGGACATTCTACCTGTTGCGAGATGGTTTGGAGAAGAATTATTTAAATATGTTAGGGTTTTTGGAATTTTTGCTTCCCCTCATGTTTTACCATTGTATGTTCCAGATAAACTCATCGCCCGAGAAATTTCTTATCAAACTTGAGGAGAAGGAGGTTTGACTAAGGAGTTGAAAGACAAGAAGAAGGCTATCTGGACTCAATTTCCTGTGGCCTGTGGGGCCTTTTCATTATTTGATGTTGGTCATGCATTTAAAGAAGTAAACAATATTACATGTTTACATTTGTTCAAATTTCCAAGAAGACCATTCGACCCATATGATGTTGTTAAAATTTTCACTACTGCAGTTAAGATAAGAGTGTTTTCTAAAGAAGAAGATCTTTTTGATGATATGTTCCAAGAAAAAGGCACACTTAAAGAGATTCTACATTTGGCTCAAATACGGTTTCCTCTAGCAGAGTTTCAAGAATTCAAAATGTATAGAGAAAGGAGGTTAACTACTATCCCTTTGGATAAATTACGCTTGGAACCCGTAAGGGAACCAACTCCTAGTGTCAGTCTCAGTAGAAATTCAAGTACAAATAGGTCTAAGTCAAATTTCGGAAGAGAAACCTTTGAACACTCTAAAATTGAGGGGTCAGTAAGAGATACTACCCAGTCTAAAGAGCTCTCACAGCAACAGATTTCAACCTCTCCACAGTTAAATATTCCCCCTCTCATTTTACAGCAATCATCATTCAGAACTGAATTAGATAAGGAATGGGAAACATTCAATGATTTGATTAATATTGAAGCACAAAACACACAGACACTTGTGAGAAATGTCTAGACAACAATAAATATAGTCACGGGAGTAACTACCAATGTCTCAGAAAAATAACATATTTCCATAACCCCATCTTTTGAACTCATGCTCAAGATAGAGGAAATTCCTCCTCTTGATATATTCTATAGTCCACAACACAAGGCAGTGGTAAGAAGACAAAGGAAGAATATGAAATTAGAAAATGTTCTCTCTCATGATGCAGAACACCTAGATGTTCTATGGCAAGATCCTACTTCTAATCCAACTAAAAATATCACTAAATTATCTTAGATTATAGGAGCTCATGTCTCTGCAGCCATTGAAAAATCATCTGAGGTATGACAATTATTGAATGAGAAAGAAGATCAGATACAGGTCTTGCAACAACAGCTGCAAGAAGCCAATGTTAACAGTGAAGCTCAGTATCAACTTGAAAAATTACAGCAATATTTTCAACAAATGCATATTGGATATCAGAACAGTTTAGCTGAAAAGGATAAACAACTACAGGATATGCAATAAATGCACAAAGATGATCCCAAGCTCATAGAATTTATCACAGAGTTTATTTCTTTAAATGACCAACTACTGCAACAATAAGAAATATTATGCCAAAGAATATCAGAATGGAACTCTTATTGTGAAGAAAGTGATAAAATCACTAATCATGTCGTAGATTTATGACATGATTATGATTTAACTGAAAAAAGAGTTGTTGACTATTTGACTTGGCAAGATACAAAGGAGGGGAAAAGAGTAGATGCACCTATAATCATGAAAATCACAAAGAAATACTTTTTAATAATTGGGATTCATAGATCAAGAAGGCAGAGCAAGCGGCAGAAGAAGCAGCCACAGTAGCCAGCAATATTATTGATTGTATAAATGAAAATTTACACAAAGAAAATCTGATCTCTGAAACTACTCCAGGGTACCTACCAAAAGCACAACAACTGCAGACAGACTGGAAATAGAAAGCCCAAGAAAAGGCAGAATTGATTAAAGGATTAACAAAGTTAAATTGGGATTCTTACTGGGCATGTCTGGTAAAACCACACAGCCAGTGTATGACTCTCAAGTGTATCATCAATTCTACCAAGAAGATAGCGCCAGCTCTTGCCAATTTCGTTTTCACGGGACAGTTGAAATCTGAAGTCGTCCAGCCTATTCTTCTCAAATCAATGCTAAATGCTTGCAATTCCAAAGAACAGATTCACAATTAGTTAGTTGTTAAATTTAAATTTTATATTTAGTATTAGTTTTTTTTTATTTTTGCCTAAAAAGAGGACGGTCATTTAAACCGTATCCTGTATTTTTGTAATAAATTATTTTTAGATTTAGTTAGTAGTATTTAAACCCTTCTCATGCATTTAGAGAAGGGTCATGAAATTTGTCAAAAACTTGTCCTCAGAACATGCACTTTTGCACCCTCCGAGGAGGTTTTGATGAATGAATGGAAAAGGATCTATTGATATTTGCGTTTAATATCTACTACTGATGTTGCACTTATGTACTCTTAGTGGATGTTGGATTAAGAAGAGATAAGTCATTATTGCTTGAAGCTCATGAGTAGAACTAGTTATAAATGGTACTTTTATCTCTTAACTATTTCTGCCTCTGTGTGAAAGTGATATTTATGTTCAGTTGTTTATGTATTAACACTTGAATGTTTGAGTTATCATTTGGCACTTTTGTACGGTGACAACTATTTATTTATGCTTAATGTATGAATATCTTATTATGTGATATGTTTTTCACTACTGTTTCGTCTAAATTTTTATACGAAGTGGTTCATCTTTATCGAATTCTTTTCTTATTAAAGTTGAATGATATTTATTACCAATTGTTATTTGAAATCATTTTAGATCACATAAAAGAAATATTATATCCCGGGTTAGTTTAGAACTAGATATTTCTGTTTAATTAGAATACAATTGCATGTTATTAGATTAGAAATAGAATAAAAGCATTTCACTTAGGAACTTTTTAGAAAGGAAATATCAATTCTCAAACACACACACACATATTGGGAAACTGGTCCCATTATCCCCAGTCGGACCCACTACACCAAACAGAAAAGGAGCTGCTAACCAAGGTTCAGACCGGGTAAGTATCCCCCTTGTTGTAGACCCGATTTTCGGGGCTTCAACATATTTGGCACTAGAAGAAGGGCCCCGAACTATGAATCGAAAGTAAGTCAAAATCTAAATACCATTCTGAGAGTAAATCGCCCTCACCATCTCCCCCGACTTCTCCATCTCACATAGAATTTTTAAATCTAGAGCCAGAAATCAAAAGAATAACAGCCACTGCCACAAACCCTGAATTTTCAGAAGAATCTGCTATTGAACCCCCTAATGTTGAATCTTTGATTCATAAACTTCAGCGATTTTCAATATCACCTCAAAGATCTAATAAATCTCAAGGTAGTGTGACTTCGCAATATAATCCTGCTCATCCTCTTACCAGATTACATAGCGAGAAGCTTGGCATTCAGCCAACTGAGTTACCCCTACCTATAAGGAAGAGAGCAAGGAAATCACCTAAAGGGTCTGATAGTGAGACTCTTTCATCATCATCATCCATCTCAACCTCTTCACTGCGAATTCAACCATCCACCCCTCCTCAGACTATTGTCCGTCAATCCATTGGAACTTCCACATCTCCTTTTCAAACATCTATAATCGTAAGTTCCTCATCTTCCAAATCACAAGGATCATCTTCTGAAATTTCTTCTGTTAGTAGTTCAGCGATGGCCCAAATGCCATGGACTAACCCAGGAGCAGTCTTAATGCCTGCACCCTTGATTCAATTACCAGCCCATCCTGAAAAATGGCTACCTAAGTTTAACCCTGAAGTAGGCATGCTAGCGGAAGAACATATAAACAACTTTATGTTGTCCATAAATCTCAATGGAGTTATTAATGAATATGCTTTTGTTCGAATTTTTCCCTATACTTTACAAGGAGCAGTCGGATCATGGCATTTCTCATTACCATCTGGATCTATCACTAGTTGGGATATCTTTCAAGATCAATTTTTGACTAAGTTTGGTGATGACAGGTCTACAGTGACACTGATCAATGACCTGTCTAATCTTAGAGCTGAGTCAAAAGAGCCTATCAAGGATTTTAATTCAAGTTTCAATAAAATTTTAAATAAAATTCCTACTGCTTCCAAGCCTAGTGAAGAAGTGCGAAGTGAATGGTACATCTTAGCTTTACCATCAAACATAGCAATCTTCGTTGACAGGGCTAACAAAACAACTTTAGCAAACAATATGAAGGAAGCAATAGCAGTAGAGAAACGTATTATTGCTCTAGAAAATAAAATTGTGATAGAAGAACGAAAATCCAAGAAGGTTACTTTTAAGGAAGATCCCAAGAAAAAACAACCAAAAGATCCATTTGATTTAGAAGGATTGCAGAAATTTTTGAAAACCATGTCCAACAAAATGGTTGACATTAAGAAACAAGTGGCAGAAACATCTTCTAAAAAGTCTTTCAAGCCTTTTAGAAGAAACCCTTCAACTGATCCAAATCCACCAAATGCTATTACTAATGCTGAATCAGAAGAAGAAGAAGAGGAAATTGTTACTGAAGAAAATAACGATGAAGAAGAAGTTGTAGAAGTATAAGGTATGTGGGATTTCATCCTCCCAGGTGAGGAAGATCAAGAAGCATCCCCAGTTAGCACTCAAAGTAGAAATCAACTTGATCCTCCTCAACCTACTCCTAAGCCAAAGAGCGCAAGCTCAATGACTAAGGATAAAGTTGCACCCAAGAAAACAACATCAAAAACAACTCAAACTAGCCCAGTCCAAACAGATTCATCAACTCCATCGAAAACACTGATCGTTTCGGATGAAATGGAATATAATATCATAGAAGACATGAAGAATACTAGGGCTAACATTAATTTTTATGAATTGAGCAAGTTAAAACACTATCAAAAGGTACTCTTGAAAGAATTACATGTTGTACCAGAAAAACCTTTGCCCGATCCTGTAATCTCTCAAGCTTCCAACGAGATGGGAAGACATCCAACTAATGCGATTAGTAAAGTTGATCTGGAAAATATCGCTTTAATTGGAGGAAGTTCGAGATCTCATACTCCTCCATTTCTTCTTACTTATGAAGTTTCCAATAAAACTTTGCATAATTGTTTAGTGGATTCTGGAGCTTCATCTAATATTCTACCAAAATCAATATGTGCAAAATTGAATATTCAACCTCAAAAATCTGCTATGCGCATAGTCCATCTAGATCGATCGCAAGTTGAAGTGATTGGCGAATTAAATTAGGTTACCATAAGATTGTCATCTAATCCAAAGGCATGTCAAGTTATCGATATTTTAGTTGCAGATATTCCAGAATTTTATGGCTTAATTCTTAGCAGAGAATGATCAGAAAAAATTCATGGATACTTTGCAACTGATTGGTCGCACATGTGGCTTCCTTACAACGGTAAACCAAATCAGATAAAGTTTGAGCGTGAAAAACATTAGAAGTATATAGTAACAGAATTGGAAGGAGAAAATGAACCAGTTGCATACAACAATAATATCATTGGAAATTATTCAGTTGATTATTTCTTAGGAAATTTCAATGCTCATACTTCACCCTACTTAGAACATTCTATTTTATCTCAAGTACAAAAATTTTCTCAAACAAATAGTTCTAAATGCATTAATTTTGTAGATACTCCTATAAATAAATCTTTATTTTGGAAGTTATTTTTTGATGGTTCTAAGTCTAATGAAGGAGCAGGAGTAGGATGCATGTTGGTTAGTCCAGAGGGAAACAAAATTATGCTAACTTGTAGAATCGAGTTCAATTGCACCAATAATACCGCAGAATACGAGGCTTTAGCCCAAGGATTATACAAGGCAATCATATTAGACATCAAATATTTACAAGTTTCGGAGATTCTGAAATTTTAATCAAACAGGTACGTAATACTATACATTGTTTATCAGGTCATTTGAAGCATTATCAATCTTTAGTTCAAGATCTGACTGAACACTTTATAGCATTTAATATTTCATCAATTCCCAGAATCCAAAATGCTAGTGTGGACCTCCTAGCCAATGTGGCCTATAAGCTCATCCTTGCAGAAGACTATAGCCCTGATCGATTTTCAATCGAATTAATCTTTAGAACTTCTATTCCTGATAACATTACCCATTGGAGGATTTTCAATGATGATCCTGATATTGTAAGTTTCCTCACATCTGAAGGATCTTACACTAATTAGATAATTGATGATGACCAACATGACAGACAATCGCAACAAGATAGCACTAATAATGCTATGCCAAAATCAGTAGTCAAGTTAGAATACCTTTATGATTTTAAAGATCGATTCAAAAGATATACCAATTCAAAACTACAAAGTTCAACTTTGAATTATGAATTAGTAAATCTAGGAACTGGTACCAAACCACAGAATATCAACCTAGGCCTCGGTCTAGCTCCTGAAGAAAAATTAGCGTATGTTCATCTTTTGAAACAATACAAAAGTTTCTTTTCTTGGAACTACGATGAACTCAAAACTTATGACACTTCTATCATCCAACATACAATCCCAATGATAAATGACGAAAAACCTATCCAACAAAATCTAAGAAAGATCCATCCCAATATAGAAAATAAAATCAAATCTGAACTCAATAAGTTATTGAAAGCCAAGATTATTTTTCCCATTCGACATTCTAAATGGGTTTCCAATATGGTTCCTGTTAGAAAGAAGAACAGAGACATTATAATTTGCATTGACTTTCGAAACCTTAACAAAGCTTGCCAAAAGATAATTTTCCTTTGCCTCCTATGGAGCAAATATTGCAGGCAGTTGCAGGATCAGAATTAATGTCTTTCTTAGATGGTTTCTCTGGTTACAACCAAGTGTTGGTCCATCCTGATGATCAATTAAAAACTACATTCAAAACTAAATGGGGCACTTATGCATATCAAAAGATTCATTTTGGTCTGATCAACGCTGGTGCCACATTTCAGAGAGAAATGGACATCGCTTTCAAGGGATTAGTTAACAAATCAGTGGTAATTTACTTGGATGATATAACTGTATATTCCAAGAAATGAAGCAATCATCTTAAAGACTTAAAATGGATCTTCCAATGTTGTCAAAGGTATGGAATTTCACTTAACCCAAAAAATTCCTTTTTTGCATTAAGCGAGCGAAAACTTCTTGGATTCATAGTGTCAAAATCTGGAATTCATATTGATCCTGATAAAATCAAGGAGATTTCTGAAATACCCTTACCTCACAACAAGAAAGCCATGCAATCTTTCCTTGGAAAGATTAATTTTGTAAAGAGATTTGTGCCAGATTTTTCAAGAATTGTATCTCCTTTACAAGCAATGATTAAAAAGAATTCAAACTTCAAGTGGGGCCAAAACGAATATGAGGCATTCAATCTGATCAAACAAGCAATTGTTAATGCTCCATCCTTAGCAACTCCAAATTTTTTAGATCCTTTTATTTTGTATAAATTTGCCTCTGATAAATCATATGCTGCAATACTCACTCAAGCAAATCAAGACAAGGCAGAAGCTCCAATTGATTTCTTCAATTCAAATTTACAGGGGGCTGAATTGAATTATTCAGATGTAGAGAAACAAGCTTATGCTGTTTTCAAAGCAATTAAATATTTCAGACCCTTTTTACTTAAAACCCATACAAAAATCATAGTACCATTTCCAACAGTAAGAAATCTTTTAGTTCAAAAAGATGTGGGTGAGAAAAGAGCCAATTGGATTACTGCCTTACAATAATATGATGTAGAAATCAAACCATCAAGTATTGTAAGAGGTCAAGGCTTTTGCAAAATACTAGTTGGGGCATCGCTTATTTCTGAAAAACCATCTGCAGAGATACAAATGTATGAGGTAAACCTAAAAGATGTTGAATCATTATATGCTGATATCATATTTTATCTAAAGAATGGATCTGCTCCTCCAAATCTCGATTACACCAAGAAAAGAGCTCTGAGGTTAAAGGCTAAACAATATCAGCTTGTGAATGATGTTCTTTTTAGAATGAATTATGATTCTGTTCTCCTTAGATGTCTTGAGAAATCTAAAGCTGAAAAAGTCTTGCAGGAACTTCACGATGGGCGAGCAGGTGGAAATTATGTTGGAGATGCTACTACACATAAAATCCTCCGCATAGGCTATTACTAGCCCACACTATTCAAATATTCACATAGCTACGTAAGGAAATGTCAAGTTTGTCAAACTGTTGCTGGAAGACAAAAGAAACCATCATTTCCATTACAACCAGTTAACATCAAACAACGTTTTGATCAATGGGGATTGGATATAATAGGTGAGATTGTTCCTCACTCTTCTAAGCAACATAGGTATATCATTACAACAACTGATTATTTTATGAAATGGGTAGAAGCAATCCCTCTGAAGACAACTAATGCCGAGCATATCATTGATTTCATAGATCAGTTCATAATCACCAGGCTTGGTTTACCTTCTACTTAAATGTTTGATAATGCATCATATTTTTCTGGCAATGCTATGACTGAATTTGGACTCAAGAGAGGTTTCAAACTTAAATACTCTGCCAATTATTATCCACAGGGAAATGGGTTAGCTGAATCCATAAATAAAAAATTAATCAGAATTATTAAGTGAACCATTGATCAAAATCATAAAAATTGGCATAAGTCTTTAATATATGCTTTATGGGCAGATCAAATAACACAGAAAGCCTCCATTGGCACTTCTCCCTTTAATTTAGTTTATGGGAAAGAAGTGGTTGTTCCAACTCATCTAGCAATTCCTTCTTTAGCCTTAGTTCAATATATTGATGAAGCACCAACTACTTCCTTACAACTAAGGTAGATGGAAATATTTAAGCTAGAAGAACAACGAGAAAAGGCCAAAATAACTCATGCTCATCACCAAACGTTAGTTAAAGCTTCTTTTGATTCAAACATGACATCCAGGAAATACTTTTAGGTTGGAGATCTAGTTTTAAAATGGGACAAATCTCATGAGGAAAAAGGGAAACATATGAAATTTCAATGAATGTGGCTTGGTCCTTTCCAAATCACAGAGATCATAGGACCATGTACTTTTATGTTACAGGATTTAACAGGAAAAAGAGAGTCTTTACCTGTTAATGGACAAATCCTCAAAAAATATTTTCCATAGAAGATCACTCTTCTATTTTGTATATTAGTTTTCTTTATTGTCATAATAAAACCGGTTGTTAATGGTTACATTTGGAAATTCACGAAAATGACACAAATTCTCTTTTTGGTTTTTTTTTTTTCACTTGTATGAATAGAATTCTTTTAGAAAATTGATCATTGTTATTTAAAGATACAGTTAAAAGCTTTAAACCTAGAAATGATATTAGTTTCAACTTTGAAATTTTTGATAAAAAGAAACTTTTAGTGGGAAATTGTTTTATGTCAGTCTAATGAAATGTATCAATAACAAAACAAATATTCTCTGTAGAAAATTTCTTTCCAAAAAAACTCTACCTTGTCGTCCAGAGCTATCTTAAGTAATAAACTCTACAATGTTCAGGGAATAATTCAACAATGCACTTTAACTTAAAGAGTAAGAGGTCTCATCACGAACCGGCTTATCATGATCATATATATTATAGCTTGCTGACTTTGCCAATACTGCATACCACAACAGGGCAATGACTCAAGATTGTTGCAGTTGAAAGGCAAGGGGTCTCATCACGAGCCAGCTTGTTCAACAAAGTTATAAATCAAGTGAATGACACTGTCATAAATTGGCTACCAAACCAAGACATTGTTCTTTAAAAGGATAAAAAAGAAAATAAAAGAAATAAGTGTGAATATTGATTTCTCTTTGAAAATTGTATATTTCTCTAAGTGGGACACAGGATCATTTCTAGGTAATAGGTAACCCTGTCGAGGCTATAAACACTTGCTGGCAGCAGTGGCTCTACCTATGACAAATGATCATATTTAAAAGTGATTTCTGACCTTTTTGTTTTTTTATCCTTATAAACTAAGTAATAGTGATAGCCAAATACAGATAGCTTGAGGAGTAAATAATCAAAGTTGAATATAGAAGAAATAAAATATCATTGATAGATAAAAACACATAATGTCTTGCATCTTTTAGTATAAAGTTTGATTTTACGAAAAAGTATATTTTGAGAAAATTGAAAATTCAAGCGAAAAACATCCTACATAACTGTTTATTAGAGTGAATCACCAATTGTTGTGGCCAGCAACAACCCCCTTCTTATTTAGTATTAGTGGTAATACTAAATATGTTGGGACCCTTAGTCAGAAAAAATCCAAAAAATCAATTAGTGCTTGTTTTCCTTTTTTAAAAAAACTTACTATCACAAACTTAGGAGAAAATTCCTTGAAAAATCTAAAAAACTTAAGTTTTATGATAGCTTATAATAAAATCATTCTTTGAGGAATATCGCGTCGCAAAAAGGTAATTAATGCTTCTTTATAAGCGAAACACAAAACTAGCGAGATCACGATGCGAAACTACATTCATCGCATCGCATGCTTAGAATGTTATACCTTACGATGAAAATTTCAAATCACCGATGAGCGATAACATATATCGCAAATCGCATGTCGCAAAAAATATGTTAACATATGTTTTTCATATGTTATGTCTTGCGATATTGCAATATTGCGATATAGCGATTTCGCGATGTTACAATATTGCGCTATTTTGATTCCACGAGATTGTGATCTCCAATATTGTGATTTTGCGATATTGCGAAGCAAATCGTAGATCACCTTATTGTAGATCTTCAAAGGCTCATTACACGAAGAAATATTTTCATAAATCGAGACCTCGTTATGTGCTTTAATGTTAAATTAATGAATTGGTTGTCATTCATTAATGAGAAATGGTTTCGTTCTGATCAAAGGGTTATTTCACGTAAGGTAGTATATTTTATATGTCTTCAGCATTTAAAAATTTCCTGTCACCTTTTTCATATCATTATTCTCACTTAATTCATAAACTGCAGGAGCGAAGAACAGAAAACTATACAAAGCAGTATTCAGAGTATTATGGGAAAGAAATACAAAGCTCTAAGTTCTGAAGATAAAGAGATGACGTCCTTATACACAGACACCGCCTGCAACAAAGACACTGGTATTACTACTTGGGAGGGCATGTATAATCTACTTGAGGAAGAAAACCCCATAGTAATGGAGGTTACGGCTACTGCGGGGTCACATGGGTCTTCTGAAGCATCTCTTACAGAGCTAGCTTGTTCATTCTTACACCGAATAGCAGCGAGACCTAGATTTATTCCATACACAGATATGATTAAATGGGTGTTGAATAGCACTGATATTACGAACAGACAGTTTAAGACTCAGGGTCAAGAGCTCATTGGCTCATTCACTCCACAAGATTTGAAGCTTATGTATCATTTGCTAGAGCCACAGGCAACTTATAACAAACATTTCATGGAGAAGTTTGCTAAAGAAAATGAAAACCTAGCAGAATGCACCAAGGATTGGTCCAGGAGAGACAAACCATTGAAGAAAGATAAACACGGTATGTATAGTACTAGTTCTCTCACTTCTCCGTATTGCTTTGCTGCTACTATGCTCTGTCAGCTTTTTGGAAAGCCAGACATTAATAAGTTTTCCCCTGAATGGCTTCCATTATTAAATGTTGTTGTTATTGCTACTATTGTGGATTGGGCTAAGATATTATCTGAGAACTTAGCCACGGCTATTTTGACTTATCGGTCTAAGAGAACTATTTCTCAGAGGATTTATCCTCCTTTTTATTTATCTGCTTATGTGATGGATTTAATCTGTTTTGTTTCTAAGTTTATGTTAATGGGTTGGAAATGGAAAATTCAAGATCCCCTGCCCATTCATGTTTATCACATATAATTATGGGATTCAGAGTTCATTTCCTATTTTTACAAGATTTTCCATGCCATCATGTTGCCCCTGTATAGAATATTGTATGATAAAGATACTCCAAGGTTTTCTCCTGAAGCAGAGTTGGACATTCTACCTGTTGTGAGATGGTTTGGAGAAGAATTATTTACATATGTTAGGGTTTTTGGAAGTTTTGCTTCCCCTCATGTTTTACCATTGTATGTTCCTGATAAACTCATCGCCTGAGAAATTGCTTATCAAACCTGCGGAGAAGGAGGTTTGACTAAGGAGTTGAAAGACAAGAAGAAGGCTATCTGGCCTCAATTTCCTGTGGCCTATGGGGCATTTTCATTATTTGATGTTGTTCATGCATTTAAAGAAGTAAACAATATTACATGTTTACATTTGTTCAAATTTCCAAGAAGACCATTCGACCCATATGATGTTGTTAAAATTTTCACTACTGTAGTTAAGATAAGAGTGTTTTCTAAAGAAGAAGATCTTTTTGATGATATGTTCCAAGAAAAAGGCACACTTAAAGAGATTCTACATTTGGCTCAAATACGGTTTCCTCCAGCAGAGTTTCACAAATTCAAAATGTACAGAGAAAGGAGGTTAACTACTATCCCTTTAGATAAATAACGCTTGGAACCCGTAATGGAACCAACTCCTAGTGTCAGTCTCAGTAGAATTTCAAGTACAAACAGGTCTAATTCAAATTCCAGAAGAGAAAACTCTGAACACTCTAAAAGTGAGGGGTCAGTCAGTAAGAGATACTGCGGGCCAGTCTAAAGAGCTCTCACAGCAACAGATTTCAACCTCTCCACAGTTAAATATTCCCCCTCTCATTGTACATCAATCATCAGTCAGAACTGAATTAGATAAGGAATGGGAAACATTCAATGATTTGATTAATATTGAAGCACAAAACACACAGACACCTGTGAGAAATGTACAGACAGCAATAAATATAGTCACAGGAGTAACTACCAATGTCTCAGAAAAAGAACATATTCCCATAAACCCATCTTCTGAACTCATGCTCAAGATAGAGGAAATTCCTCCTCTTGATATATTCTATAGTCCACAACACAAGGCAGTGGTAAAAAGACAAAGGAAGAAGAGAAAATTAGAAAATGTTCTCTCTCATGATGCAGAACACCTAGATGTTCTATGCCAAGATCCTACTTCTGATCCAACTGAAAATATCACTAAATTATCTCAGATTACAGGAGCTTATGCCTCTGTAGCCATTGACAAAGCATCTGAGGTACAACAATTATTTAATGAGAAATAAGATCAAATACAGGTCTTGCAACAACAGCTGCAAGAAGCCAATGTTAACAGTGAAGCTCAAAAACAACTTGAAACATTACAACAAGATTTTCAACAAATGCAAATTGGATATCAAAACAGATTAGCCGAAAAAGAGAAACAGCTACAGGATATGCAAGAAATGCACAAATATGATCCCAAGCTCACATAATTTATCACAGATTCTATTTCTTTAAATGACCAACTACTGCAAAAACAAGAAATATTATGCCAAAGACTATCAGAATGGAACTCTTATTGTGAAGAAAGTGATAAAATCACTAATCATGTCGTAGATTTACGACATGATTATGATTTAACTGAAAAAAGAGTTACTGACTATTTGACTTGGCAAGATACAAAGGAGGGGAAAAGAGCATATGCACCTATAATCAATGAAAATCACAAAGAAATACTTTTTAATAATTGGGATGCACAGATCAAGAAGGCAGAGCAAGCGGCAGAAGAAGCAGCCACAGCAGCTAGCAATATTACTGATTGTATAAATGAAAATTTACACAAGGCAAATCTGATCTCTGAAACTACTCCAGGGTACCTATCAAAAGCACAGTAACTGCAGATAGACTGGAAACAGAAAGCCCAAGAAAAGGCAGAATTGATTAAAGGATTAACAAAGTTAAATTTGGATTCTTACTGGGCATGTCTGGTAAAACCACACAGCCAGTGTATGACTCTCAAGTGTATCATCAATTCTACCGAGAAGATAGTGCCAGCTCTTTCCAATTCCGTTTTCACAGGATAGTCAAAATCTGAAGTCGGCCAACCTATTCTTCTCAGATCAATGTTGGAAGAAACACAATTCCAAAAGAACGATTCACCAATTAAGTTGGTTGTTAAATTTAAGTGCAGATTTAGTATGATTTTTGCCTTTATTTTTGCCTAAAAGAGACAGTTGCATTAAACGTATCTGTATTTTTGTAATAAATTATTTTTAGATTTAGTTAGTAGTATTTAAATCCTTTGTAGAAATTTGAATAACTAAGATATTATTCACCGAGATTCTCCTGATCACACACTATTTTAGCTTCATGCATAATACAGAATCTCTTCTACCATTGATCATCACATGCGGAAATAAAATCGATTGCGTGCATACATTAAAACCACAAACAATCACACATATGAACACAATATTTAATGGGAAAGCTTAAAGCTGAAAACCCCAAATATCTGTATATTATATTTCATGGAGATCATGTAACAATCATAGTACAAAATCTCCTCACAAGCTCTCATGCACACCCTCAAGTGCTACACACTATCAAGCTAGATCTAGCAAAACACATGCTCCAATATTTTGCCACTTGATAGCCAGCCTCTATTGCGTTTTCAATGCTATGGGATGGCTTCATTAAATAGATAAACCACCTGGCTTGAACTACGCAATCCTCATGGGCTACTCCACCTATCTGTGTGTTGCAAATAGCATGAGTTTAGTCTATTGATAGTCTTTGCTCTTTTGGCTATTTACTGCATTGGTCTCCTTGAAACTATCCATGCACTGAAGTTAAGCGATGCATTCTTTAGTTGATTAATGAGTTTATAATTAGTGAATTAATTAATAATTAATTCACACCACTCTCACTAGTGTATCAATCAGTTAGACTAGATACAACTAGCTCAACTATGTTTAACTGAGTTAAAATGAATACAACTCCACTAACTTCCTCAATCAACTCCACCAGACTATGTCGCATGATTTCTAACTGAAGTATCCATGCAGTAGCTCCACTTAACCCTAAGGAATAGCATAATTCTTACATTAGAAATCTGTGCCACATGCGTACACTTAAATTTGAAGTGCTCGAGGAATAAGATAATGTTTAGAGTCTAAATATTATTAAGAGCTAATAATATTTGACATATCTATTTTTAGACTGGAAATCTAAAAATAGATTCCGCCCAGTATGTCTAAAAATAGAATTCCATCTATTTTTCCCGACTTGACCAACCATCCACAAATAGCATCCTGCAACTCATAGAACATGATCCATATGTCTAAAATTAGAAATAGTCTAAAAATAGACTTTGCGCCAAAAATAGCTTATGGGCCCACTTAGTGAAGGCGACTCCTTTCCACTAAGCTCATACTTTTGTTGCAATCTCAACACCCTTTTCATGCATTTAGAGAAGGGTCCTGAAATTTGTCAAAAACTTGTCCTCAGAACATGCACTTTTGCACCCTCCGAGGAGGTTTTGATGAATGAATGGAACAATATTTATTGATATTTGTGTTTAATATCAACTACTAATGTTACACTTATGTACTCTTAGTGGATGTTGGATTAAGAAGAGATAAGTCATTATTGCTTGAAGCTCATGAGTAAAACTAGTTATAAATGGTACTTTTATCTCTTAACTATTTCTGCCTCTGTGTGAAAGTGATATTTATGTTCAGTTGTTTATGTATTAACGCTTGAATGTTTGAGTTATCATTTGGCACTTTTGTACGGTGGAAACTATTTATTTATGCTTAATGTATGAATAGCTTATTATGTGATATGTTTTTCACTACTGTTTTGTCTAACTTTTTATACGAAGTGGTTCATCTTTATCGAATTATTTTCTTATTAAATTTGAATGATCTTTATAACCAATTGTTATTTGAAATCATTTTAGATCACATAATAGAAAGATTATATCCCGGGTTAGTTTAGAACTAGATATTTCTGTTTAATTAGAGTAAAATTGCATGTTATTAGATTAGAAATAGAATAAAATAATTTCACTTAGGAACCTTTTATAAAGGAAATATCAATTCTCAAACACACACGCACATATTGGGAAATTGGTCCCATTATCCCCAGTCGGACCCACTACACCAAATGGAAAAGTAGCTGCTAACCAAGGTCCAGACCGGGTGGGTATCCCCCTTGTTGTAGACCCGATTTTCGAGGCTTCAACAGAAAGATGAAACCAAAACCCTCCCTTTGATTCTCCATGTGTAATCCATTTTTTTATTGCAATGGGATCCTTTGAAATATGATGTGCGAGAGAATTAAATTCTCTGTGAACATGCTGAATAGAAACTGAATGAAAAGCTTCTTGGATTTCCTTAACTTAGTGCTACCAGTGAGAGAGAACCAGACTATCCAATGTCACATATACTTTAAAACTCTAATTACCACTTTTGAGTCTCCAAAAACTTGAAGATTATGAACACCTTTAACCATAACAAATTTTAATAGGGCCCAAAGGGCTACTTACCTTGCACGAATATTAGTACCACTACTAGTTCCAATATTGAGTTAGAATTAATGATCATAATTGTAATGAAGGACAATACCAAGAACATGATCACCCAACATTTGACATGCACCATAGAAATAACTCCACATAATATTAGGATTGAAAGAGGGAACATGCCTAAGGTTGAACCTCAAAGCCCTTTCTTTACGCACTTAGTTACACTTTTTATCATCATCTTATTTTCGTAAGTCTTCTCATATTTGTTTGTAAGAACATATAATATATTGGGAAAAATATTTCCATCCTCTAGCAACATTATAATCTATTGTCAAGTGATTAGCACAAGATAATGTGAATTTATGACCAATTCAAGCTAATTGGATTTGGGATGAGTTGAAGTTGGTAACTTTTGTTCCTTTTTCCAATTGAAGCAAGGGAAATTTATTTTGGTTTCCATTATCAATGACATATATTCTAATTTGTGCTTGATTTGACAATTCTATGTACAAAGAGCTTCTTTGTTGTTGGAAAGGCTATCGTTGGGCATTAGCATCAAGTGTGGATCAATGTAGCTGGGATTTTCGACATCAACCTCTAAGTATCCAACCTCTCAATAATTCTTATAAAGGAATTGAACATTGCATTTAGGGTTGAGTTCATTCTTATTCATTATTGTTCAAGTTCTTCACAAGGAAGAACAAGTTTATTATTGAGAAAGAGGTTGAAATCCTTTGTTCTGTGGGTCAAGTTCAGTTTTTCCAAGGGGTTGAGTTATCCATTCAAGAGGTCCATATTCACTCTTACACTCAGCTGGTCGAATTCTGTAACAAATGAAGTACAATAACCAGTCACAAGGGAGCTCGAAATTTTTCTTTGTCTTATGGGCATGTTTTTGGAAGGCAAGATTGATATTTTTCTCATTTGCTAAAGTTTGTACCTCCTAAGAGCGACATTGTGTTTAAGGACAAGTTGCTAGAAAAATTTCCTTGTTGGCTGTAGCATTATTGTGGGTTTATTTAACCTCTTCTTGATGCTATCACAATATCTGTGTGTCGGTTATGGAGATGCCTTAATTACATGTGTGCAGAGGGTGTCATTTAGGAAAAAAAGGGAGCCATAAATGTTGTTGGGTTTGTACAATGAGTAAGAGTTGGTCGTACTCTAGAAATTAAACTCATAATTCAAGGGGTCAATGCTGGTCCATTTCAGCCTTAAGAACTGATATTTTTCACTTATTCATAAGCCTCCAAACCAAGTTCAATTACCCTTATTCTCTCACTTTATATGTTGATTTCAATCTAAGAAATTGACCTTTTATGAGTTGGAACTATCTTCATATTGCCTTAAATCAACAATGTATAAAACTTATGGGTTTAATATTAGTTTGTGTATTAAGAAACAAATGCCTATGGATGATTAATTTCCATGGTTCTCTTATCAGTCCATAAATTTGTGCTAAATTGGAATCTACACTATGCCAAATTCACCAACCATTATTACTAAAACAATATGATGTCCCAAATTTTAACATGATATTTACCATAAGCACCATCCAAAAATACAAAAACATAAAAAAGGCAGTGAGCACTACTAACATAAATCATTTATCAATATTATTATGATTGTTTTCTAATGACAACATCATGTTGTTATAATTTGTGGTTGAACTAATCCCATGATGGCAGAAACTGGCAAGGAGATACTTGTCACTAGCACCAGTGAGTTGATCTTAAATATCCTCATCTTCACCCTCAAAATCATAAACCAGCCTAATCAAGTTGAAAATTTTATTTGCAACACATGTTCACTTACATGCTAGCAGGCGATTATCGTTGCATTTGAAGCAGAACAACTTGCTTTGGTACTTCGCTAATTCAACAGGTTTAAATTTAATTTGATCTATAATGCTCTCTCTCCTTGTTGGGTTAGTGGCAATGGAAGCTGCAAAAATAGGATATAAGGATTAATGAGTAGTGAACAAGGACCTCCAACTGAACTCACCGAATTGTGTCAGTTTTTCTCTAGTAACTCATAGAAAAGACACTAACACTCGATATATGCACATGAAATTAAGTCAATATCATCACAGAATCAGTCTAGGAAAAAAGTGACAAGAAAAGGAATTAATAGACTGCATAACAATGGTTGCTTCTCAAATGTCCAAATGCATGTTGTGCCACAATTCCTACAAGACGCCTTTCAAATGTAGCACAATCAAATCATATCTTCGGGAAATCCTTATTTATACTATTTGAAGGAAATTCTCAAGGTTTTGAATACATATCTACTGTCAAATATTCAAACTAACTTTGTTGAATACAAGACTTCCAGCCACGAGAAGTTAACCAGGTTGGTAAGAGAAAGGTATTGTCTTAACTCCCAAAGGGACTCAAATCTAAAAAAAGTGGCCAGCTTTCCCCTACTATTTCTCTTTTTTTCTTCATGTCAGTTTTACACCCAAGGTGGATCAATGTAGTAACCAAGTCATATTCTCCTATCACTTCTGATATATGCTTGTTATAATGTTTTAAACTAGGTTTGGTATGTGGATTGGTCCTAGTGATCGAGTTGAATTGGTCTATGTACACTTGTTCTTAGAAACATTGTATGAATTGACCTTGCAGAGTTTAAACACTGTAGCATTTAAGAGAATGATTATTGTTCTTTATGATAGTTGTGGTAGTTGGTTGGTATTCGCATGTGTAACTGTTGCATCTATCCTTAGTGAGATTCAAGGGTGGAAAATAGAGTTGTAACAACACCCCCTAATGTGCAAGGTAAGAAGAGGAACCAATGGTCGAAACACATTCTAATAAAAATAAGTTATGAGGAATTCCAAGGAAAGAGCTAAAGATCAAGGAACTAGTGAGTACTTGCAATCAATTGTCAACAAATAGATAGGCATACCAATGCTTAGAAGAGAAACAAAGCATGTTTGCCAACATAATACACTGTGGATCCATGTAATAATATGAAAGACCATGGCCATGAAAAGACGTAGTAATACCAAATGGGAAGACATAGTAATCGTAAGATATTCATATACTCCATCACAACTTAGGAGGGGTAGCATGAGTGACGTGCCTCCAAAGCCCAATGTCTTTGTTCCAACCCTGATGGTATGATTCTTACTTATGGGCCCACAATTGCCTAGGCCAGACTTTGCCACCTAAAATAATATACAATAAAGTGACTAGGTCATCTGTTAAACTATACAACTATGTCTTCCCATTGGTATTACTATGTCTTTTCTGGAATTTTAATTCTTTGATCTTTCGAAATTCATCATAATGTGCTCACCTGTGCTCTTGGAAAATCATTTTTTTTCTACAAGATTCAGAATCTGATAAACATTTAAAACAACAATATAAGTAAACAGGAAATCTAATGTTTATAGACAATCCATAAATAGTAAAACCGTTACATGATTGAATACATGAGGAATGGCATACTTTGCAAGTATATTGATACCATCTTAAACATCAATGCCTTTTAAGAGGAGGTGTCACTAAGAAAAAAATTAGCAGTAGAAAATGATTACAAAATTTGATATCAGCTAAAGACTACAATAGAAACAAGGGAAATGGAAACCTTAGGAAATCCCAACTACGGATTTTTCATGATCAATGAAATCTCATGCAAAGAGGAGGTGTCACTAACCAAAATTTTAGTAGTAGAAAATGATTACAAAATTTGATATCAGCTAAAGATTACAATAGAAACAAGTGAAATGGAAACCTTGGGAGATCCCAACTACGGATTTTTCATGATCAATGAAATCTCATGCAAATGACAGCTTCAATGTTAAGAATTTACCTTTCTTTATATTCAATAAGAAGTGTGTGGTTAGGCAGAGAAGTATTACGTTGTTTAAGAATACATAGCATACATGCATTAATATCCTAATATGAATAGTGATAGTAAGTGTTTCCTTTAGAAAAAATTGAGAAGGGCAGTTCATGAAACATTTTCTCTCTAATCAAGCAACAAAATTGGAATGAAGACCTAAGCAAGCCCAATTGTGGCCAATAAACTTCAAAATTCCCTGAAGTTTGCAGGTTTGAATAATCTACAAGTCTAGGATGTGCTCTTGGTTGTTCCCTAAAACTACCTTGAAAAAAAACAAGAAATAAATAGATATTTTAAATTTATCATTCTGTAATCAATCTTCACCCTTAAATTTCAAGCATGCTCTAGTTTAAAATCAGAGTCCTAAATTTTGAGTCGTTTAAAATCAGAGTCCTAAATTGTGATTCTACCTTACCACCTCAATGAAAATTCTTGTACTTAAAGGCAAGTGTATATTCATCCTAACTCTAGACTAATTAAGTACCAAAAGGAATAAAAAAGAACTTAGATGCAAATATCTCGGTGCCTAAAAGATCCCAAGTTAAGATGAATATATGCTGGTGTGTGTGCATGTTAATTAATGTTAGGTATTCTTTTCTTAAATTCTCTTACGTTACAGTTTTTTTTTAATATTTTGATTTATGCATGGAAATTACACAACTCTCTCGTATCGGGCGGTAGAATGCACCTTGCCTCCTCTTGGTGAAATGAGTAAACCTAAGATTTTAAAACATTGAACCTGCTTTCAATGTTGTTATCAAAGCTACAAATTCATTTGGTAGCTGTTAATTTTAAACAAAAAATATGGAGAAAATAATGAGAATCTGGCCAAAGCACACATGAAAGCAATAGGTGTGCAGCACTGCCACCAGAAGATGTTAATTTTCACAATTATTAATACTTGTAACCATATGGATCTACATTCAATAAATTTTGTATTTCAGGCATGGAACTTGAAACTGGAAATTATGTTGCTCGATTAATTTATGGGACTTTCAACAATTACTGAGTAGAAAGGTAGGTAGGATGTTAAGCTATTCATAGAATCATAGCCATTAGAATTTTGTACTCATTCTAGCCTCACCAATGCCCATGGACCTTCATCTTTCTCAATCAACTAGTAAAATTTCACAATCATAATAAAAATGACTCGATCTATGAACTCTCTCAACCCAATGGCATGAGTTAGTTAGATTCTCTTCCCCACCTCATCCCCTAGATGATTTCCTGTGAACTTCCCCAACCCAATTGTATAAAATTAGGGATGTGAAGCCCACTCCACCAGAGGAAGGATATAGTTCGTTACTGGGACAACGTCCTAGAGGCCATGTTCTTAATACGTGTCATATGATGTTCTTACTCCCCATTTTGAACCATTGTACCTAAAAGAAAATGATCATGTAATAAACCAAAACAAATTGATAAATGGTATGAAATCAGGGATTTGAAGCCCACTCCACCAGAGGAAGGATATAGTTCATTACTGGGACAACCTCCTGGAGGCCATGTTCTTACTATGTGTCATAGGATGTTCTTACTCACCATTTTGAACCATTGTACCTGAAAGAAAATGATCTTGTAATAAAACCAAAACAATGTGATCTTGAACGAAAAAGGTCAAGGCTTTGAAGTTCTACATGGAAAAATAAGAGAAATGGTTGCATCCTGAATCTATTGAATACACAAAAACCATAAGCTACAAGGCATCCTATTTCTAATAATTACACCCCACCCAAAGCCCACATATGCATACCAAAAATTAACTGTTAGGATATTACATTTCCAATAAACATTAGGGAATTCATTGAATGTTTCCTTGGTACTTTGAATGAAAAGCATATACCATCTACCAAGGGGTGGGATGCCATTCCACTTTTTAATGGCACCTGACCTCCAGATTTCCTTGACAACCATGACAGCTTCTGCTAATCAAATTCTCCCCTGCTAGCCCACAAGGGGTGAACATGTCACCTGGAGAAATAAAACCCTGGTGGGGGCAACAACAATACCCCACATGAGCTTTCTAAATAGAGACTATAGTCTAGATATATGGCATGTTTGTACAATAAACACTATACAAATTAGTTTGTCAAATCCTTTCAGGTAGACACTAATTAGCTTGAAGACACCTTCAGCACTCTATTGAGGTATAGTAGATGATATTTTGGTCACTTGTGAACAACTTCATTCTTTAATTTACAATACAATCAGTGGACCTGATCTTATTAGATATAATTTTGGAACAATAATGACCAGATAAGTCACATTAACTCCACCCCTATGAAAATTCACCTAGAGAAAACTGATTTTTCAACATTGGAAAATGACAAGATATATATTCATTGTTTGATGTTGAAGACAATACATATAAGAGATGTAGGCATATTGAAAAAATATGTCAAGCTAAGTACAGTGCAATATGTCTATCATAATATAGGGTTTTCTCAATTATAAAGAGTGGGGAGGGATTCTGTCAAGTAGGATATAGGTTCTCTGTTTATGTAATGTGATATTTTGGATGCCAATGAAACAAGACGGGCACAGGAGATAAGGAAAAGAGATGATAGTCAACCTGAAGAACTAAAATAGATGCTATTAATCCAAAATAGCATGAAAAATGTAGGAAATGGACCATAAAAAACACTAGTGTGCCCATCCTAAATTTACCCCCCCTATCCTTTTTTTATTACTTGGTTAAATGATCTGAATATTCTAAAATTGGTTAAAGTAACTCCTGAAATTACAATTACACACTAGTTACACTGGGAGACACCAAAATGGAGGTACAAACTTGATTACAAGCTCTCCAGATCTACTTTACAACTTCAAGAGGTAAGGTCAAATTTGAAAATCATAAAATTCTCTTTTTTATGTTCCCAATTTAAGTTCCCCAGCTTCAATTCTAGACTTATACTTCCTCCACCCTCTATGCCCCCAAGATGGTATTGAAGAGACCAATTTAAGTATTCTACAATGATTTATGGTCTTCAAGTAGCAGGCAAGGTGGAATCACCAATCCAGTATCATTGTCAATTGTGTGTGCTCCTAAACTGGCATGAAGTGTAGGTCCAGTGGAAGACCCAATGTCATTCCCAGTAGTGAAAGGAGTAAAGATCCTGTTGGACCTCACACCTTCAGATGAGATTTGGAAGTAGATTATCCTTTTTTATGCTTCAATGATGCACACCGCCTAGAAATCCCTCTTATTGCCTTGCTAATTAATTACTGGAATGCTACTGCAAAAACCTGTGAGGATAGTTGGGCCTTGGTGGTCCTAAACATTTTATTTAACCCAAAGAAGAGGGTCAAGGAATGGAAGTATGTTGAGATCACAAGAGAGAGGGAGATAATTGAATGGATATACCAACAAGTCCTACAACCTACAATAAAAGAGTGTGTGTGAGAGAGAGAGAGAGATTGAGTGTATGGCACTAAA
Organism: Pinus albicaulis; assembly: GCA_034641835.2. Lineage (NCBI taxonomy): Eukaryota > Viridiplantae > Streptophyta > Pinopsida > Pinales > Pinaceae > Pinus > Pinus albicaulis. Next base: position 991,404,821 of record CM076583.1, read on the forward strand.
TAATCCCTTGACCAAGTGTAAAACCTAGCTTGAAAATAGAACTTAAAATATGGGTGCTTGTAGGCTAAACAAATCAATCACTAAATGAATCAATATGATGTTACAAATAACTTATGAGATGCGTATTTACAGTGTACAAACAGCTTATAAGGTTTGGTGCCTTCACCATTAGACAGTTATGGGCCCACAATTTCCTAGGCCAGACTTGGCCACCTAAAATAATATACAATAAAGTGACTAGATCATTTGTTAAACTATACAACTACATCTTCCCATTGGTATTACTACATCTTCCCAATTGTATTACTACATCTTTTCATGTCCATGGATATGTCATAATATACATCAAGAAGACAACTAATACCAATGGGAAGACGTAGTAATCGTAAGATAGTCATATACTCCATCACAACTTAGGGGGGGTAGCATGAGTGACGTGCCTCCAAAGCCCAAGGTCTTTGTTCCAACCCCGATGGTATGCTTCTACATCATGTGAAAGGATAAAATATTGGCATACAGCAATGTATCAAGTATCAACACTTAATGCTATTCTTTCCTCTCCAAAATGGGAACTAAACATTTGTTGATCCACACTTAGAAGTTGAGAAAGCTCACCTCGAGATCCTAAATATTGGGGATTAAAAACATGAATGGAATCCCCATCAAAATCTGCACCAAGTGGCCACCATATTAGAGGTTAATAATCATTGTAGAGCCCAGATGTATGTATGATTATAATCCATGTAATGAATGTTTGTGGACGCTTGGAGGACCATTAAGCAAAACAAAATCCTCATCATGCAAATCTATTTAAGCTAATCTCTAGGAAAATTTTTCCTCCCTTGAAACATTTCAAGCCCTAAGAAGGCAAGCTGTTGAACCACTTTCTTAGCAAATCTTGCATTTCCACTATCATTTCCTAGCTCATTCATAAATATATTTGTTTGAGAATCACAATGAGCAAGAACCAAATCATCCAAACATGCACTAAAAGCATCTAAGGATAAAAATTCAATCAAAAAAAGTTCAACTAAATTCAAGCACTTCACTGCCACTCCTGAACCTTTGCACTTAACAATTGCATTACAAATTTGAGTAAGAAAACTCAACAATTGTGTTTTATCACCATTGAATATTATAATTTCACTATTTCTTATGAGAAGCCCATTATCCTCACTGTTTAAATCAAGAGGTAAGTCCATCTGAAGAAGTTGCCTAGCTGTCCAAAATGGCCCTCCATCATGCACTTTAGTGACACTGGTTCATGCAGGTTTCCATAAGTCCACATTGATAGTTGATTCAGTGTAGTTTTATCCAACATAGATTTGATATATTATGATGTAATCAAATTTTGGAGGCCCAGGTGTAACCATATTTTTAAAAACACATAACCCAAGATCACCTTGAGCCGACTACTGACTAGGAAATTTAATCGTCCCACAAGTAATGCGACCACTCATTATAAGGATCTGGCAAGCGCACTGCAAATAAGAAAGCATTATCTTCTTATATAGTTCATAGCCCTTGTCTGCCATTTGATCATGCAACTTCAAAGACTCTAAGATCTTGTTCTCTTTTATTAGCCCATAAATTATGGTACTGTATGTAATTATGTCAGGCATGCAATCATTCTCATTCATTTCTTAGAGGAGAACGAAATCCTCATCCAATTTCCCTCCCTTGCAATATCCATTGACCAATGTATTATAGGTCACTACAGTTAGCTTTATTCCGCTCATTAAAGCTTCACTAAAAATCTCTTTAGCCTCATCTAATCTACCTACTTTGCAGAAATTACCTACTAGCAAGGTGTAAGTATAAAAATTTGGATTACAGCCCTTAATTTTAATTATACTCAACCACTCTAGGGCCTCTTTAATGCACAAATTTTATGTATTAGAAAGGTAAATTTAGAAATTTTTTCAGTTTTCATTTTGTGTTTTCAAGTTAGATATTGTTTTCAAGTTTTCACATTTCTAATTTTATTGCAATGTGGCAGATAGATTGTGGAAGTACAGGAACAACCCCAGGACAGGATGATTGTGGAAAGGGGCCAGCCAAAGAACATGTAAAGTGCCAACCTTGCTCTATCTTCAGGTATTTTAGTTATTTACATAATTTAATAATTTTAATTTTGTTCGAATATGCAGACACCTGGCCATGGTGCACCTAATGATTCCCTCGATGAGCAAGATTTTTCTTCATCCCCATGTCCATTGCTATTGCTGCAAAAAAAGGCACGAAAAGCAAAGTTGGAACTTGAGAGTTTGGTAGACGTTACGCCTCAAACACCTGAATTAGGAATGAGGATAAGACAACTTATGACCCAGTTAGATACATATAAGGCAATAATAAAAAATCAAAAGGATTTTTTTTAGTTATGCATGAGATCAATTGTGATAGTTTGATTTTTAATTTTTACGTTAACTAAACTAACAAAAAATTTATTTTTTATGTAGCATTATCTGACACCTACTACTCCTGATGTTGGTGGTAGTGGGACACAAAGACAAGAGATTTCCAAGGAACCCTCTCATACACCTTCTACGCCTTTAGGTGACAACCAAGAAACACACCATGCCCAAGAAGAGACCCAGCCAACCACTGAATGTGTTAGCAGTGATGAGGCTGGTATGACCAACTATATTTTTGCATTTCCTGGAGCTACACGTCTCATCTCCACGGGGACCATTTATGGAATGTTTTTGGTGAATGATGAAGGTGTTCCTATAAAGCACGTACAACTCCCAGGTAAGTTTTAATATTTTAACTATTTCATGTACTCTATCTAAAACATATTTTATTATGATTTTTATTTTTAAATTAATGATAATATCTTTTTTTTGTGTAGGAAACAATGAGTTCTAAAAGTTTTTTGAGAGCAATTCATTGGTAATTTTTGGCCCAGCCATATGCACAAGGTGGAATTCCCAGAATTCCAACCTGAAAAAAGAACCTCTAGATTATTTAGAAGCCCTTTTTGGGGTGGGCACATTTGATAGAACAGCGGTCGCTGGGGTAGTTGGAAAATATCTAAAATATACTAGGGACACCTATAGGACGCAATTGAAAATTAACTCTAGATACGAGCCTCCTCTCACAGTTCCAAATAGGGATTGGAGAGCACTCATTGATGACAGAAAGGAGAAAAAGGCCAAGAAAGAAGGAAAGATGCTAACTAGACCCGCAAGGTAAATTACAAATTTAATTCAATAGCTTTAATTTTCTATATGTCTAAAATAAAATTGTGCTACGTCATATATAACTTCAAGCTTTTGATGATAGGTTGCCTGACACCTTGAAGATAACCAAAGCTAGGATTGAAAAAAAAAGGCCATCACAAGCTAGGCCAAGGCGGCTACTTGAAATTAGCCACAAGAATTGTAAGTAGCTAAACATCTTATAATTAATTGTATCATCTTCCAACATTTTTGTAATCCCATCAAATAACATTAAAAATACACAATCATATGTAATGTAGGGTGATGGCTATGGAACAGAAACCACAGAAGAAGACAGAGAGATCGCTTTCCGTTCCGGCTATCAAGCCATATTTGAACATCGTAGAAGCTTGGGATAGGTCCCAATATCCAGAATGCCTAATAAGGTAAAAATTTAACCTTTCAATATGTTTGTTTTCGTCCATAAATTTAATGTCTAACAACTTTGTTTAAATCAGGGGAGCAACACTTTCAATGAGCCAAATAACCTAGTTGTAGAGTAGTGCATTGAGAGTGAAATATTTCTAGAATTACAGGGTCCTCACATTCAACTTGATCATTATAGTTGGGACTAGGCCGACAATGCTACTATCAGTGAGGGCCATGACGGGAATTAATTTCCACTTATAATTTTTTCTAAGTATACCTTGATGGTTGTTTCCTTATAAAGTTTTTTGTTTAAATGATAGAGAATTTTGTACTTGAGCATCCTACCACCAGAGAGGAACACAGGGCAATGGTTCCAATGGTGACAAATGGTGCACTAGATAAATAATTTCATTCCAATTTTTTTTATTAATATCACTGAACTAGTTCAATGATATTTAAAAAATGACAATTAAAATTTAATATTATATGTTTTTGTAGGTGATCACTGCATGAGACTAGACATCGTGAGTATGCAACTAGGTCTACTACGCGGGAAAGGCACAAAACAGAATTAGAGGAGAATGATGTTGATGATGTAGCTAGGAGCTTTAGAAGTAGGAATAAGAAAAAGAAAATTTGATAATGTAAAATATTGTATTATTTTAAGACAAATGTTACCATACTTGGAACCTTTTTTGCCTTATATAAAAACTCATTTATCATACTATTTTTATGTCAAGCACTTTCAATGTTTTCTTGCGTACTTTTTGTTGCATTGTTTTTTTATTAGTTACTGAATATTTTTTTTCTGCTTATGAAAGTAAAAAATGAAATATAGATTGGGTATTGGGGAATTGAGAGTGATGTGGGGGGGGGAGGGGCCATAAGAGCTTCCACCTTCACGTGGTTGGCCCTCTTTAGTAGAGAATAATTTATTGGAGCGATTTAATCTTGTAGCAACAAAAAATTCACTGTTGACTTAGTTGCTACTCTTTCAGATCGTGTGAGGCTTGTTCCAAGTTCATGCGACTCCAATAAATTGTTCTTGAAACGAAGAGGAGCTTATTCAGGTATGTTTTGAAATTATCAACATATGTTCTAACATTATAATAAGAATGCATCTTAGAGTAAAAAACACTACATCAATTACTTGTATTTATTGTATAGATAATTATGGATTTTGACTGACTTGGTAGCGCAGGTACAAATCCTCTTGCATCATGAGCAATACAACTTGTCAACCAAGGTCATGTCCATGATATTTTTTCATGTGCGCTTGACCACGTTCATAGTGTCACATTTTGTAAGTTCCTTTACAGCTCATAATTCAATATGAATCTTGTTCACGATTATTATCTGGTTTTTTGTATGTGTTTTTTCCTCTATTTGATTGTAAGTTTGAACATGCTTTTATACATTGAAACTTTTTTTTTTGTAATATTTTTATACTTACTTATTCTAGTTATGGTGATATGACCACCATTGTATCGTATCCATATTATTGCATTCCCTTGTGTTGTAGCTAGGTACAAAGGAACTCCAGGTGCATGTTAGAAAGTTTGACCTAGATCTAAGAAATTACATCGATTACTTGAGTTTTTTCTAGGGGTTACTCCATGTACGTAAAATGATTTCCACCTAGGATTCAAATCTACCCACTTAGCCTAGTCTTGCAAGGTTGAAGGGTTCACCCAACACAAGGTTTATCGTACTAAGTGAACACAATGAGAGCTCTGGTTTATGTCTTTGTGTGTAATCTCTATGTGTGTATGTGTGTTAGCTCACACACAGACACAACGTTGAGCCGTCAAAGATTAATCTCAAAGGTGTTTTTCAAAATATAAGCGCACATGGGCATTATTGAGACAACAACGCCTGCATATTTCCTTCTCATGAACAAGTATCAATGTGGAAAATCCATGAAATATAATTATGTCAACTTTTTCACGTAATTCTTCCACATTTTTCCAAAAAAACACATTACCACGTGCTCTTGTTTTCTCATTTTTCTAAGCAGCGAAATGGGAGCATGTTATGCTATTGATGGCGAAGGTTGTTGTGTCTACCTATAGGTTCCCTCACTAGTACATTTGGTCAAAATTCTGACACTTTTGTCGTATTGTTGTAAATTTCCTCAATTTTTCTCAATTTTTTAGTTTTGACACTTGGGGTCTTTGAGCTAGACCAGATCCTGTGAGCTCCTACTTTTCATAAATGTTGTATAACCATTAAATCTATGACATGGCTCCCTTCCCATTAATACCTACCTATATAAATGCTAGGATAAGTGCGGAAGGGATAGCCAAAAGAATGGATAGGTTCTTAATGGAAAAGAAGTTGGAATAAAGAGAAGAAAGAGTAAGGAGGCTCAGATCCTAGACAACTCAAGATAAGTTCTAAGATCACATGCCCATTTTTCTAGAGATGTACTTTGATTTTATAAAAAATATATATCCTTTTAAATTCAACCATTCATGGTTGGAAGAAGAATCTTTCATATTTTTGGTAAAGGAAATTTTATAGAAAAACCTGGTCTCAAACTGCTCATTACAATGGTTATCTTGGTTAGAAATCACATGGAGCTAAAGAAGGCAGTTTTGGTCTTGGAGAGAAAAAGGAAAACAAAATAACAAAATAGCTCACAAAAATATAATCTAAATATGAATACCTTTCTCATATATTCTCCTCATCTTTCTCGGTAGAAATAACCTAGAAATTGAGCTTTATGGAAGTTAGGAAAACTTAGATCCTAGATATGGAAGAAGAAACACGAAGATTAAAAAGCAGGGCTACTTGGATAAAAATGGGAGATTTCAAAACTAAATTTTTCCATAGCTATGCAAATATTAGGAGGAACATAAATACCATATGGGAGCTTGAGGTAGAATATGGAAAAATAGTCTCTTCCACTAAGGATTTAAAAATTGTAGCATCATCCTACTTTTCATCTCTCTTCAAAGATCTAGGGTCCTCAAACATTAGCTCATAGCTGCAATTAATCAAACATTATCCATGCTTCCTCACTCAAGATTAATTGAATATGATTGGTATCTCGGTATCCCTAGAGGAAATTGAAGGAGTTCTGAAAATTTTCTCTAAGGAAAAAAGTCCAGGATCAGATAAATGGATAGTGGAACTATTCCTCACCTTTTTTGATATCATAGGATCAATTTTCTGCATGATGTTAGAGGAATATAGAAGATCAGGGAAAGTGTCGGTAGACATCAATGATACCTACATAGCCTTGATTCCAAAATTCTCAAAGCCCAAAAAATTTTTGGACATCAAGCCCATTTCCCTATGCAACCTAGTATATAAAATAATCTCCAAGATAATCTCAAAAAAGATCAAGAGGATGATAGAAGAAAATATGCCACTAAATCAATTCAGTTTCCTTGCTGATAGGCAGATTAATGATGCCATTTCCATTTCCCAAGAAGCCATCCATTCTATTAAGTCCCAAAAAATGAAAGCTCTTGTACTTAAAATGGGTCTTCATAAAGATTTGATAAATTCAACTAGACTTTCCTCATACTTTTTCTCCTTCAAATCGAGTTGAGATTGGAGGTTACAAACTGGAGCATGGGTTGTGTATCCTTATCCAACTCCTCCATCCTTATCAATGGTTCTCCTTCCAAAAAATTCATCGACTCTCGGGGTCTCAGGAAGGGATTCCACTTATATATATTGTTGTTTTCAATTGTGATGGAAGATCTAAGTCACCTTCTACTGAAAGAAAAATAGGATGGAAATATAAGGGGCATTAAAATTTCCAAAAAAAAATCATTACTCATATTCTCTTTGTGGACAATGTACTTCTTCTGGGTTTAGTAATCATATTTGAATGGCATGCATTCCACAGAATAATAAACCTCTTTTGCAATGCCACTAGAATGGAGATCAATCTTAATAAATCCTCCTTTCATCAATCGATAGTCAACCCAAACACACTTTTGGAGATTCATGATATCTTTCCATTGCAGATTTAGACCTCACTCGAAAATGGTATCAAGCATCTCAACTTATTTCTCAAACCAAACAACTATGATAAAGAGGACTAGAAGTGGATGATAATAAAAGTGGAGAATAAAAGTAATTTATGGTGTAACAATTGGATGTCACTTGGGGGGGAAATGATCCTATTCTTGTAGCCCCACAATCCCATTTTGTAGGTGGTTTGTCTCTTCCTTTAGTTGCACAGTTTTTTTCTCTTGCTCTACAGGTTCTTCCTATAGCTTAATGGATTTTCCTGAAATATTGGTTTCCTTGATACGTAGCCTTATTTGTTAGATATGTGGTGGTTTTCACTTGTTTATTGGAGGTTATTTGCACTTATTGTCTATTTTCTTTCTTATATTCCTCCTTTTGATAATTGAATAATTCCTCAATAGTGATGGGTGTTGGAGAAGGAGGTTGAGGCTTCCTGTATTTGATCTTGTTACTCTTTATGGTCTTAAAGTATGTGATGGCTTTCTTTTATTTCCTCCCTTGAGTTTTTTTTGGGGTAATTAAGCCTACTAGTGTAGAAACAATTTCCTCCTATATGTTCCCCTCTATAGTTCTTTCTTTCTCCTCCATTTTCCTTTTCTTTGGTGGCCTAGATGATGTTCATGTGGCCTCTTGGATATTTTTTCCTATTTTTGTTATTCAAGATTGGCTAGCTCCTCTTTACGAACTTTTGTCATTGTTTCTACCTCAGTTTGTGTCTTTGTATTTTCTTCTTCCTTCTCCACTTCTTCTGATTTTCCTTTTGATTCTTCTTCTTCAATTTTAGCTTCCTCTTCTTTAGACTCCCCTTTTTTTGTTGCTCCTTCTAGTTCTAGCTAACCTTAGGCTTGAATCTCTAAGAAGGCCTCTCTATCCATATCTATAAAATCAACCCAAGGAATAATGTTTTGGATAAACTCTAAAGCATCCATGACTATTAATTTTATTAGCCCATGGTGTGCTAGGTATTGGTCCTTTCCTCATTTTACCCTTAGCCTAATTTCCTTTATTTACTGAAGAAGGAAATGAGGGATGTTTATCCTTTCTTGCATAATAAATTCCATTTATAATATTATTTTATAGAGAAACCTCAATTGGTATCCATACACAATACTAAGTCTCCCTTCACATGAGATATATTTTTAGGATACTTCATCCCAAGGATAATTCAAACTATCCCTTCTTCATTTTTATCTTCTATGGGTTCATATTCAAGAAATAAGTTTTTATTTGTTGTAATGGCCTTAGTTCTTTCCTCTTTTCTCCATCTTATGCCCATGGGAAGTGTGGGGACCCTACTAATAAATTCTTCATTTGAGTAAATGATGAGGCTCTAACTATAGTCATGTAATCATGTCCCTCTGGTTGTTGGAGTTTCAAGGAAAATTTTGGGTTAATTTCATATTCAATGCCTCTGTGTTTTCTGAAAAAAAAAAAAATCGTGATGATTTATAAAAATATTCTTGACATCAAGGTGCTAATGGACAACTCTCTATTTTTGCACTTTGAAGAGGTGTTTTTTTCTTTCTTGGTCATATCTGAAGAAGATTGGGATTTAATATTTTTCTTATTTCCTTATTTTATAGGATTCCAAGCACTGTTGCATTGTATCTAAATCCTTGGTCTCTAAACTTCAATCCAATGGAGGAATTATCCTCATTTTGTTATGGGTTTGCATCCCCTTTTTTTGTTGATATTTTGGGACAAGGCTATTCTAAAGGATATCGATGGTGACTTTGGGAAGTTACTTGAAGTGGTAGAACACAAGGAATGCCAATTTTTGTGTCTTGTATTTGTGTTGAAGTTGATTTGGATAAAGGTCTCGTGGAGGCCATTCCTCTATAGCTAGATGAGAGGATATTCCTCCAATAATTGTATTACTATATTCCTCCAATAATTGTATTACTATGTTGGAAACACTGAGAAGGGGTGAATCATTATTTCTCTTACAGTTAGTTAATTATAATTTTTCTCATAATTGTAGCACAAGCATATGCTTCAGAATTAAACCCTTGATATCTTTTCATTGATATCATTAACGTTATGATCCACATACACTAGTACCTTCTTATTTCTGAAGATGTAAACCCTTCTCTATCCATGACAACTGATGGTGATGGAGATACAAATACACTAAATTTAGTGGGATCATAATTTTGTGCTTTAGCAATATTCAAACATTTAATTTCAATATTGTATTCTTCAGATAAAGGTTGCTAGAAATTATCAGAGTTTTTCTCAGAATTGTAGCACAAGCATAAGCTTGAAAACTTTACAAGGACACTATGTAGGCCACCACTATACAACAAATATGTCCTACGGGAGGGCTGTAGACATACCCTTCAGATCCATTGTCAAATTTCAAACTTGCATAAGGTATACCAGATCTTACTTCTGCAACATGATTTACCTCAGTTTGTAGACAAGATTCTCAAGGACAGGCTTCAATCACAATGCAGATTCACCATTAGTTTCTCTGTCGTAAAAATAATTTTCTCTATTGTAATACTCAGTTATCTGCTATGTTATCAGTAAGACAAACAATTTGATCCATAATACATATTTTTCATACCCATCAAACATTTCTACTTCTTGTATACAATGATAGAATAATGGGTATTAAAATTTTTAAAGATGGGTTAACCAGATATTTAGACAATGAATAATGAGGGAAGATCCACTTATATCTATATTTTTCCTATTTATGGGACCTACCCAATATATGTATCTTGATCTGGAAAAAGTAAAAATAGGAACAATAATGAAGAAAAACATGTTTGTCCCTCCATTTCATCAGTATATTTCTCTATTTAATAGATCAAATTTATTCTAATCCAGTATAATAAAGTACTTCTATTTTTAGACATACTTGGCAGAATCTATTTTTAGATTTCTAGTCTAAAAATAGATATGTCGAATACTATTAGCTCTTAATAATATTTGGACTATAAGCATTATCTTATTCTCTTGGAGCACTTCAGTTAAGTGCACAGATGTGGCACAGGAGCTGACAGAAGGAATTACACTATTCCTAAGGGTTAAGTGGAGATATTTCATGGAGACTTCAGTTAGAACTCATTTGACAGATTTTGGTGGAGTTATTGAGGTAGTTGGTGGAGTTGTGTTCAGTTTAACTCAGTTAGACACAGTTGAGCTAGTTGTATCTAGTCTAACTGATTGATACACTAGTGAGAGTGGTGTGAATTAATTATTAATTAATTAACTAATTCTTAAATCATTAATCAACTGAAGAATACATCAGTTAACTACAGTGCATGGATAGTTTCAGTGGAGACCAGTGGAGAGGTAGGTGAAAGAGCAAGTTGACTATCAGTTGTGACTATAGTGTTGCATGATTTGCAACACGCAGTGATTGGAGATGCCAATGAGGATTGCGTGAGAAAGGCTGGACCAATTAGAGTTCATTCAGAGCCAATATTCAGTAGGGATTGTGCAGTAGAGGCAGGCTAGCAGGTGGCAAAGATCGGTGCATGGATTTGCTAGATCGAGCCTGATTAGTGTGTAGAGATTGTATTGTACTGAGAGCTTGATATGATCAGCTTTGTATAAGGATTGTTACATGATCTCTATGACATATATTATATACAGATATTTGGGGTTTTTAGCTTTAGGATTTCCCATTAAAACCCTGTGTTCATATGTGTGAATTTCTATGGTTTCAATGTGTGCATGCAATTGATTTAATTTCTGCAAGTAATGATCAATAGTAGAAGAGATTATGTATTATGCATGAAGTCAAATAATGTATGATAAGGAGAATATTGGATGTATAACACATTATTTATATAATTTCTACATGGTATCAAAGCAATATTGATCATTGGAGAAATTGCAAATCATTGAAGCGGTTGATTTTTGTGTTGGTGGAATTCGAATTTGCAACAGTGTTTTCTTGGTGTCGAATTTGAGATGTCTTTCAACAGATTGTGATTAGAGTATGCTCTTGATGGCAGCTCGAATTATATTTCATGGAAGGATAGGATGGAGGCGTTGCTGGAGGATAATGGGTTGAAGGAGTTCATAAATGCAGAAATTCCAAAACCTGCTTCTAGCAATGCTGCCGCACTTGACACATGGTAAAAGAAGACAGAAAAATGTCGAAGGATTCTATTGGAAGGTGTGAAGGATCACATAGTGTCCAGCCTTCATGGTAAAGCTTCTCCATTCTTGATGTGGAAATATTTGACATAATTTTTCCAAAGAAAGAGCGACCAGAGGAAGTTGGCGCTCAAGGATAAGCTCAAGAAGATAAAAATGGAGAAAGGCGACAGTATACCCAAGTACCTCACGAAGTTTTTCCAGTGCAGGGATGAGCTGGGAAGTGTGGGGGTTTCTGTAGATGAAGACGACTTGGTGAGCTTGGCTCTCCTAGGGCTTCCAACGAGTTGGCATTCCTATGAGGACTCTGTCAATGGTCAGGAGAAACTGCCGGGATGGGAGAAACTTTGGCCAGATTTTGTGCAGGAGGAGATAAGGCATAGTATCAGGGATGGTTCTTCATCGAAGAATGAAGATGAATAAAATTTCACTTTGGCTACCAAAGCAAGGAAGGGGAAGATCATGAATAATACTTCTCAATCCGGTGCGAAAGGAAAGAAGCAAGACATGTCCAAGGTGAAGTGCTTTCATCGTCACCAACACGGACATTACGCCACTAATTGTCCACAGAAGAAGAAAAATAAGCAGGCTACTAGATCTGCAGCTGGAGAGGCCTTAGCCTCACAGTTTGAGCTGGATTTTTCATTAATTTCATGCTTGGTCTTAAGTATGATGGGTTCAGTGTGGTTTCTTGACAGTGGTGCGTCTTTCCATATGACCAGAGACAAAGATTTGTTGATTGATCTGGATGAGAAGGATCTTGGAGTGCCCATCGAGATGGGAGGTGATGGTAGATACAATGTGACTGGTATCGGGACCATTTCCTTTGAGAGGGAGTCTGGAAAACCTTTCATCTTGAAGGATGTCATGCATGTTCCAGGATTGAAGAAGAATCGGATCTATGTGGCGATGTTGGAAGACAAGGGATATGATGTTGTCTTTAGCAAGGGAAAGGATTTCTTGCACAGTAAGGCAACTGGTGAAACACGAAGGATAGGGTTTCGAGTTAAGAACCTTTATCAGTTGTAGGTAGATGGCTGAGCAGCAATGGCAGGCAAGGCAGAAGGAGTGGTGAGTCGGGATGAGGGCGAGCTATGGCACAGGAGATTGGGCATCTTCACCATGGTGCTTTGAAAATTTTGCAGTAGATTTCTACCGGGCTTCCCAAAGGTACACTTGCACAATCAGATCATTTCAAGGGATATACTTTGGGAAAATTTGTGAAAGCCACCTTTCATGAGAAGGATAGTCGAACCACGATGATCCTTGAGAGAATTCACACAGACTTGTGTGGACCTTTCTCAGTAGCTTCGACAGCAAAGCATAGGTATTATGTGATATTTGTTGATGATTTTTCTCGTAAGTGCTAGATCTTCTTCATTCAGAAGAAGAGCGAGACATACTCAAAGTTCTGTGAGTTCAAGGCATTGGTTGACAAAGAATCGGGGAAGCAGGTGAAGGCTCTTATGAGCAATAATGGTGGTGAATTCATCTCTAGTGAATTCGAGGACTTTTTCAGCGCAGAAGGAATTCGAAGAGAGCTCATAGCGCCTCATAACCCACAACAGAATGGGGTCGCGGAGCGAAATAATAGAACGATTGTGGGTGCTGCACGAGCGATTGTTATGTATATTTTATTAATTATTAGTTAGATATATTTATCTTAGGTTTTATAAGTGAAAGGGCATGATCAAAGATCATGCCTCTTCACCAAGGGACACCATGAGGCTATATTTAAAGCCTCGGTGATTCCCCATTGTAGTCATCTTGCATATTTTATCAATAATAATATATAATTATAAATTTTACCCGAGTTTTTACACTCCATTGGTATCAGAGCCATCGCTCTTCTGGATCTGTGTGATCACCCAGAATTAAGGAATTACAAGAAAATTCCAAAATTGCAGATTTTTTTTTAAACCAAGTGCTTGTGGGTAGCAACATTTGTTTTTTAAAATAAAATAGAAAAGGAAAGTTAACATAAAGGGGGAAATAAATTAAAAGGAAAAAAAATATTTAAAAGAAAATAGTTCCAAAAGAAAAGAAAAAAAGTAAAAAGAGATATATATATAAAGAAGTACATATACGTACATATGAAGACAAAGTAAAAAGGAATAAGGAAGAGTAATTGCTCGTGGTTTTGGAGCCCATGGTAACTGCCCATGGTATTAAAACCCATTCACCCTTTTCAAAACAACGTGACTTTTAAAGACAACGTGACTTTTCAAAGTTAACAAATTTTTCCCCCATAATTATATATATATATATATATATATATATATATATATATATATATATATATATATATATATATATATATATATATTATTATTATTATTATTATTATTATTATTATTTCAAAAATTAATTTAATTAATTAATTAATATTAATTAATTAATTAATTAATTTAATTAATTAATTAAAAAAAAGGAAAAATTGGCAGAAAAATATTCCCCACCTCATATGGCCGAATTCCAGAAGAAATTGATCGATCTCGAGAAACAAATCAATAATAATTCCGAAGAATTTGGAAAAAGATTAGTCGATCTTGAAGGTACAGTTGCAGGACACTCCGACGACATCAAAAAGGTTCATGACACGACAAATCGAATGGAAAGACAAATGTGGCTAAATCATCACGAGGCCACAGAAAGATGACAAAACTCTTCAATAAGCTAAATGATAAGATAGATAAGTTAAGTCAGACAAAACCTCCAATATTCCCAAATGTCAAACATAATCAACTGAACAATTCAACTAATTCAGATCATCATCATGAATATAACATGTTTGAAGAAGAGAAATTAAATGAGGTTGAATTGGAAATCAACTCACATGAAGGCTATAGTGTTGAACCACCTAGAAGTAGAGACTCTGAGATCAACCATGAAAATTATAGAGTTGAGAAACCAAGGGAAGAAAATACAACTCAATCCACTAATAAATCCAGTAATGTAGCAACAGAAGTTATTGAGAACGTTTATATAAATGAAAATCCAATGGCAGAAAAAGAAACAATGTCGGTATTCAACGTGACTTCTATCACAAATGCAACAACAAACATAGTCAGTGAAAATGAAAGAAACCATGAAAATGCAGATGCTTATAAACAAAAAAATGTTTCATCCTCGGAATTGAAAGAAAAATGTGAAGAGACAAACACATCCAAGCCATTGATACAGTCCCAAAATCTGTTGAGGCCTTTGGTGATGAAGCAGATATGGTTGTTAAGAATGAAGCATTTGATGATGAGGAGAAGTTGCATCTAATGATAATTGTTGGTAACTTACCTCCAAATCTAAAAAGGAATCACGAAAAATCACCAGAAGAACAAGGAATAGTTAGGAAACACGAAAAATTCTTTCAAGACCTCCCAATAAAAATACCTCCTAATAAGGAACATGAACATCCAATAGAAGTCAAGAAAGGACCTGACCCTGTCAATATCAAATATTTTCTCTATCCACATCACCAAAATATTGAACTCGAGAATATGCTCCACGAGCTTTTTAAAATGTGGGAAGCAAGAGCCCGCCACTCAAGAAACCCAGGCATTCGTCAACATTGTCCATCGTTACGTATGCTTTGAGGACAAAGCATATTTAAGAGAGGGGCAATGTTATGTATATTTTATTAATTATTAGTTATATATAGTTATCTTAGGTTTTATAAGTGAAAGGGCATGATCAAAGATCATGCCTCTTCACCAAGGGACACCATGAGGCTATATTTAAAGCCTCAGTGATTCCCCATTGTAATCATCTTGCATATTTTATCAATAATAATATATAATTATAAAGTTTACTAGATTTTTTACACTCCAGCGATTTTGCATGATCAGGGCCTTCCCATACTCTTGTGGGCTGAAGCATGCAATACTGCGATTTATGTGAAAAAACATTGTCCTCATAGGATACTTGGCATGAGTACACCCGAGGAGGCGTTTTCTGGTAAGAAGCCTGATATTTCTCATTTGAATTTTTGGCTCACCTGTTTACATTCATGTGACGAAGGATGCCAGGAAGAAGCTGGAGCCAACCGCAGAGGTTGGGATATTTGTGGGGTACACAGAAACACCCCACAACTATCATGTGTATTTTCTAGACAGTTGGAAGACTGTTGTGAGACGAGATATCAAATTTCATGAGGAGAAAGCCATGAAGTGTTCGCTTGAGAGGGAGCCACACTTGCATGCATATGAGGAGCTATTAATTCCTAAGGATGAGCCTCAAGATGTGGATCAGCCACAAGAGGAGGTTCATAGAGTGGAAGAAACCACTCATGTAGCGCCAACCATCAAAGGGCGGAAGCACACTATAGAAGTTGAGCGACTGAATCTTGATGCAGAGAAGATTGTAGGAGCACCTACATCATATCACAGACAGAGATAGTCACCTGACTGATATACTGGATACATGGCTCTGATGAGCAAGTGTATTGTGACAGATCCATCCTCTTTCGAGGAAGCTGTGGAGGACCCTGCATGGGTAGATGCCATGGTGGAAGATTATGATTCAATTGTCAGAAACAGTGCATGGGATATTGTCCCAAGGCCGGAAGGGAAATCAGTGGTAGGTTCAAGATGGATCTACAAAGTGAAGCAAGCAGCTGACGGGAGCGTCGAGAATTACAAGGCAAGATTTGTTGCCCAGGGCTTCTCACAGATTGAGGGGATCGACTATGAGGAAACCTTTGCACCTATCACAAGGTATTCTTTCATATGGAGCATCCTAGCTCTCTCAGCACAGATGGGATGGCATATTCATCAGATGGATTTGAATACTGTGTTCCTCAATGGAGTCATTGAGGAGGAGGTGTACATAGAGTAGCCTGAAGGTTTCGAGATCTTCATCAGTGAGTCGCATGTGTGCAGGCTCAAAAGAGCGTTGTATGGGTTGAAACAAACACCTCATGCTTGGTACACACTGATAGATATTTATTTCACCGGTCTTGGATTCACCAAGAGTGAGGCAGATCCAAACCTATACCAGATTGTGGTGGAGGTTAAGTTGTTGATCATTGTACTTTATGTAGATGATTTTATTTTGACGGGTGATGAACAGTTGACACTCTCATGAAAGGATGATCTTTCAAAAGAGTTTGAGATGAAGGACTTGGGCCTCCTTCAGTATTTCCTGGGATTGGAAATTTGGCAGCGTAGTGATGGATTGTTTGTGTCTCAAGGAAAGTATGCCCGAGATATACTGGAGAAGTTCAACATGCATGGCTGCAAGCCTATCGACACTCCTCTTCCTGGTGGTTGGAGGAAAGAGGATGCTACATCGGCAGAGGTAGTGGATGCCATTGTTTACCGACAGTTGGTGGGGTCACTTATGTATCTAGTTAATACATGGCCTGACATATGCTACATTGTTAACCAGCTTTCACAAGCTATGGTTAATCCTACCAAGCTCTTGTGGAAGGTGGGGAAGCATGTATTGAGATATCTCAGAGGCACATCGCGATATGGATTATGGTACAGACAGTCGGATGAGGTGAAGTTGCATGGCTTCATGGATGCAGATTGGGCAGGGATCCCAACGGACAGAAAGAGCACATCTGGAGGGATTTTCAGTATCGGTTCGACAGTATTTTCTCGGTACAATAGGAAGCAGAGATCCATGGCACTCAATTTAGCGGAGGCCGAGTACACAGCAGCAATTTTAGCTGCATGCAAGGCTATATGGATGAGGAAGATCCTGGTCGAGTTGTTCAGTTCACACTTAGATCCTACTGTGATATATTGTGATAATCATAGTTGCATCAAACTCTCGGTTAATCCATTATTTCATGATAGATCTAAACACATTGACATCTGGTATCATCATATCAGATATTGTGTGTAGTAGAAGATCATGTTACTTTCTTAGATTCTTATGGAGGATCATGATGCTAATATCTTGATGAAGGTGCTCACCAGGAGCAAATTCGAATACCATAGAGGCAGGATCGGGGTGGTAGATAATCCATATCTTGTTGAGAGGGAGTTTTGAGATTGCAACAAGATGATGAGCTTAGTGAAAAGAGTCACCTTCACTAAGTGGGCATGCAAGCTATTTTTGGCATAAGTCTATTTTTAGACATGTCGATCATATTCTATGAGTTGCAAGATACTATTTTTGGATGGTTGGTCAAGTTGGAAAAATATATGGACTTATATTTTTAGACATACTGGGTGGAATATATTTTTAGATTTCCAGTCTAAAAATAGATATGTCGAATATTATTAGCTCTTAATAATATTTGGACTATAAACATTATCTTATTCTCTTGGAGCACTTCAATTAAGTGCACAGATGTGGCACAGGAGCTGACAGAAGGAATTACACTATTCCTTAGGGTTAAGTGGAGATATTGCATGGAGACTTCAGTTAGAACTCATGTGATAGAGTTTGGTGGAGTTATTGAGGTAGTTGGTGGAGTTGTGTTCAGTTTAAATCAGTTAGACACAGTTGAGCTAGTTGTATCTATTCTAACTGATTGATACACTAGTGAGAGTGGTGTGAATTAATTATTAATTAATTCTCTAATTATTAGCTCATTAATCAACTGAAGAATACATTAGTTAACTACAGTGCATGGAAAATTTCAGTAGAGACCATTGGAGAGGTAGGTGAAAGAGCAAGTTGACTATCAATTGTGACTATAGTGTTGCATGATTTTCAACACACAGTGATTGGAGATGCGAATGAGGATTGCATGAGCAAGGCTAGACCAATTCGAGTTCATTCAGAGCCAATATTCAGTAGGGATTGCACAGTAGAGGCAGGCTAGTAGGTGGCAGAGATCGGTGCATGGATTTGCTAGATCGGACCTTATTAGTGTGTAGTGATTATATTGTACTGAGAGCTTGATATGATCAGCTTTGTATGAGGATTGTTACATGATCTCTATGACATATATTATATATAGATAGTTGGGGTTTTTAACTTCAGGCTTTCCATTTAAAACACTGTGTTCATATGTGTGAATTTTTATGGTTTCAATGTGTGCATGCAATTGATTTAATTTCAGAGGGTAATGATCAATAGTATAAGAGATTATGTATTATGCATGAAGTCAAATAGTGTGTGATCAGGAGAATCTTGGATGTATAACGCATTAGTTATATAATTTCTACAATTTAGAGGTACTGAGACAAATGTATGGTAACTTGTCAATCCACAAAGTATGTTGACATAATTATTTCCATTCATTATGCTCCTTCTATGATGTTTTGAAATGTCTCCAGCATATTCTCGATCATGTGATTGACTTGATGGCTAGGAATATTTTTTCTTTCCATATGGTTCTTTGCTAGGAAATTTTGTACATTTTTTTCAATATAGTCTTGATCATGTGATTGACTTGATGGCTAGGAATCTTTTTTGTTTTTCCTTATTGTTCATTTCTGGAAAATTTTAGCTTTAAAGGCAAGAAGATTAATCTCTCTTATTTTTCTTATTCAAGGATACCTCCCTAAGCTAAATCCTCCCTTCTGAATTAGACTCTTCAACTATGTGACTACATGATTTTATTTGTGGTGTGGATGTGGCCTTTAAGGGGTGCTGTAGAATAATAGTTTCCTAAATTAGTGGACATTCTCCACTAGACATTAATCTCAATGCTCAGAAGTCATGTTCCCCTCTAGGATCCAATCTATTTTTCACATTTTCAATTTTTTTTTTCAAAATCAAAGTTTCTGACAATTTTGGGATCATTGTGTGTGTAATATAGACATAATTTTCTTAAAAATAAATGTGGCATAAATTTGTCTTGACCTTGGCATGCAGGAACATCAAGATGTAGGAAATCCAGTCCTAGAAGTTGAATGCAATGTTGTGACCTTCAAAATACCCAAGGATAGTAGAGTCTCAAAAAATTTGAAAGCTTTTGAGGCGTGATATTTTTCATTATTGGAGTTAGTATGAGGTCTGAAAATTCATTGAATTTGTAGATAAGTGAATTTAGCACTGTTCTCAATTTTCGACCTTGAAAGTTGTAGGATTCTTGCAATTTTGTGAGTCAAGAGTTCTCTTTCGGTGGTAATAACTTCCATAAACAAAAGCATATTAAAGTTACAAATAATCCAAAGATGAAGATCAGTTACATGTTCCAGTGATGGAGACATCGTTTATGTATATTTGTTTGTTGAGCAAGTATTGAAGCATATATTAACACGTAAGTACGATGGAAAAAATTTATCTAATCCTTCTCAACAATGGAAAGGACCTTCACATGTAGCTATTCCCTTCCCATCATTAGCAGATAAGTATGAGACTTTTGACAAAAAAGGCAGGGGTGAAACTTCAAAATTATCGAAGACTGCCAAGGTAACATACACTTCCGAGTAAATATGTTCAACAATGAATATGCATAAAAATATTTTGGTTGTAATACTCAGTGAAAGTTTCCCCTGATAGAGGATATTAAAAGTAGAGGAAGGTTCTCAACTTGGCATTACAAAGTGATTGCATCCATCTAGAATTCAAAGAATTAAAATTTTTGCTTGTCACTGCATTACAAATTTTTTACATCCATCTAGTATTTGAAAAATCATAAATCTTTCCTTGTCACTTCTTTCCCCAGTTAGGTGGGACAATCTGGAAGTATGAGGTGTTGCTCTTTAGGGCTTTTTTTTAGGGAGGAATTTGAAGAATGATAGATCTTTGATTGTTGCTTGCTGCCCCAAATAGATGCAACAACTAAGAAGTATGAAGTGATCCTCTTGAGGGCATGTGGTTAGGTTGATACAAGTACACATTGATTTTTGTATACTAGTGCTAAGTATTGATGTCTAAGATGAAGATAGGAGTTAATTATTAATTTTATTGATATAAATTAATAAAACGAGTTGCAGAAAAATGTATAGCTCCATCAACAGGATGGGGCACTTAATAATTGAAATTTTTACTTTCAATCCTACAAAAATATGGACTAAGAAACTATGGTCCTTGCCTCAAAGCCCTAACAAACTAATACACACAGCTAATCTATAATATTTGCATGCAAACCACTCTTGAAGTGACTGAATTTAAACTTTTCATCTTTGATATAGTCCATATATTTCACAAGAAACATAAATGTATGCTCATATTTTTCTACAGACATGGATCCCTACTTTAAGATATGGAATGCATTAACATTAACTGATGCTAAGAGTCATGCATTAACCATCTATAATAGCTTCTGATGCTCCCTCTATAGTGATTCACTATCTATCAAACACTTTTCTATCATTAGAGAAATTGTGCAGACTGAACTACCTTTCTAAACGAGGAGCTTAGTTTTGGCTGAATAACCTGTAATGTTGCCATCAATGGCAGAAGGCTTTCATGTTTTTTAATTCATGGAAGGCATACAATGACTTATGTTCATGTCTTTTATTATAATATGTAGATGATGGACTGGTAGTTTGTTTCATACCTCTAGATCCTACATACTAGATTATTTTTGGCACTTTGCAGCATTAAGCTTTCTAAGTCTATGAGCATCCTTTGATGTGCTCTCAATCGCTCCTGTATTCTTTAATTTTAGTGTTGAGTATTGCCTCTCTCCTTATAGGATGTACCATTTCTTAGCCATGACTTTTATTTTTCACTTGTATTTCGTTTTCTTTTGTCACTTTAGGAGTTGCCTTGGCACTCACACATCATTATCAACTTGGGACCTCCTTGAAAGGGGCAGGCTGTCATTATCTATGATACAGTATTTGGCCTTAAACGAGGTTGATTGCATGCTTGACATGGGTTTTGAACCCCAAATTAGTAAAATTGTCCAAGACCATGCTCTTCAGTGCTACTTTTCCAAAGGAGATACAACTAATGTTGAGAATTATTATCCAGTGATTTGAAGAAATCAATTAAACTGGTGTTTTGATTTGTCATGCATATATAGTTTATACTATTTCGACATATGGTAATCCACCATTTGATGTTATAGATATTGAGATATTATAGAGTATGCCCTGGTATTCCAACTCAACTTGTTTTCACTTTGTCATATCCCCCTTCATCAATCCTATGGTTGAATCATCTATTTTATTTATCCTCATATGTGATAAAAAATCTTACTGGATTCATCTGGGAATTTCTGAACATCACAATATATTTTCTTGCAGATGTTGGCTATGGATTTTCTTTCAAATTACATATTTCTGGCAGTTGGAAGGGTTGGTTCTAGCATAGATCTGATTATACAAAGAGTATATTTTGTTCCTGATGCTGATAAACATAGCCATTTAATGGATCTTATTCATGCTCAGAAAGCTAAAGGTACTCATGGAAAGGTGAGTGTGGTGAAAATTGTAGCAATTATAGTAATAAAGAGCTTCACACATCTGCCTTGCTGAAAGTCAGAGCTTGAATTTTAAAATTATTGAAGTTTGAATTTTTTTCTATGGGAGCAGTTTAGTCTAAAGCAATACTTACTTTAAATTTAAATTCCCTGCATGTAATAATTGTTCCATGCTAGTGTAATTATAGCTGAAGTACTGTATATAAGCACTGCAACAATATTTGACCTTAGTCTTTGTCGAGACGAAGAGGGGAGCTGATGCATTGGAATATTGGCTGTCGTCAAATGGGTTTCCTGCAACAAGTATTCATGGAGATAAATCTCAACAGGTAGGATGATATTTCATAATTTATGTTTTCAAATTTTGTGATTCACACTATATTTAGGAGTTATTCTCATGTTATTTTGACTTCAATTGTGTTTTAAATTTTTTTTTATTTTCCTGTTCTCCATGATGTGGCAATGGTCTAGTAGATTTGGCTTCATGTATAATCTAATTACAATTTTTTTCTTTACTTGTAGTGTCTGTAAATTATTACACAACTATATCCAGAATTGGTGTGATTCTTCTGAGGTTTTGAATCTTGGACACTTTTTCCTATCCGAGTAACTATTTTCCTCTTATCAATACATAATCTCTACGCATTCTTTGCTTGTTTTGAAATATTCGTCATGAATAGTTATACTTTTTGTTTTGTTTTTTTCTCTGGTTAACATATTTGAGGGAAAGCCTCTGGGAATTTCCCATCATTTTGAAGATGGTACCCAGGGTAAACCCCAGAAATTTCAGAGCAGAACGGCAGGTCAAAGACATTACAATAATACTCTTTATAGGCTCAATTTTTCACTTACAGAAATGGAAATAGAAATAGACCCTGGATGGGTAGGATAACACTCCATCCCACAGCTTCTTATGCTCGACCCAATTGATGGTTGCGCTTGCCACCTGTTTGATGCATTTGCTAACTAAGCTAATCAATACCAAAACTGATATCATTGCAGGGATGAAACAAACTTACTTGACGTGTAATTTTCTCATTACTTTGTTAAGTTTCTATGTATCTTAATATTAAAAATATCTATGGAAAAACAGAAGCCTCAAATCTAGAAAAGATTGCCTGGCTGGATTCTTGTGATTGCAAACCAAAAAAAGTTTAATAGGTAGACCGTGTTGCCTTATTCATAAGAAAATGGATTTTTCTTATTGATGTTGTTTTCAAAAACACACCTCGATATCTATGGTTGAACCATATAACACAGATTTCCTTCAATTCAGGTGTCGGGTCTGAGGGGTAACTCTTCCACCAAAATCACCTATCACCTAGGTCTTGTACCCAACCTCATCTGTTTTTGATATGTGCCATTTAGGTGGAAGAGACCTAGCAAGGTTGGAAATGGCAATATTTCACAAACAATTCTCTGCAATTGCTTTTGTTTATTAGAAGAATTCAATTCGTTGTCTTGTTTATTAGAATAATTTAGTTAGTTAATTGTGTTTCCAAGGTGACACTTGTTTGGATTATGTAGAAGTCTAACATGAACAGTATCCTTGGTTGTCTTGTTTATTAGAATAATTTAGTGATATTTAGTAGTAGGATGCATGTAACAACAATCTTCTCATTGTTTCTTTGATTATTGAGTAAACGTTGAAGCATATATTGACAGACAAAAGTATGATGGGAAAATTTGGTGGAAATAATTTTTTTTAAATATTTTTTTGTTGTCATCGATATTCCGAAGGCTAGGTTTTTTAAAAAATAATTTTTTTCCGTCGTTATAGCGACACTTAGTTTTTTTTTTTTTTTTTTTTGGTTAAATGCTACTTTTTCATACTTTTTTTTTTTTTTTTTTTCCATCGCTATAGCGAGACTTAGTTTTTTTTTTTTTCTTGGCGTCGATAATGCGCCTTTCGTACTTGGCATCAGTAATGCGAATTTCGTACTTGTTGTCAGTAGTGCGACATTTTGAAAAATATTTCTTTGTCGTCACTATAGCGACACTTAGTTTTTTTTTTTTTTTCTATCATCGGTAATGCAACATTTCTACTCGTCACTATAGCAACATGTGGTTATTTTTTTTAATTTCTTTTCATCGGAAGAGCAACGGTTATGCAACGTTGGTAGAGCAACGGTTATGGAACGTCGATAGAGAGACATTTTGGAACGTCGGTAGAGCGAAAATTATGGAATGTCGGTAGAGCAACGCTTTGTCTAACGTCAATAGAGCAACACTTTTGGATAACGTCGAAAGAGTGACGGTTGTCTGGAAACGTCGGAAAATGTGTCGCTCTTCCGACACTTTATTGAAGTGTCGGAATTGCGACTCTAAGGCAAACAACGTTTTTCCCTGCCTCAAAGTGTCGCTTTTGGGACGCCTATGTGTCGTAAGAGATACATTTTGGCCATCGAAAATTGGGCCAAATGTGCTAGTGAGTTGTTCAAAACTACTTTAACATTTTGATGTCCACTCAAACTTTACTCCTTTTTTCTGCAATGAAGTAATGGGGTAGGCTACTACAGAAAATCCTTCCACAAATCTATGACAGTATCTGAAAATACCCATGAATGATCGTATTGTTGGTACATATGTGGGTACAGGCCAATCCAGTATTGCTTGTACCTTTTCCAGATCTACCGCTAATCCATCCTTAAAAATGACATGATCCAGATATTGGATCTTTTTTTTATAAAATTCACATCTCATAATTTTTTCATATAGTTGATGTTCTCTAAGTGTTTGCAATACTATTCTAAGATGTTATTGGTGTTCTTATTCATTTTTGGAGTATACCAAAATGTCATCTATGAAAACCAATACAAACTTATTGAGATATTTATGCAGAACACTATTGATTAAACACATGAATGTAACATGGGAATTTGTGAGTCCAAAGTGTTGGACTACAAACTCATAATGTCAATATCTAGTTCCTAATGTTGTTTTATTGTTGTCTTCATATTTAATCCGAAGTTGATGATATCCAGTTCTCAAATCAATTTTTGAGAATATGGTGGTTCTCCTTACTTGATAAAATAAATCATATTTTCTTGGAAGAGGATACCGATTCTTGATAGTTAACTTATTCAACTGCTTGTAGTCTATACACATTTGGAAAGTGCCATCTTTGTTTTTGAAAAAAAACACTAGTGCTCCCCACGGAGACACACTTGGTCTAATGTACCCTTTGTCTAATAATTCTTGTAATTGAAGTTTCAGCTATAGTATTTTAGGAATACTCATTCTATATGGTGCCCTAGAAATTGGGGTAGCTCCTGGTACTAATTCAATGAAGAAAACAATGTCTCTTTTAGGGGGTAGATGAGGGATTTATTTTGGGAATACATCCCTGAATTCCCTGGTTATAGGTAAGTCTTCCACGGCCTCATTTTATGTTGGTTGTCCAAAATCCTAAATTTGGGCATCATATACTTGAAAGCATTTTCTTGTTGTCCTTTTTAATTTCAATACAAAAATCTACTAACATATATTGGTTTTGGTGTTCCTTTAACTATTACATATTTTCCTATAGCATATGTGCAATTTACTCTTTTTTCTAAGAAATTTACTATTGATTTATTTTTTTCCGGCCAATCCATTCCTACTAATAGATCATAAGATCCTAGAGGGAGAATTTTTAAATGGATTTTAGTTCTATATCTATTTAAATTTACAGTATTTTTGGGAATTTTATTTGTAACTTTCCTCTTTGTTCCTGTAGCTAGTTGTACTAGCCAAGATTGCTGAAATGTTTCTGATTTTAGCTTACATTTTTCCACTATCTCGGGGTTGATATAGCTTAAATTTGGTCCTGCATCAATTAAAATAGAATAAGGTTGGTCAGTAATCATACCTTCAATTTCTATCATTATTGATTGGTGTTCAGCCTGTCTATCTTCTAATGCAGCACTAATCTGGGGAATATTGCGGGCAATGTCATTTACTGTAGTTTCTTCTCATACTGCTTGCATATTCTAAATTGTACATGTGTTGTGTGTAGCAACAAAACTTGTATGCTTGTTGGCTTTAATATCAAAAGTGGCTTTAATTATAAAAATACGCCATAGGTATTTAAATAATAATATTTTATTAAAATATGATATGATATAATAAGATGATTGAATGATTACAATAAGGCCTGATTTTATACCCATGCAGGTGCCTTTTCATGAATGGGCATGTCTTTTAGACATGCCCTTCCATTAACCTAATCACTATTTATATAATCATTAATTAATTATTAAATAATTATATTTATTACTTTAGTTATGAATTATATTCATAACATTTCCTTCTTCTCGAAAATCTTTTTCCTCAAAGCTTAAAAGGATACTAATTTTCTCTACTTTAATTTCTTCCCAAGTTTCTTCATCTTTTGTGTTTTTTTATTGTTGCTGGCAATGATATTTCTTGTATAAAAGCCACATTTATGTCCTATGAAATATTTGTCTCCACATTTCCAACATTTCTCTTCCTTTTTTCCTTTATTATGCATAACTAACTTCCCTCTCATTATTAGGTCATTCACTTTCTCTATTATGGATTACTGCAGAAATTTTTTTAACACGGGTTGTGACTTTTGCACATGAAGTTTCTAATTGCTGAAGCTTTTTTAGAATTTTATTAATTTTTTCACTTTTTTTAGGTTCTTCACTTAATGGTACATTGTATGGTAAACAATGTTCCCGGGCTTGTATACTACGTTCATAAGCTTGTAAGACGATGTTGTGAGACATGGCTCTGATATGGCTCTAATATGGCTTTGATACCACTATAGCAACAAAACTTGTATGCTTGTTGGCTTTAATAGAAAAAGTGGCTTTAATTATAAAAATACACCAGAGGTATTTAAATAATAATATTTTATTAAAATATGATATGATATAATAAGATGATTGAATGATTACAATAAGGCCTACTTTTATACCCATGCAGGTGCCTTTTCACGAATGGGCATGTCTTTTAGACATGCCCTTCCATTAACCTAATCACTATTTATATAATCATTAATTAATTATTAAATAATTATATTTATTACTTTAGTTATGAATTATATTCATAACATTTTGTGGGAAGTCCCGCAACATATGAGGTTATACGCACCCACAACATTTTAATGGTTCTTTCACTTTTACTACTCTTTTTTTTGTTTCCATTGGCTTAGAACCCGTGTGGGATTGTGATGTCTGATTTTCCCCACTTTTATTAAAAAAAAATTGTTTCTAGTTTTTCCCAAAAAATTTTAGATAGGTTGGTTTTGATCTTTGTGTGCTTGACTCCCCTTTCCCTTTCTCTTTATCCTGCCAGTTTTTCAGTTGATCATTTCTGCCTTTAAATTTTTGGTAGCACAGTCTTGCTTTTTGAACAGCTTCATCCATTATTTTAGGATTATCAAACTCGATTATTTCTTTGTATATGGTAGGTAGGCAATTCAGAAATCATTGTACTT
The DNA here is from genome assembly GCA_034641835.2 of Pinus albicaulis. Lineage (NCBI taxonomy): Eukaryota > Viridiplantae > Streptophyta > Pinopsida > Pinales > Pinaceae > Pinus > Pinus albicaulis. Next base: position 991,432,239 of record CM076583.1, read on the forward strand.
TGGATTTTTCTTCCATGATGTAAGGCACATAGCGAAGTAAATTTGTAAATATTGTAACAAATTCATCAATTGTGAGTTGTCCAAGCCTCAACCCATGAAATTCCTTCGTTCTGTCATCATAATACCTCTCACTAAGGTATCTGTATTTTAATTTCTCTTGGAATTCTTCCCATGAAACAATTTTTTCGTCAAGAAAGTGTATAATTTTTGCCTCTTCCCACCAAAGAGTGGCTTTACCTTGCAGTTGGTAAACTGCCAATATTTATTTCAAATTACTTTTGTATTCATATACCTGGAAGTATTTGACCATGTTCAAGAGCCAAGCTTCTGCATCCTCTTACTTTTCCCCATCAAAGGTTGGAGGCTTAATTTTGCAGAATTCCCCTTGCAACTCCTTTTTCTTTCTTGATTTTGATCCAAATTATTCCCCACTCTCCGACCCCTCTGATTTGGGTTCAATTTATTTTCTCTTTATTTCTTGGTATTAATTTTGATGACTAACCTTAAGTTTAATTCCCTTATCAACCTCTCTTGCTCATTACTGGCCTGCAACAACCATTCTTTGCTAGTCCTTAGCTGAACCATTTCGTGTTGCATATTGCTTATCATTTCCAGCATTTGAGCATTTGGATATGGTGGGGCTCCCCCACCACCCAGTTCTACGTACATTTCCTTTTTTTTATTCATAATAATAGCTCTAACTGTTTATGCACTTCAATCACTCTACACAGAAATAAATTAGTATTCAAAAAAAAAAAAATCTTTAAATTTTTAACATAACAAAATTTCTTTTCCTATGTTGGGATCCATAAGCCCAGAGTTTTTAACATGGGCTTTGAAACCATTTGTAACAACTCCAACTAACCCGTTTTATTTTTCTTTTTATACTAATTATGTTCATGATCACTATTCTATTCTGACATATTCGTCATTGATTAATTTTAACAATGATAGTGCAAACTCAAAGATTGTGTTTGTTTTATTTTTCCTATCCTTAACTTCTATCTTGGCTTATAATTTTTCTTAGGTTGGTTTATCTAACAACCTCATTAAAATAATTCTATAATATTCATACTTAATTTACACTAAAGGGAATTTTCTTATTTGGATTCTTATATATATTTATCATATGTATTTTATCCTAATTCCCACTCCCTCTTATTTTTATTCCCCTTCATAATGTCATAAATTACCCTTGTTATAACCTTACAGCATATTTAAATACTTTTGTATTCAAGTTATAAATTATCAATTATAAATTTTACACTATTATAGCTATTATTCGAATAAGTAAATCAACCTATCCTTCATTCGTGGCATAAAACTTTATATATTACCACATACCCCACCTAATAATAAATCATATAATACATACTACCCAACCATATACCCCACCTAATAATAAATCATATAATACATACTACCCAACCATATACCCCACCTAATAATAAATCATATAATACATACTACCCAACCATATATATATATATATATATATATATATATCCCAACAGAATGTTAGATACATATATTTCAATGAAACGTTCACACCACATACAATTTAACATATATGAACTATTGGAATTCCATCATATTCCTCCCATCGAGTTTCAATAGTTTAATAAAATTGTTTAAATTCATTGATATACCATTAATAATTTGATTTATGAATGACGGGATTGTACCCATACTATATTAACTATCCCTCTGTACATTATCTTTTCGTTTCCATGATCCATTTATTGTTGGAACGTTAACACCTTCATATCACATGGCTTCAGTCCTTGCGAGGACACCTATATGGTAGTGATGAACAGTGAGGATTTATCGAGGCTTATTCATTCTTTGAATGATTTTTGTTAGGGTTTCAAAGTTTCATTTTGTTTTTCATTCGACCTGTTTTCCACTTTGATAAATCAGTGCATAGAGATATGCCTATCCAGATTTTTTACAAGAAAATTCTGTGAGACTGACAAGTGTATTACTCATATGCCCTCTCTCTTCCTATTCTTGTGCAGTGCAACTTCAGGGGAAGGCTGAATTTGCATTTCTATTTTCAAAATAGCGTTTTTAATTTTTTCTTTACAGGTAAGAAACCTCTATTTCTAACTTCACTTTATTTGATTTTCCGCATTACTCATATTAGTTGTATCTATGACTATACTTTCAATTTTGTTCATGATTTTAATTTTAATTGTGATTAATTGTGATAGTATAATTTAGGATTGGACTCCTTCGAAATCCCCTTCGTCTTCAGCTTATTCCTCATGGCCAGAAGGATGACGTAAGTCATTTTCTTTATTAAAAATTCTCCAAGGTTTTTATGTTATACTTGTTGCAAAAATTCGAACCCTATGATTATAATTCTAGGTTCTCATTTTCTTGGATGATTTCACATCCCAGGAATTCCCCAATTCGTCTTTCTCATTGCTATACTATAGAATTATTATTACAAATTTATCTAAGGAATTTTGTTTGCATACGATGGTTTGTAACTCCTCCTTGAGGGTTTCTACTTCCACTAGTTTTCTCCATTCATTGCGTTTTTCTTATTTTATCTCTGTTTTGCATCAACCGTAGAATTTATCATTTTTTCATTTAGGAACTTTCCCTATTCGTTAACTATAATTATTAAATTTTAATTACAGTGAATTTCTCTTCGAAATCAATATTCTTTTTCCTTTTCCTTTCGAAATTGGAATTTTCCCCAATTTTGGATTCTGGATTTTTCACAGAATTTCTATTTCAATTTTGGAGTCAAAACTTACTGATCCACTATGTGCTTTCTCTGTTATAGTTACATGCGAGAGAATTATATAAATTTCCTTTACTATAGATGTAATTTCTATACCTATGTTATAAAATTTCTTGTTAGGAACTTTATCATTTTAGTTTTGTTTGTATATATTCTATTTTTAATCATATGGCACTGTAGTTCATTTTTGTATTGAGAAATATTATCTCTTTCTTTCACCACCAGGGATACCTTACGCTCTCTGTAATGGTAAGTGGTACTAACCTTAATATTTATACAACTGAACTCGGCCTTTGATTACGCAATTGTTCTTCCAAAATACATAGTATACCTTTAATTGTTTTCAGCATGGTTTTAGGATTTACTTCCACGATTTCTGAATAATTAAATTTTAATAGAGATTTCCAATTAGAAGTATCTGAGAATTAAAATGTAGATTTTCAACGAAATTCCATTTTGTTTATTATGAACTATGTAATTTCATTACATATTGTTCAATTTCCCCATTTCAATTATTACTTGGGATTTAACATAGTTACCGATCAAACGGGAACTCTAGCCCAAAAAGACTCGAAAAACATGAAAAAATGCCCCAAAAAATAGAAAGTGTGTATTCTAGAATGCATTTTATTTTCTCAAGGTCAAATTTCAACATTCTATAAAATTATGCTAAAAACGAAATTGTTTCTTGAAAAAAGGATTGAAAAAACACCCTCAAAACAAAACAAGTTGATGCTAGAATAACAAAAAAAACATTGTGTCACACTTTTGACACATTGTAACAATGGAATTAAAGAAGCAATATTAGGACATCGAAAAATTGTAAAATTCTAAAAATTTTGATACATGATGTTAAAGATAAACAAAATCATGTCTGAAGGCCTTATCATTTCGAAAAAATTTCATCCATGTTGTTAAAGATAAAATATCTTGACTCTAAACAACCCTAAAATTGTAATTGTTTTCAACCATAACATTAAAGACAAAATTTCGTAGTGCATAAAAACCTTAATGACAAGTTTTAAATCTCAAGTTTTTAAATCTTAAGTTTTCAACATACTTGAACCATGAAATTATGGAGAAATTATATGACTTAAACAATTTTTAAAAATGAACAAGTAAATGAAATATTTATTATTCCAAGAGTAATTTTAATATTAAAGGATAAAAATATATCTCTTTTCAAATCTTAGCCTAAGACAAATTTAAATCTTATTGCAACCAAAACCTAAAAATAAATCATCAAAATAGAGTGTCTGCTTTCAATGAGGCATATAATTTTTAAAAATTTTAAAATTATATTATACCAAATGGTAACAATACATAATATAATGGCAATATCACTGCATAATCTAAAAATTCAACATTAATTTCTATTTTCTTTTTTTACTTTTAATCAAAATATCAACATTGGTATATTGAATAAAACATACGTTATTTTCATAATTCATTGTTGTGTTGTGGATATTCTAAAGAGATGAATTCTTCATAATTAAAACAAATAATCCAAAAAATATAGAAATTTCTCATAACTTCGTGAAAAACCAGATGGAATTCAAAATATTTATTTCAAGTTACCATGCAAACATCAATTACATAAAAGTGTCTTAGACAGTTATTCTGTAATACCCCAAGTTCCTATGATTTTTAATTGATAATTGAATAAATCAAAAGGGGAAGCGGACCGCAATGGAGAACTAGTATGTGGATTTATTTTATTTTAATTAATAAAAATAAAATAGAAAATTATGTGTGCAATGACTAGATTGAGAATTGAGATCTGAAACCTAAATCCATGAGGATGTGGATAAGGTGATGAGACTTTCCCACACCTTCCAGAAATCCTTGGAAGGAATATTACCAAAATTAGATTTGGAGATAAACATCTAATTTCTCCAATGAAGAGGAAAATAATTGGGAAGAGGAAAAAAAAGCTGAAAAAGTGAAAAAGACAGCTTTAACATACCTCTATGAGGGAAATTCTAGGAAAAACAGGAAGAAAGCATCCTGAAATTTCTGGACGTAGAAATTGGAAACAGGCTTGGGAAAGCACATCTTAAATAAGCTACTCCATGATAGACAAAGGGTTTTCTATCACTGGGAGCTAAGGTCTCGGCTCGGGGGTGAGTTACAGAGAGAGAACTCTATGGTTGGGTGGAACTAGTCATAGCAATTGGTATGCACACCTAACTATAATTTTACTGAGTTATATGATTTTCAATTATGTGTTAAATGATATGTGAATTGGAAATGGTTAAGATATAATTATGTGAAATTGTTGAAGATAAGACTTATAGATTTTACTTATTTTAATTATCAATTAGATATAAGTAGCCCATACATTTAACAAATTCTGTTACTATAGTAACATTTGATCTATATGGTTTTATGGACAAAATTGAGTTAAATCCAACTTCCATAATTTCTAAAACTAATGATAGATTTAAATCTGGGGTTAGGATTTTAACCGAGAATAATTATATTCCATTTAAATAGTTAAAATGTTATTATTAATTGACAAAACTCTCAAAAGAAAAAGCTCAAGGAGCGTAAATTAATTTCATATCTAAGTCATAACAGTTTACATAGTGGAGAAGGGTGTACAGATATCATTAATTTGAAACATGTATAAGAATAAAATATGCTGAAATGAAATCTTGAGCGAACCAGAATTAAACAAAGTAAGTATAATAGAATTAACGATGTCAATTCTATCATAAATCCTACTTTAATTATTTTAATATGTATTCATAATTCGAGATAGAAGAAATAAATACAAATTATTCAGAATTTCATTTTAAGGAAATTACTATATTTAGAAGATGAATATAGAGAAATCAGTAAGCAACTGATTCTTGATAAAATTCTATTATATGCAAAAGAAATAGTACATTAAACTCAAATATATAAATCTGAATATGATACATATATCTAGAAAGATAAAAATGCTATTATAGTGGTGTTTTCATCGTACAGACTTTGACATTTACCATGCGAAAGTTAGGAATATCCTACATCTATATTATATGTTGTAGTAAGAAGTCATAACAGGAAATTTGTATGAAAACCTTGTGATTTCAAGTGAAGATATGTACTAAGAATTTGTAATTACGAAAAATAGATGATAAAACATCTACCTATAATTACACTCTTGTTAATTAGACAAGGCTATGGAAGCCTAAATGTACGCTAGGAGAAAGATATATACCTAAATGTAGAATAAACATAAGAATGTATTTTATCTAAGTTAAAGAAAATGCTTATTATGTAGACCGTAAAGATGGAATACAAATACCACTAAATAGAAATCATCACAATAAGAATTAAATAGAGTAATATTATACGAAAAAAAATTACAGTCCCGAAGGGGGCTATATGCCCAGAAATTCTGAAAGGTGTTTGAAAAATCAAAATAAAAATTAATACAGTACTGTCACAGAGGTATAATTTTATAAAAAATTATATTCCATAATCTGGGAAATTCTGGAAAGATGACCAAAGGAGAATAGACATCCCAGAACGAGGCATCAACCTGAGTAGGCAAGGAATTATAATTGGTAAGATAATATAGTAGATGAGTAGGCCAATTAATTTTATAATCAGCGAAGGTAGCATGGATGTACCTACACAATTTAAACAAACATATTAGAAACTCTACAATGAAGTGAAATTGCCACATAATGGAAATCATAAGAAAGTTATGCCAGAAGTTACAAGATACACCTTGAAACGTTCAGATCCTTGGGTTTCATACCTGTAGTTACAAAAACGCCAGAAGGTCAATAATCCCACTCAGTGTAGCTGGAGAAAAGAAATTTAGTGATACAGTGGATTATTCACCAAGAATTCAGTGTGGTTAAATACGCAAGGCACTTTTCTACCATTAAAAACTAAAATACCTAATGAAAATCAAACAGGAACGTAGAACGTATATCATCTACAAAGCGAGACAGAGTTAGAGAGCCTTACCAAGTAGTTGCAAAACCCTTAAGAAGAATGGGGGAAAAAAGTTGCACTGGTTTGGCAATCTGGAGTCGAAGATGTTGCTCAAAAAAAAATTGTAATTCCCAGTAGGAAAATCAAAGAGTGATAACCACTAAGAAAATAACCATTAACGAAACTACGAACCCCTAAAACGATTTCTCCATTTTGTCAGTTACAGTGGATTTAGAACAGATCGAAATGGTAATGTCATATTAACTAAGCTAAAGTAAATAATGGAAGGAAACGGAGTCAAATTACCTAAGTTAATTAACAAAGTCGTGTGGAGAAAACACGGGATAATCCGTGGATACATTTCAAATGAGAGTGAGAAGAGGTGGAGAAAACATCTCTGAGAAACCTCTCTGGTGAACGATGAAAATGAGGATGATAAATGAAGCATAAACACTGTAAAAACAAATTAATGTACTCCTCAGAAAACCCTAAGTTCATAATATCTCCACTGTCCACATGGCAGCAGATGTGGGGTAAAAGTTGAAAAGATGAGATGGTCTCAAAAAACGATGTGTGATCAAATCAAACCTGTAGAAAATCCCACGACGTAAACTATAGATATATCGACATTTAATAAATAGTACCTAGTCACATGGGATGCGACGGAGAGAAATTAAGAGTGGGTACTACTTGTCTCTTCAAGTTTACACATTAGTTGCCACGAATTTCATGAAGTGGGAATGGGTAATTCAATGAGGTACCTTGATATTTAATGCCACCATTCATGATTCTCGAACCAAACAACAAGTGGTTGGGCACCTTCATGTTAAATTATAACCCCAAACATAAGGTAGCTTATCCTATTAAGCCGTGATAATTTAAATAACATATTTTAGTAAGTGATAGTTAGATAGGAGTCAGTTAAGGGAAACGGGGTTGACCTGAAATACTAAACCACTATAACGTAAAAGAAATAGAGTTAAGAAGTAAATGAAAGTACTGCCTCGAGTATAGCATATAATTATATAGGATATGGATGTAATGTTAAGCTAGGGAATACTATATAGTTTCCTTTGAATACATGGGATCATGTTAATTAATACATAAATGAATAAGGGAGTTAACGATTAAACAGGTACTCTAATATAAATAAAATAAAATATATATATATTATCAAAAGAAGAACAAATAAAAATAAGGTGAAGAGATAGGCTATTTAATTTGAAATAAGGGATTATCATAGAAAGACAATAAGAAGTTTCCTCAGACTTAGTTCTACTATGAGAGGTATGCTCAAGAGTACTTTCATCAATAGTAAACTAAATACTAAAACTTAAGGAGAGAAATTAATTATTTTAGTATGGATTTCAGAGTCTCTTCGATTTGCAACAATGATCTAAATGTGGAAATAGAATGTCATCAACTTGGGATGAATACTTCCAAAAAAAAAAAAAATGTGTGTAAGTGAGAGACATTAAAAATGGTATCAGAGCATTAGTTAAAACACTAGGCAAATTATGTGCCCACACAGAAAATGTATGCTGCTGTAAAATTTTTGGAATTTAAATTTTGCTAATATTATTTTCATGTACATTGAACAGTACTGAAGTATATAGCTGCAAACTATGACTGAAGAAGAAGAGTTGTATGTAGATCTGGGTGGGGGATACAACACGCCAGATCCAAATGTTCTGTTGATGGCTATGTTTCATAGAATGCAACGAGACATCGCGTAGCTAAAAATCCACAATGAAAAGCTATCTTTAGCCATTGAGGAGCGGGACCAACTAATAAGAGAATTGACTTCTCGAAATAGTCAAGAAGGTGAAGTTTCTGGAAGGAAGAGAAAAAGAAAGGTTAATTTCTTAAAAGATTCTGAGGAACATGATGCCTATAGACAGCAATCTAGATGAAAGAAGGAACTAAAAGGTGAATTCCGAAAAATTAAACCTCCCTCCTATAATGGAGAGAAAGAGGAAGATGCTGAAGCATGGCTTCTGAATATGATAAAGTACTTTCAGGTTTACGAATATGAAATTAACTTAAGAGCCAAGTTGGTTACTTATCAACTGCAAGGTAAGGCTACCTTATGGTGGGAAGAAACAAAAATGGTTCATGTCATTGATGAGATAATGGTGACTTGGGAGGATTTTCAATTCAAGTTTAAAAATAGATACTTGAATGAACGATACTATGACGACAAGGCAAAAGAGTTTCATGAACTCAAATTGGGACAACTCATGATTGATAAGTTTGTAACCAAATTTACAAATATGTTACGATATGTACCTTATATCAGAGAGAAGAAGGCAAAGGTACAGAGGTTCCTAAATTTTCTTCCCACTATTTATAAAGAAAAGATAGAGTTTGATAACCCAAAAACGATGGATGAGGTGGTGCGGAAGGCCAGATTTTATTACCAGCAATTCAAGTGTACGACAGAACAAGGAAAGAATTGGAAAAACAAAGGTGACTTCAATGGAAAGAAAACAAAACCAGCCTATCTGAAAAAATTTGGGAGAAACCACCAAAGAAATAATTTTAGTAAAATGGGTGAAAATCAAACTGTTCAATCCCAAACTAGGTCCAAACAAATGAATGGAAATAATAAGAGGGAAGGGACTGTTAAAATGAAATAACTTATAAAGTGTTGGGGTTGTGGAGAACCTCATTTATTGAGGTACTACCCACATCGAAATATCTAAACCGTACAAGTACTAAGAGAGGAAACTACAGTTAACGATGTAGCAAGGAACATCCCCAAAATCAGCGTTGCCTTAAAAGATCGTCAAGCAGAACACCAGTCCATTATGGTCGAAATGGAAGGTATGATTGCTGACCAATCTGTTATAGTTTTAATAGATCTAGATGCATATTTGAGTTATATCAATCCTCAAATGGTAGAAAAATGTAAATTAAAGTCAAATAAATTTCATCATTTTTGGTTAGTTACTGGTACAAAACGAAAAGTAACTCATAAGTTACCCCAAACAGCCATAAATCTGAATGGATACCAAACAGAATTAAATTTAAATATTTTAGCATTAAGGTCTTACGATGTACTGATAGGGATGGACTGGTTAGAAAAACAGAAGGCTATGATGAATTGTTTAAAAAAAACCTCACATTACATTGACAAGGAGGGAAAACCTGTTATAATCAAAGGAAATCCCAAACCCATAAATGTGAGACAAAATTCAGTCTTTCAATTAAAGAGAATTGCTAGAAAAGGGTATCAGGTGTATTTTTTTCATGTAGAAGAGTTGGGACAACAAGCAGAAGAAAATCTTCTCAAAACATTACCAGTGCTAAGAGAATTTAAAGATGTTTTTCCAGATGAAATTCCTCATCTACCCCCCAAGAGAGAAATTGATTTTTCAATTGATTTAGTGCCGAGAGAAACTCCAGTTTCTAGAGCCCCATACAGAATGAGCACTCCATAATTAATGGAGTTAAAAATGCAACTACAAGAGTTGTTGGACAAAGGTTACATCAGACCGAGTGTATCCCCATGGGGAGCACTAGTGTTTTTTTTGAAAAAGAAAGACGGTACTTTCCGTATGTGTATTGATTACTATCAATTAAACAAGCTGACAATCAAAAACAGATATCCATTAACTAGGAGAGATGATCTCTTTGACCAGGTTAGAGGGGAAATGGTGTTTTCAAAGATTTATTTAAGGACTGGTTACCATCAGTTAAGGATTAAATATGAGGATATCAGCAAAACAACATTTAGAACCTAGTATGGACACTATGAATTTATGGTCCTACTGTTTGGGTTGACCAATGCAACCGACACTTTTATGTGTTTAATTAATAGTGTCTTAGACAAATACTTGGACAATTTTGTACTAGTATTTATTGACGACATTTTAATCTATTCAAAAAGTGAAGCGGAGCATAAAAAACATCTTATAATTCTTTTTCAAACTCTCAGGGAAAACAAATTGTTTGCTAAGTTTAGCAAATGCAAATTTTTCAAAGACAAAATTCAATACTTAGGACATATAATTTCAGAATAAGGGTTGGTTGTAGACCCAAAAAAAATAAAAGAAATCAGAGAGTGGCCTGTACCTTTTGATGTATCAGATGTAAGATCATTTATGGGAATTTCAGGATACTATCGGAGGTTCGTAGAGAGATTTTTAGCCTTAGCTTACCCCATTACTTGCTTGCAAAGGAAAGGAGTAAAATTTGAATGGACTGAAAAATGTCAAAATAGCTTTGAGTAGTTAAAACTGAAACTTACTACAGCACCTATTCTAAATATTGTTGACCTAGATCAGGAATTTGTAGTATGCACAGATGCTTGTGGAGAAGGATTAGGGGGAGTACTATTACAAGAAAATTTTGTTATAGCCTATGAATCTAGAAAACTTAAGAAGAATGAACAGAATTATAGTGTTTATGATCTTGAGTTAGCTACTATAATACACGCTCTCAAGATGTTGAGACATTACCTGCTAGGAAAGAAACCTGTGCTGATGACAGATCACATCAGCCTAAAGTATTTCTTCACTCAAACAGACCTGAATGCTAGGCAAGCTAGGTGGTTGTCTTTCCTAAGTGAATTTGACATGGAAATAAAATACATCAAAGGTAAATAAAATAATATTGCAGATGCATTAAGCATAAATGTTTGGCAAAGTTTGAATAACATTGGAAGTAGTGTCAACTTTGACTTGGAGATACTGGTTCAAGGGGTAGTATATTAAGACCAAAACTATGAAAAGCTTCAGACTCAAATGCTGAAAAAGAAATGAAAGGGTATACACAAAATCAAAAGGGGCTAATTTTTTACAGAGATAGATTGTAAATTCCTAATGTAGACTCCTTAAAGAAAGAAATTTTGGATGAATATAATAAACAACCCTATTTTGGACATCCTGGATACCAGAAATTACTCACAGCTTTGAGAAATAATTTATTTTGGCCTGGAATAAAAAAGGATGTAGCAGGTTACTTGGCTATATGCATTGAATGTCAACAGGTAAAATTTTAACATCAGCATCCAGTTGGGTTGCTGAATCCTTTACCTAATTCAGTGTGGAAGTGGGAAACTATTTCTATGGATTTTATTACTAGTTTACTAGGAACCAAATATTAGCATGACACTGTTATGGTTGTAGTGGATACTTTAACTAAAGCTACTCATTTTATACTTGTTCAGTCTACCTTTAGGACAGCTCAAGTAGCAAATGTGTTTATGAATGATATTGTAAGACTACATGGGGTACCTAAAATGATAATTTCAAATTGAGACGCAAAATTTATTGCAGCCTTTTGGAGGATATTATTTTGAGTCATGGGTACTAAATTAAATTTTAGTACTGCCTACCACCCCGAAACTGATGGCCAAACCGAAAAACAAACCAAATTATGGAGGATATGTTAAGGATGTATGTTATGGATAGGCCAACCAAATGAGAAGACTATTTACACTTAGTATAATTTTCTAACAACAACAGCTACCAAACTTCCATAAGATGAGCCCGTTTGAAGCACTTTATGGCAGAAAGTGCCACACACCCCTAAGTTGGAGTCAACCTGAAGATAAAATGATACTTGGACTAGAATCTTTGCAAGAAATGGAAAAAGTGGTGAAACATATTCAAAAAAATATCAAAATAGCTCAGGACAGACAAAAACATTATGCAGACAAAAAGAGAGTTCATTAGGAATTCAGTGTGGTTGATCATGTATATCTGAGAATTAAGCCTAAGAAGAGTACATTGCACACTGAAAGTTGTGCAAAATTAGCTCCACGATACTGTAGACCATTTTAAGTGTTGGAAAGAGTGGGACCAGTGGCCTATAAATTGGCCTTACCCATTCATATTAAGGTTCATGATGTGTTCCATGTGTCTTTATTGAAAAAATATGTACATGATTCTGCTCATGCTATTGATTGAAATGTGATTCAGGTGGAACCAGAAGGGGAATTCCTTCCAGAGCCACTTAAAATCTTGGAGTGGGAAGAAATTGAACTTCGGAACTAGACCGTAGCCAGGGTAAAAGTGCAGTGGAGGCACTTTACACCCGAAGAGGCTACTCAGGAACAAGAGGCTGATATGATGGAAAAATATTCATCATTGTTTACACAGTGAATTGTTATTTATTTATTTTTGTCAACGCCAAGGACGGTGTTTGTTTTTAGAGGGAGAATATGTAATACCCCAAGTTCCTATGCTTTTTAATTGACAATTGAATAAGTCCAAAGGGGAAGCGAACCCCAATGGAGAACTAGTATGTGGATTTATTTTATTTTAATTAATAAAAATAAAATGGAAAATTATATGTGCAATGACTAGATTGAGAATTGAGATCTGAAACCTAAATCCATGAGGATGTGGATAAGGCGATGAGACTTTCTCACACCTTCCAGAAATCCTTGGAAGGAATATTACCAAAATTAGATTTGGAGAAAAACATCTAATTTCCCTAAAGAAGAGGAAAGTAATTGGGAAGAAGAAGAAAAATATGGAAAAGCGGAAAAGACGGCTTTAAAGTACCTCTATGAGGGAAAGCCTAGGCAAAACAGGAAGAAAACATCCTGAAATTTCTGGACGCGGAAATTGGAAATAGGCTTCAAAAAGCACAGCTTAAATAATCTTCTCCAGGATAGAGAAGGGGTTTCCTATCACTAGGAGCTAAGGTCTCGGCTCGGGGGTGAGTTACAGAGAGAGAACTCTACGGTTGTGTGGAACTAGTCATAGCAATTGGTATGCACACCTAACTATAATTTTACTGAGTTATATGATTTTCAATTATGTGTTAAATGATATGTGAATTGGAAATGGTTAAGATATAATTATGTGAAATTGTTGAAGATAAGACTTACATATTTTAATTATTTTAATTATCAATTAGTATAATGATTTACAAGTAGCCCATACATTTAACATATTCTATTACTATAGTAACATTTGAATCCGTATGATTGTATGGAAAAAATCTAGTTAAATCCAACTTCCAGAATGTCTAAATATGATGACAGATTTAAATCTGGGGTTAGGATTTTAACCGAGAATAATTCTATTCCATTTAAATAATTAAACTGTTATTATTAATTGACAAAACTCTCAAAATAAAAAGCTCAGGAAACGTAAATTAATTTCAGACCTGAGTCATAATAGTTTACATAGTGGAGAAGGGTGTACATATATCATTAAGTTGAAACATGTATAAGAATTAAATGTGCTGAAACGAAATCTTGAGCGAACCAGAATTAAACAAAGTGAGTATAATAGAATTAAAGTTGTTGATTTTGTCATAAATCCTACTTTAATTATTTTAGTATGTATTCATAATTTGAGATAGAAGAAATAAATGCAGATTATTCAGAATTTCATTTTAAGGAAATTACTATATTTAGAAGACGAATATAGAGAAAGAAGTAAGCAACTGATTCTTGATAAAATTCTCTTATATGCAAAAAAAATAGTACATTAAACTCAAATATATAAATATGAATATGATACATATGTCTAGAAAGAGAAAAATGATATTATAGTGGTGTTTTCATCATACAGACTTTGACATTTACGATGCGAAAGTTAGGAATATCCTACATCTATATTATATGTTGTAGTAAGAATTCATAACAAGAAATTTTTATGAAAACCATGTGATTTCAAGTGAAGATATGTACTAAGAAGTTATAAGTACAAAAAATAGATGATAAAACATCTACCTATAATTACACTCTCGTAATGAGACAAGGCTATGGAAGCCTAAATATATGCTAGGAGAAAGATATATACCTAAATGTAGAATAAACATAAGAATGTATTTTATATAAGTTAAAGCAGATGCTCGGTATGTAAAACGTAAATATGGAATAAAAATACCACAATATAAATCATCATAATAAGAATTAAATAGAGTAATATTATAGGAAAAATTATTACAGTCCCGAAGGGGGCTATATGCCCAAAAATTCTGAAAGGTGTTTGACAAATCAAAATAAAAATTAATACAGTATTTTCATAGAGTTATAATTTTATAAAAAATTATATTCCATAATCTGGGAAATTCTAGAAAGATGACCAGAGGAGAAGAGACATCCTAGAACGAGGCACCAACCTGAGTAGGCAAGGAATTACAATTGGTAAGATAATAAAGTAGACGAGTAGGCCAATTAATTTTATAATCAGCGAAGGAAGCATGGATGTACCTGCACAATTCAAATGAACATATTAGAAACTTTGCAACGAAGTGAAATTTCCATATAATGGAAATCATAAGAAATTTATGCCAGAAGTTAAAATATATACCTTGAAATGTTCGGCTTCTTGGGTTTCATACCTGTAGTTACAAAAATGCTATAAGGTCAATAATCCCACTCGGTGTGGCTAGAGAAAAAAAAGTTACTGATACAGTGGATTATTCACCAAGAATTCAGCGTGGTAAATTATGCAAGGTGCTTTTCTGCAATTTAAAACTAAAATACCTAATGAAAATCAGACAATAACGTAGAACATATATCATCTACAAAGAAAAACGGAGTTAGAGAGCCTTACCAAGTAGTCACAAAACCCTTAAGAAGAATCAGGGGAAAATTTTGCAGTGGTTCAGCAATCTGGAGTCGAAGATGTTGCTCCAAAACGAATTTTAATTCCTAGTAGGAAAATCAAAGAGTGATAACCACTGAGAAAATAACCATTAACAAAACTACGAACCCCTAAAACGATTTCTCCATTCTGTCAGTTACATTGGATTTAGAACAGATCGAAATGGCAATGTCGTATTAACTAAACTGAAGTAAATAAGGGAAGGAGACGAAGTCAAATTGCCTGAGTGAATTAATGAAGCCATGTGGAGAAAATGCGGGATAATCCGTGGATACATTTCAGATGAGAGAGAGAAGAGGTGCAGAAAACATCTATGATAAACCTCTCTGGTGAACGATGAGAATGAGGAATGATAAATGAAGCTTAAACATTATAAAAAAAAATTAATATACTCCTCATAAAACCCTAATTTCATAATATCTCCACCGTCCACGTGGCAGCAGATGTGGGGTAAAAGTCGAATCAATGAGATGGTCTCAAAAAATGATGTGTGATCCAATCAAACCTGTAGAAAATCCCATGACGTAAACTCTAGAGATATACACATTTAATAAATAGTACCTGATCACATGGGATGTGATGGAAAGAAATTAAGAGTGGGTACTACCTGTCTCTTCAAGTTTACACATCAGTTGCCATGAATTTCATGAAGTGGGAATGGGTAATTCAATGAGGTACCTTAATATTTAATGCAACCATTCATGATTCTCGAACCAAACGACAAGTGGGTGGGAACTTTCATGTTAAATTATAACCCCAAACGTAAGGTATCTTATCCTATTAAGTCGTGATAATTTAACTAACATATTTTAGTAAGTGATAGTTAGATAGGAGTCGGTTAAGGGAAATAGGGGTTGACCCGAAATACTAAACCACTATAACGTAAAAGCAATAGAGGTAAGAAGTAAATGAAAGTATTGCCTCGAGTATAGCATATAAGTATATAGGATATGGATGTAATGTTAAGCTAGGGAATACTATATAGTTTCCTTTGAATACATGGGATCATGTTAATTAATACATAAATGAATAAGGGAGTTAACCATTAAATAGGTACTCCAATATAAATAAAATGAAATATATATATATATATATTATCAAAAGAAATACAAATAAAAATGAGGTGAAGAAATAGTCTATTTAATTTGAAATAAGGCATTATCATAGAAAGACAATAAGAAGTTGCCTCACACTTAGTTGTAGTATGAGAGTATGCTCAAGAGTACCGTCATCAATAGTAAACTAAATACTAAACTTAAGGAGAGAAATTAATGATTTTAGTATGGATTTCAGAGTCTCGTGGATTTGTGACGATGATATAAATGTGGAAATAGAATGTCATCAACTTGCGACGAATACTTACAAAAAATAAAAATAAAAATAAAAATTGTGTGCAAGTGAGAGACATTACATATTCAAAATCAACCATAGGTTCTGACACACCATCAGAATCTATATCTTCATATCAATGACTCAATGTAGATGAAGATTATCCATATTCTTCTCTTTCATCAACTAGTGCTCCATCTGATTCAACATGCATGCCCACCATTTCAGAGTTCAAATGTCCTGTAGATCTACAACTACATTTTGCAGAGTCCCATCTCAGGAGTAATTTTTTTTGGTAGCAATTTCTTCAAAATATTTATGGTCTTCAACTAAAAATTTCCTCTCTTTTTCAAATTGAATTCATACACAAGTATGTCAACATCCTCCAATTTTAAGACATCTATGCAGCGACGATTTATATTTGTGCCCTTTCTTTTTCTCTTTCTGCCAATTCTTTTTCAATTACCATCTCTGGCTTGCACACAGCATTGAAAGGGTGGGTACTTGTGTCATACAAATGTACATCAACGGCTGTAATATCTTCATTTTTATTCATGACCTTTATAAGCTTGGCATTCCAGAATGGATAGCCAAGTGGATCTTCATCTTCTAACACTGCTATCATGCAACCCCCCTTAACATCCTGCACAAAACCCTTGTAAAGGTCTTCCATGGCTTCACGTTGTGCACGTGATCTTATAGAACCAATATAGATTTCTCTTTAATATACCTGTGGAGAATTAATAATAGCGTGATACTATTTTTGTTCAACAATGTGTGTTTCCTCATGTTCATTCTGCATATTTTGTGGCCAAAAAAAAAAGGAGCCTTCAAAAGTGTATCCTCATTTATTGATCTTGAAATCATATCACTTTGATTACTGAAAAAAGACTCCCGCCAAACTAAATCAGCAACATCAAAGTACTCATATGTATCTCTAACACATATTTTAATTTCCTCCAGACATTCAAAATAATTTATGTCTCTCTTATGCCTTCGTGCATTATGGAGTTCAGCAACTGACTGTAATAACAATATCTTTGATGAAAATATTGGACGCTCTAGAATGAAATTCAAAAATGATAAACCTAACGATGGCCCCCATTCTATGACAGTTGAATACTTCTTGCCCCATATAAGTGTTATCCCATCAATTTTTTGATACGAAGTTGATGCTGGACACTGATGTCATTAAGTTGTTCAATGCATTTCTCCTCATCATGTGATCCCAAAATAAACCTTCGCATGTCAATAGTTTCTTCCAACACATGAAAAACAGACCCTGGAATGTACCATTTCTTAATACATTCAATTAATGATGGAAGGCTCCCAACACCTTTCCTCCTCAATGTTACTGAAAAATGACTGAAAATTTGATCAATATGATCATGAGTATGCCCAACAAGAAGGAAACCAACCTTTATCTTTTTAAAAATTCCCAATTCAATAAGCATGTTTAGATACCCAAAAAGAACTTGATTTTTGTTTTCACGGCTTGTGTTTTCTAATTTTACATACAGAACTTGAGGAATAATACCAGACCAATGGTCAAATTTGCATCATTATGAATATTTGGAGCTGTGAATAAAACCCTTGAAAACATCTTCTCATTAAATACCATATAATGAACTAAGTGAAACTAAATGAAATTTTCCTTCTGTAATTTTTTTGTTGTACGAACAAAATGTGGAAGAAGTGTTTTCTTTTGGTCCATACCATCAATTATCATACCCAAATATTTATTTGGATTATCATAACACTTCTTTCGATGTTTATACAACTTTTTTCTTTCACTTGTTTGTTGAATGTGATGCTCTTGAAGTTCTTTGACAATGGAATATGTACATAAAATAAAAGAAATATTTGAATAAATATATTTTCATAGTTGATGACTATCCAATTTTAAAAAATAATGTTTTGAACACATACCTCTTTCTGCCCCTTGACATTTATCTCTTTTTTCTTTAAGAGAAGCACATGTGCTGCAAACCCCCATCTTTTTCTTCTTAGGAATACGAACATTATTGAATTTGTTTTTCCATACCCTTGTAAAATAGTAATATGTAATAAAATTACCAACTCCTTCAGGAGCTTCTGCATAATCTTTGTATAATATGAATATTTCTCGTCTTGAGAAATTATCTGGAATACGTATTGTGTCTTTATTTTGCATACACTCTTCATGCTTTGAAAAGAAGTCTTTCATCCATGACATAGCAGTGTTTACTAATGGCCCAACCTCTCGTTTATAACGTACTTCTGAATAATATATGTGATCCTTTTCCATTTTTTCTTAGATTCTTGACAAACGAAAATTACCAATTAAATGAAACATTTTGAAAGCCTTTCTACAGAGAAATACATTTCCAATATGATAATCATAACCTTCTAGTGTAGATTGCATGCAACCCACTATGAATTTTGCATGCTTTTATTCATTGACGGATATCTTTTCCTTTTCTCCAAAGAAAATTTGAAATCCATATGTTTCAAGCAATCCCTTCAACAACATTCACTTGAAATCAAATGAACGACGAAACTTATTTTTGTGAGATATGTTGTCCTCACCCTTGTATAACTGGAATGTTTTGGATTGATATGAAAATGGATACTCCTTACAATATTTGCTTGCAATAGCTTCATCATTCCATCATCATTTGTAGAAGCATTTTCATCACCATTAGGAGGAATATTATCCCCACTATCATCATTCTCAACATAGTTAATAAATTCATCAACATCATTGCCTGGAAAATTTTCATTACCATCCTCACTTGAAGAAAACATTTCACAAGAATCATATGTGATTTTATAACCCTGACTCAGATGAAATTGTTCACCATCTTGATCCATGCTTTCAAATTCTTCCATGGGAGGATTCAATTCTTCATCACCATGAGCGTCTTTGAAATGATCACTTAGATAAAATGCATTATTCAAATATGTGCCTCTAAAATTATCATTTGCAAGAAACTCTTCATCCTCTCCTTCCTCAATGGTGCTCTCATAATCCTTGGGATTAGGCCTAAGTGGAAGCTTTGAATTTGTATTCAGTAGAATTTCTTCATCCCGCCCCTCGCCTTCCTCATCGATGCTCTCATAATCCCTAGGATTAGGAATAAGTGGATGCCTTGAATCTATATTTATTGGAAATTCTTCATCCCCAACTTCATGAGTGGTGCTCTTATAATCGTTACGATTAGGATGAAGTGAAATTTTTTACTCTGGAAATTCATCCCCCTCTTCATTAGTGGTGCTAGCATAATCCTTAGGATTAGGAAAAATTGGATATTTTGACACTGCAAATTCTTCATTCCCCTCTTCAGTAGTGGTGTTGGCATAATCCTTAGGATTAGGACAAAGTGGATATTTTGACTCTGGAAATTTTTCATTCCCCTCTTCATCAATGGTGCTAGCATATTCCTTAGGATTAGGATGAAGTGGATATTTTGACACTGGAGTTTTTTCATCCCCTTATTCATCAGTGGTGCTCACATAATCCTTAGGATTAAGACAGACTGGATATTTTGACGCTGCGAATTTTTCATTCCCCTCTTCATCAGTGGTGTTGGCATCATCCTTAGGATTAGGACGAAGTGGATATTTTGACTTTGGAATTTTATCATTCCCCTCTTCATCAGTGGTGCTGGCATAATCCTTAGGATTAGGACGAAGTGGATATTTTGACTATGGAATTTTTTCATCCCCCTCTTCATCAATGGTGCTGGCATAATCCTTAGGATTAGGACGGAGTGGATATTTTGACGCTACAAATTCTTCATTCCCCTCTTCATCAGTGTTGCTCGCATAATCCTTAGGATTAGGCCGAAGTGGATATCTTGACTTTGGAAATTCTTCATTCCCCTCTTCATCAATCGTGTTGGCATAATCCTTAGGATTAGAACAAAGTGGATATTTTGACTCTCCAAATTCTTATTTCCCCTATTCATTTGTGGTGTTGGCATAATCCTTAGGATTAGGATGAAGTGGATATTCTTCATCTCCCCCTTCATCAGTGGTGCCCTCTCAATCCTTGGGATTAGGACGAAGTGAAAATTTTGACTCTGCAAATTCTTCATCATGCCCTTCATCAATTTTGCTTTCATAATCCTTAGGATTAAGAGTAAGTGCAATAATTGACCCTCGATTTACAGAAATTTATTTTTTTTGTGCCTCGTAAATTATGTTCTCATCATCCTTAGGACTATGACCAAGTCAAATATTTTACTCTCTATTCATAAGGAACGAACTCCTGTTATATTCATCAATATGAATAGAGTTGTTGTGTGACGAAGATGTTGATGTTGTAGAAAGAAAAACTTCACTATCAGAAGAACCCATGGCTTTCAACTAGAAGATGTTGAATGATACGAATGCCTCTCCCAATTACAATATGTAGCTTAAAGACTGAAAATTTCCCTCCAAATTCCCCCCCCCCCCCAAAAAAATTTCATGAAAAACTTTCCCTCCAAATTTTTCGTTTTAAATATTTCGTACAAAATATTCATCTAAAATGTATTTAAAAACATTTTAATAAATTGTTTGTCTTGAAATATTTTACCGATATTTCTATTCAAAATATCCACAAAATATTCCTATCATGCATACCTTCCAAACTAAAATAATGTTGTTATTTTAATGATTTAACATTGACTACATGTAAATATTAACTATAATAATTACATGCAAATGTTAACTATTTTAACTATAATTAACTACATGTAAATATTTTAAATTTTACATTTTAATCCTACATTATATTTATCTAAAATATATTTCAAAATTTCTTAATAAACTATTGGTCTTGAAATATTTCACCATACTTTCTATTCAAAATATTCACAAAATATTCCTTTCATGCATGTCTTCCAAACTAAAATAATTTTCTTATTTGAATGATTTAACATTGACTACATGCAAATATTAACTATTTTAACTATAATTAACTACATGTAAATATTTTTAATTTTTAATTTTAATCCCAGATTATATTTGAATGATTTAACTTTAAAATGCATATAATGTGCTAAATATAACTATAACTATGTAAATATTAACTATTTTAACTATAATTAACTACATGTAAATATTTTAAATTTTAAATTTTAATCCCACATTCGTTAAACAGTAAACCAATCACACAATATTCGCTATATAATAAGAGTCATTGTTTCTATTCATCACATCACATCAAGTCTTCTGATTTTCATTGGGGCAATTTTCTCGAGGTTTTGTGTTGTCATTTGTAACTTTGTAGAGGCGTTGCATTCACATTGGAGGCATTGTGTTGGCATTGGTAATTTTGTGGAGGTGTTGTGTTCGCAATGGTAACAGGAGCTTTTCGCATTTCAAAGGTTTGTTTTCCTTATATTTTGTCCATTTAAAGATGCTTTTGGAGAAAATATGCTTTTTAATGGCTTTTGTGTTTAAAAGCTATTTTTTTATGGTTTTTAGGTTCAAAAGCAATATTTTTTTAATATTTTTTTAGTCAAGAAATTGGAAAAAAAACTCAATTTTTTAGAGTTTTAAAGACAAAAATTTCGTTTTTAGGGTTGATGGGTTCCTCCATGACAGGAAAAAAATAAAAAATTAAAAAATAAAAAATAAAAAACAACCATGCACATAAAAAAATAGTTATATTTATTCTATTTTTATTTTTTCTAAAAGTGCAACTCAAAAAATTGAAAAAGAAATTTATTTTTTATTTTTATTTTAAAACATGAAATTTTATTTTTAGAAATATTATTAAATATTTTATTTTATTTTTTATTTAAAGGAGAATAGATAGTTTTAGTTTATATTAAACCTATTTGTTTTTTATTATTATAAATATATTGGTGGTTTCAATATTTGTTTTTATTTTTTTAATTTTTAACAATAAATCTTATTTTTAATTTTAATTTATAATTTTAATTCGTTTTTGTTTATATTTTAAAACATATATTTTATTTTATTTTTATTGTTTTTTTTTATTTTATATTAAGTAACAATTTTTTTTATTATAGTTGTTTTAGTTTTAAGAAAATAAAAAATAAAAATTTAAAGTTTTTATTTTTTTTTTGTTTATATTTTAAAACATATATTGTACTTAATTTTTTATTGTTTTTTTTATTTTTTTAATTTTAAATTTTAAATTGAATTGTATTATAATTTATATTAAACAAATTTTTTTAATTATTATAATTGTATTAGTTTTAAAAAAATAAAATATAAAAATTAAAGTTTTTATATTTTGTTTGTTTTATTTAAAATAAAAAATAAAAAAAAAATTCGAAAGCACACAGGCGGGAGTGGAAAATTTATAGGCCCTCCCCTTCCGTCACTAGACGGCCCTCCTTCCCCGGCCGGGCGGGAGACGCGTGCACACACACATTTTTAAATACAAATATAAAATCAATTTATATAAATTTCTTTTTAATATAAATATAAAATGTTTTTGTTTTGAAATATATATATATATATATATATATATATATATATATATATATATATATATATATATATATATATATATATATATATATATATATATATATATATATATATATATATATATATAATATTGTTATAATTTAAAATTTATTTTATAGTTATAAATATAAACTAAATAATAATTTTAAAATTTAAATTTTATTTTATATTTAAATTTTTAAAATTTAATAAATAGTGTATATATCAATATTTCAAAATAAAATTTTAAAATGAAAATTTAAAATATAATAAAACATTATAAATTTAAAATTTAAATTTTACAATATATTCTTTAATTATATTAATTATATTTAAAATTTTAAAATTTAATTTATTAGGTTTATATTTAATAAAACAAAACAATTAAAATTAAAACAAAAAATTAACATTAATTATTTTCTTTTATTTTCTTTTTAAGTTTTAAAAAAAAAAAAAAAATATATATATATATATATATATATATTAACATTTGTTAAAGAGTAAAAAAAAAAATTGTCTTTTGTTTTTAAATATTAAACATAAACTTAAGTTTGAAAATTATTTTTATTTTTTTTAGTTGTTTAATATAATTTAAAATAAATTTAATTTTTTTTATAAAATGTATTCAAAAAATATTATATAGATATATATTTTCATATATCTAAATATGATTTTTAATATTTTGTTTTTAAATGAAAAAATTTTATAGTTTATTTTATTGGTTTATTTTCAATTTATTTAGTTTTACAAATAAATTTTGTTTTATTTATTTATTTTATAGACATTATTTTTCGGTAAATTTTAAATTTATATTGGCAAAATTTTATAAAAAAATGATTAACTAATTTATGTGTTTTTTCATATATATATATATATATATATATATATATATATATATATATATATATTTCTTTTTATCAGGAAAATGGCATCAAAAAAGATTACTGTGAATGTTTCTGCACCTAGGACAGCAACTACCAAATCTAAACTTGTAGTTGAACGCACTATGGATACACCTCCCAAATCTATAGCTACAGCTGGACACACTATGGATACTACTGGACGCAATAAGGACATTGTTGCGCACACTAATAAAATTCAAGCAAGTGGCCCACCAGGTTCATTAAAGATTATTTCTGATTGGAAGAACATCGAGGAAATAAATAAAATTGATTTCTCATGGTATCTTGAAGACAATGAAACAGATGTTGATATACATATCTATTTGTTTTGTGGTATGATTGACTTAAATGAACCATCTGATGTGATGGGAAGAGTACGAGACATATGTATGGTCCCGAATACAAACATTATTTATGTTCTTGCAAGGAAGGCTAATATATGTGACAAGGTTAGATATCGTCTATCAAAGGTCAAGTATGAACAAAATGAAATATCTACAAAGTTCTCTAAAGAAATATCAAGCAACATTGCAAATAACATTGTAAGTATGCTTATTTATATTTCCGCTATGCATTATTGTAAGGATCGTTCAATTTTTTATAAATTATTGATCATTGGCATGTTTTATTTTGTTTCATAGGATTTTGTTCCGAGTCTTTAAAACATGTTTGAAGGTATTTATTTTATGGAGCCAAATGTTATGACCATGATCAACACTTCCCACATAGACAAAGAAGAGGAAAGGAGAATGAAGAAAATATCAATAGCTCATGACATTGCAATAGTACAAAGAGGGGATCAACCAAGAGTCACTAAGGTGGGTCGATCTAGTAAACCTAAACATGTTTCTTTTGAAGATGTGGAACATGAAACTGAAAATTATGATAGAATTAGTGAGGAGGAGATTAGAATTGTTGTGCAAAAAAAGAAAACAAATCAGACACCAAAAGGAAAAATGGCCAAATATGTCTCTCTTTTACCTGATGATGAACTTGTTTATTAAAAAATTGATATGTTAACCAATAATAAGAGGAAATCAAATCTTGGTCAACTTGTAAAAGTCATGAGAAATAGTGAAGAACAAACTAAAAGCTCTAACGGAAGCAAAGAAATCATAACACTAGGTTCTGAGTTAGAGGATGGCATTATTAAAACAAAATAAAATTCCATTGGATATGAGTTGAGGAAGAATAAATTAATTATTGATGGACAAACATTTGAGCTTAATGTCAGCCAATTTTATAGGCTAGATGAAGGACAATCTCAATATCAAATTAGAAAGGCCCATCACCTACATGTACATAATCTCAAAACATTGTTCAGGTTCAATCTATATGCACATGTGGTGGATTATGTGGTTCTTGTTGATCCATGCCAAGTTCCCAACAAACGAGCATTTGACAAGACAAAATGTTTTGATTATAAATATTATGTAATCGGAGGCAACCATTTGGTAGAGGCTAAAAGACATTTGATTGAGGAATATCCCAATAACTATATTTTTCAAACAGTGAAATGCATCATTTACATTGGATTAACATAAATAGAATCAAAGTTATTGGCATGGGATCATAATGCAGATAATGAGTACAGAATGAAAATGACTTTCATCCAAAGGGTCAAATTTATTCATAATGAATTCAAAGAAAAATGTTGTGGGGATAAGACACAAGTTAGTCTAACATTTCATAAGGAATGTTTAATGGAAACAGGTTATCAAATTGATGAAAAAAATCAAAGAAAAAGATGGAAAAATGCATTCAAATATATTTAGAATCATGGATAACATTTTTCAGTTGGCATTTAGAACTGAGGAGATATGGGATTTGATTGATGATATTTTTGAGCTGTGGGAGAATATTTCCATAAAAATTCAAAAACTTAAAAAGAGTAAACCAATAATATGTACCAATAGTAAGACAAGTCCTGAAATGAAGCAACTTTGAGAGGATATGACTATCACACCTTAGAGAATAATGCAAGGTGTGAAGGATGAGAAACTAGTCAAATCAGTACTAGCCCGTGTGAAGTCGGGTGAATTATCAATGGATGAAACGTGTACAGAATTTCAAAAGTAAGTTTTTTGAATTATATCTTATTTTCATTTCATTATAATTTTGTTTTAAATAAAACATAATGTTGTTGGTAGAATTTGTTATACATATCACTATATTAACAGTTTTAGCTTTATTTATTCAGTCATAAGATTTTTATGAAAATACAAGAACATGTGGTTAAAATGTTGAATGAAGACAGTTGGGATGATGTTGTGCGCCACTACCCAGAAGAAAGTTCTAAAACAACATTTAAAGATTTGTATATTGCATTCCATAACATATGTTGATTTATACATTCATTTTATTCATATTTAAACTATTTTATTTTATTACTTATACATATATATTTTTATGTCATTAAATATGTCGAAGAAGGATGGAAATGGAGTACCAAATACTTTCAAAAGCTTTATTGAAACAATTAAGTTGGAAAAGATGAGAAAGAAATGTCTTATGAATGTTGAGCTTGATCCTACTCTTAATCATTACATTTGGAATGGGCTCGACAATATCTAATGTCAAATAATACAAGGTGACTGTGAAGACGTTGCATCACTAATACATAAAAGTGAATATGCCCTATTTATTGCATATATTCCTCGTGGTTTCAATTTCCCAAACATTGAATATGATAGTGAACCATATACTTATCAAGCTTTTAGTAAAGTGGTTATGGATTTTCAAGAAGTGACAACATCACCACTTTGGAGATTTGTAACATTTCATTGAGACACATAGTTTTCAATGTTATTAACAAGCTTCAAGGGAAAAACAAACTCAAGGATGCAACTTACATGGTAAGACTTCGAAATTGTATGTTCGATTACTGTTAATTTTTTTTATTTATGTACAATTTAATTGAACTTTTACTATGTTATGTTACAAGCAGAAGTCAAATATTGTTTCTTCCGAAGATCAACATAATATAAATTATTGTGAGTTCATCCATGTTGAACGTTGGACAAAAGAGGATAGCTATAATTGTATTAATATGAATCAAGTACATGGGAAGAGTCATAGTCAAGTATTGGTTCATGATGCAGTTGTAAGAAAACTGGCATATGATGATAAAGATGCAAACGGAGATTGGGTTTTGGATTTATTCTCAGGTTCAGGTAATTTTTATTATACAAATTTGAATTTAAAGATTTTATTTTTTACTTTTTATGTCTTTATACTAATTTTCTTATTTATTTCTTTTGTGCTTGATGATTAGGTACAACACTAGCATGTTTCCTACAAAAAGGAAGAAATTGCATTGCCATTGAGAAAGACCCAGTGCAATGCAAATTTATTCAACAAAGAATTAACGCTCTTCAATTCCTTCCAGATGTGAAGCAAGATTTGGTTTGAGGAAAGGGGAATTTAATGAATCATGTGTACCAAAAAAAGCAAAGGAACCTCAACCACCACTATATGGAATGATTGGAAATTGACACTTTGGAAGATTTGCAGACATCAAAGATCCATTAGAAGATGAAAAATACCAAAATGAAGCAGAATATGTTGCGGAAAAAGACATCAATGATGTTCTAGAAGATTTTGAACATGGATTAGTTGATATTGTTGATGATCTTTAAGTTATGCTTGCAAATAAAGCTCGGTTTTGAGATCTATTAATCAGTTTTACTTGTATTGTTTAGACTTTGATATTTTATGAGAATAATCCTTATTTTTTGCAAAAAACATTTGATTACTATTATTTTTTGACATAAAATTCAATAAAAATTCTATTTTATTAAGTTTTTTTTGTTAATAATTTCCCAAAAAATTAGTTTATTTAACATGTTTTTTTAACAAAAAGTCTCTAAAAGTGTATTTTTTGCATTCTATTTATATTTAAAAAATTTATTTTTTTGTCATATGGTTCAAAATATTGGTTTTTTAGCGACAATTATTTAATGTGCATTGAAATATTAATTAACAATACATAAACATGTAGAAAATATAAACTTTATAATATTGACCATTTTTTCAATTTTTTATCTATGTGAAAAAAAATGAAGATTTCATTACAATTTTTTATTTTTTTAAAAAAAAAATAATATATATATATATATATATATTCTTTTTAAAACACAAGTACATAAATACACTTAAAAATAAACATATCAGGGGAGAAGAAGACATTAAAAATTATATAGTGTCAAAATCAATCCTCTAAACACCACCACTATTCAAAATCGACATAAAAAGCATCACATAAAAAAATAGAAAAAAATTAAAGTGCCAAACGTATGCTAAAAAAAATAGATTTTTCATCGCCACTTTTGAAAATCAGGTGTTTTTCTTGCTACCTCAAAAAAGTAGGTACCAGTTCAGTTACCTATTTGATCGGTAACTATGTTATTTTTGTAAGTAAACTTCTCTCTATGTTATAGTTTTAAAGGTTCACTGCATATACAATTCCAATTTAATTTTAAATTTATATTTAACATTTCTTTTGTTTATTCTATCATGTATCCACTTTTTCTATTTTCTCTTTGTAAAAGAGAAATGATACAATTATATATATATATATATATATATATATATATATATATATAGATAGATAGATATTATAATGTTTTGTTGATATTCAGATTAACTCTAGATAATATTATTTTGACTATATGAATATAGTCCTACTTATGAAATTAGTTTATTTCTAATTATATTTCAGAAGTATATTTATATCATAATACTATGTATACTTAGAGTAACTGAATTTAAAATTTATACTTCCATAATTTAATTATGAAAACTTATTTTCTAATAATTTTCCTTCTAGAACTAATTTGGGAATCATCTTTCCCGATTATCATTCTCTTTTGAAACTCTATATAATACTGATTCGCTTCAGGACACCTCTTCCCTCATGTCAGTAATGAGAATTTTCCATTTTTGTATGGCTTACTGTCACATATTTAAATATGTTCTTTTTCTCCACTTTTCCTTACAATTTATTTTATTGTTCGTACAGGAAGAACACTTCAATTCTGAAGATAATTTCACAAGTATTATAATTAACATGTATTTTTTAAATTTTTCCTTCCATTTTCATCATTCAGATTTATAACTTTGATTGCATTCCTTATTTCAGGTTTCTCCTATTATTTTCATTCTCTGATACAGCTTTTCACAATCAACAGTCAGAACTCCTGACTATCAATCTCATCTTATTTCAGGTCGTCCATGAGAGCAATGGAGGATCTTCCACCATTCTATCCACTCTGCATAATTCATCTTCATACATTGTATTTTGAATTTAGATGATGACCCTGATGAAATTGTAAACAAATTTTTGTATAATGGATTTCTTATTTAAGGTTGATAGGATTATTTCATCCTCATCTCCACTAGAGGATTTTATTGAAAAGGCTTGACACATGTACAAAAGTATTATAATACAATTACTTTTTCTATATTATGTTTTTGCAAATATGTGAATGAATATTTGTATGGATAGAAATGTATAATAATTTATATATGACACCATATATATTATATTTCTAATTTCAATCTGAATTGTATATTCATAATTCAAATATGTATTACAAATCATATTGTATATCTAGATTATGTTATGTTTAGAATATCATATATATTCCATATTTTCTGTTATTAGTATAGCTAAATTATGTTTAGTTTCATAGTACATGTATTGTAAATTTTTCAGTGAAATTTCATACATTTAGTTGGACTTAAGCACAGATTTAGACCCTCACAAAGGGTTTATAGATTCTATCTGTTTTTCCCTAAATTCAGTTAAGTCTACATAACAGCACAGAAGGATTAACTATATTCACCCATAGTTAATCTCTGTCAAAGACATATGACACTTAAATTTTCTGAACTAAACATTGTACAATACACATAATTTCTATAATTTAATCTACATAAAATCAAGTCATAATTTATAAAATAATATTTTTTCAACATTCCATTCTAGAATTAGATAATTAATAACAGCAGTGTAAACATAAAAACTTCACAGAATGTGCATATGATTGTTATAAATACTATTTTCCTCCCAACCTTCAGCTTATTCCACAGCTCTCCCCCAAGCAGAGACCAATTCTTTCTTAGTGTAGACAACCCCCTTTTTCATGCTAGGAATAGCTTATTTAAGCTTTATTTCCCTCGGTCTGTTTCCATAACTACATCTAGTTATTTTGGAATGTTGTTTCCCTTAGCCTAGGCTTTTCTTTTGTTTTTTCCACAAAATCTCCTTTTAAAACTAGCTTTTCCTCTTTCTAGTTTTATTCTTATCTCTTCTCAGTAACTTTCCACTTTACTGAGGCTTTTATTAGATTATTTTCTCCCATCTAATAATTTTAATTTTATTTTATTTTTCTCCAAGGATTTCCGGAGAAAATTGGAAAAGTCTTAGGATTCTAATCCATCCTCATGGATTTGAATTCATGGTCTCACATTTACTCTAGTATTTATACAATAAAAAAATTTCACATTAATTTATTAATTTCCAAAATAATATGTCCACATATAGTTTTTACTTAAGTCCACTTAACCTTTAGGTTTACTAACTGCCTATAAAAGCTTAAAATTAGGGATATTACAGTGGTATAAATTAATATAATTTTAGTTAAAATTTAATGTAAACTTAAAATTCCTTTAAATATAAATGTAATATAAATTAATATAATTTTAGTTAAAATTTAATGTAAACTTAAGATTCCTTTAAATATAAATATTCTTGTGTTAAATAAACTTATGCAAAAAAAAATCACCATTAAAATTAAATTGTACAAATTTTATAATTGAAAACAATCAAAGATCATGTTGAAAACTATTTCATTTATTATAATTTAATACAATCAAGGTGCCTTAAATTTTTTTTTATATAGTTTTTTAGAAATATTCATTGAATTTGTGTGTTTTACTTTTCCTTTGTTTTAACCATATATCATTGCCTTTAGTGTTAATTCTTATGCATCACATTTTCATGCTCTAAAAATATTGACTCGTAACATATTTATTAGACATGTATTAATATAAAAAAATAATTCCAAAATGTATTTTATGAGGTTACAGACATATATAATTTTATCCACAACATAGATACCACATTCACAACGTTTTTATTTGTCATTTAATGGTCATTTCTTCTTTGTCATTTAATAGTCATTTGTATGTGTTTACAATATGTAATATAAATTAATATAAGTTTATTTAAACTTTAATTTTAACATAGTCTCCCATTAAATATAAATGTTATTGTATTATAAAACTAGTGCAAATAAGATGACCATTAAAATTGAATTTATATGCATTTTTGTAATAAAAAGAAAATGTAAAATTCATATATTGTTACTGTTAGTTTTAAAACTATTTAACATTTTATTATGGATGTGATGGCTTAATAGGAAGTTGTGCCATCCTCCTCCAATGTGTAATGCCTCAGTTAAGTCGTTGCCGGCACTGGGTTGTGGGTGCATGTGAGAATAAAAATGGAGTCTCTTTTTATAAATGACATTTATAGGTTTGGTTTTGGAATATGAAGATGGGCATTTTAGTGGAGGAGAGGGAAGACTCTCAACCTCTATACTATGTTTCCCATTTTCTCTACTACTGAGTAATATTTTCTGGTTTGAAAATGTTCTTTTCCTAAATATAATTAACGTTGGTATATGCATCAAGGGGTGCAACCTTTCCAATCTTTTCTCAATACTAGTGTGTGGCTTCAATCTTTCTAGAGAGTTGGTGAGAACCTTGTCACATGTTACAAGTATTATTTTCGAATTTATGGTCTTGCATCACTACTTTAGTAGGTATATTTAGTTTCTAGGTATGTTAGTGATATCGGGAGTAATTGTCTAATCCTTGGGGGTAACTTATGTCGGTTGGATATCACTGGCTGCTAATTGTTTTAAGGTTTTAGATTGCTTAGAGTTTGTTCGTATAAGTTCAAGAAAGTTTGTTATCTTGCGATTTTGCCAAATTTTTCAATTTTTGGTGTTTGTTGATGGTGTTGCAGTGTCAGGGTTTCATATATTCCTCTCTGTGTTATATCAGTGCATAGGTAATTTTAACTATTTGTCAGGGTATTTTGTAACCTTGTGTTTCATGGTTTTGGGCTAAAGTGAGTTTGATAATTTGGTGGTATTTTCACCAGTAGTGTGGAAATTAAGTGATGATATAGTGGTTTTCAGGTTTGGGGTTCATGGTTCCATGTCTAGTCCTGCATCTTGCTTTATAGGCTAAGGTTATTTCAGTTGTTGTCTTAAGTGTTGTGTCTTAGATGTACTCATGGCTCCTAGATAGAGAATGTGTAGCAGGAGGGGTAAAGGAGGAAATTTTATTATAGGGGTGAAAATGGTTGATCCTTTTCCTATGACTCTGTCGACACTTTATTTGATGCAGTTCCTCCTAAGGGGAGGAAATAAATTATAATGTTTGAATATAAAGAGTTAGGAGATTGTTTGTATCACTCTAATTCTGAATTAGTTTTTGAATATATGTAATGGGTCCCTTCTCCTGGAAGATTCAGGAGTAGGCAAATAAATATTTGGAATTATATAGCTTTATATCAACAAATGGCTACCCTATTAGGACTGATTTACAAAGACATGCAGGTCAAAAACTAAAAAAAATTCTCATTAGAGGAGATTAAATTTATGCTTCCTAATCAAAGGTTCTATGTAGAAAATATATATTTTCTTTTAGCTCATGTTGAAGGATTTCTTGTGAATTATTCAACATATGGTGATCTTATGAACCATGTCGATGATAGTGCACAAGCACCATCTACAATACCTTCTTCTGATCATGAATAGAGATGTTACGTTTTGAAATCAATTTTGGCATGCGAACTCAAAGGTATGGCTACTTCAATGGGTTCCTAATTATGATTTGGTTTTGAATTACCTTGTTTCGTAGCATATTTTTGGTTGGAAATCTATTTTATTATGTGGAGAGTTGTTTCTCTATCATTTTTATGGTTATCACTATGTATGGATGGTGTTATCAATGGTTCTTGTGTTTTATGGTTGGATTTAATATCTTTGAGTTTCTCTGGGATTTGAAATGAAGAACTGAGATTATGCCTCTTGATATTGTATTTTTGACACTCCCATTCTTTACCTACATTTGACAACTCCCATTAACCAATTTTTTTTCTTGTTATACCATGTTTAGTCATCTTAACCTTTCCGGTTCTAAATGTGAATCCAGTCCCGTAGAAAAATAATTACTTGTTATAAAATTTGATTTACCTTTTTCAGTTTTTCTCACTATCTAAATCCATTGTAGTCTTTGTTCTTAACTTTTAATTAATAAAATTCCTATTGTATTCTCTTGCTATAGCATTCTTTCAGTGAATTTATATAATAATTTCTGAATATATCAATATAGCAATAATTCTGAGTTTTTCAATTACCAGTTATAAATTTGTTTAGATATCTAGTAATGTATGCATGTGAGGAAAAAATTAACTTACAACATTCATATCTAACATTCCTCATTATGATTATCCCTTCAACACAAGGGTTTATATGCATAATATGCATGTAAATATTTACCCGATATGATTTATTATCTAGTACTTATGAAGGTAATATTCATACCCTACCATTCCATACTGTATAAAATTTTTGCTCCCTTCAGAAGGTAATTACATACACATTTCAATACTCTGTTTTTAAAAAAAATTCTTTGCCTTTTTTTTTTTTTTTTTTTAATGTAACATGGGTATCATTACCCAAATTTATGTCCTTCTTTGAAGATCACTCTGCACTTTGACAAATCTGTCAGCTCTAATTCTCAGGTTCGATCTTTTAATTTAGTTTCACTTCTTTATTAATGGTTTTCTATGAATTTTTAAATCAGATATACTTATATTCTTTCCTTACTGTAGGTACAGGAAGAAGACCAATTTCCGGAGAGTATTCTCGGGAAATTTCTCTTACCTCGTGCATTCTTATTAATATGAGTTATTTCCTTCTTCTTTTTT
The DNA here is from genome assembly GCA_034641835.2 of Pinus albicaulis. NCBI lineage: Eukaryota > Viridiplantae > Streptophyta > Pinopsida > Pinales > Pinaceae > Pinus > Pinus albicaulis. Next base: position 991,466,196 of record CM076583.1, read on the forward strand.
CTTATAATATCAGTATCATATTTATTTCAATTTCATTGTTTATTTGGGGTTTGTAATTATGTACTCTACATAATGAAACATCCATCGGTGTCTTCAGTCACCTCATCTGGCAGATAGTATTTCTAATTCATAGGTCAGTCATTAGATAAATGAAGACACTATAGTATCCTCACTATTTGGCATATCTTATATTAGTTGTCTCATATTTTACTAGGGAGATGACCCTAATGTAATTTATAAATTTCACTATACAATTCTGTAATTTTTGTATTTTGAATAGTTATATCCTTCATTCCTCTTGAAGATATTCAAATGGACGTTTTATGTATAGAAATTTTTTAATAATGCAGACTTTATTTTCATTTATTTTGTGTTGGCACAATAAATCCTTGTGCTATGAATTATTTATTTAATACTTGTTCAATTTGACAACATCTCTGCAAAATTTATGTTTTACATTTCTATCTAGTTTATATATACGCATTATCAAATTTCCTAATATGTAACATACTATACTATCACTGTTATTTATTTTACATATGGTGTTAGTTTTCAGTTTAGTTACATATTTATGTTTAGAAATAAACAACAAATTTAGACCATGTTCTCGTATTTAGAGATTCTGCTCGTTTATCCCATGGAATATCATGATCCTATGTAACCGAATTTGAGACTTAACTATATTAATTTATAGTTGAGACTCTATCAAATAAATATGGAAAAATAGATGTTGAGTTGAATATTTTACACTAAATACAAAATTATTTCATTTACATTGTAAAACAGTGTATAATAATTCACTTCTAATAACATACAACAGAAACTATCATTCTAACTTTTCCTTTCTATTTACTCTCTGATTTCACTATCAGATTTAGTGTAACCTCCTAGCAGTAGAGTTAAATTAGAACTTGTACTAAACATATAAATTCATAGGAAGTACATACCACTGTATAAAGATTGCATTTGATTTATTTTTTTCCCATCCTCAACTTCTAACTTGGCTTATAATCTTTCTTAGGTTGGTTTATTTAACAACCTCATTAAAATAATTTTATAATAGTCACACTTAATTTACACTAAATAGAATTTTCTTATTTGGATTATTATACATATTTATCATATGTATTTTATCCTAATTCCCACCCATTCTTATTTTTATTCCCTTTCATAATTTTATAACTTACCCTTGTTATAACCTTACAACATATTTAAATATTTTTGTATTCAAGTTATAAATATTCAATTATAACTTTTGCAGTATTATAGCTATTATTCAAATAAGTAAATCAACATATCCTTCATTGGGGGCATACAATCCTTATACATGTTGTCACATGAACCATACAAAGGATGTACATATATATTCAATTATAATTCAACAAAATATTAATTACACAGAACTCCACCTATAGGTTCCTACCTTATTGTTTTATTCGTCGGTGGCATAAGACTTTATATATATTACTATATACTCCACTTAATGATAAATCATTTAATACATACTACCAACAATATATATATATATATAATCCAACTAAATGTTATATGTGTATATTTCAAGTAATGTACACATCACATACAGTTTAACATATTAATAACTATTGAAACCCCGTCATAATTATCAATTTGATTTATCATAGTTTATAGTTATATGTAATTCAATTTTATGACATTAATAATTCTACTTATGAACGATGGGATTATACCCATCTGTATTAACTCTCCCTGTGCCTTTATCGTTTTGTTTTTATAACCCATTTAATGAGGGTACCTTATCACCTGCATATCACATGGGTTCAGTATTGTTGATGGAAACTTGTTGTTGGAAATGTTGTCATTGATGGCAAAGGAGATGGCAAAGAAGGAACACTTGAAACAGCAACAAGGCAAAGAGAGAAGCAAAGTAGCAGAGAACAGAGGCAGCAGAGAGGTAGCAAAGGCAACAAAAAGAGAAGTAAGGAACAGCATCAGTCAAGGAGTAGAGGAAGCAAAGGCAGTGAATTGAAGTAGAGAGTTATTCAAGGTGCAGAGTAGTGAAGAAGAAGTTTTGCATTACATGAGACTCTGTAATTGGGGGTCTAAATGGGTCTATGATGCTGTGGTGTGCAATTATGGGGTGTGGTTGGTGTCGAATAAATAAACTCTGTGGTGAGGGTTTTGTGGAGTTATGCAGACAAATGAAGAAAATCCATATCCTTTTCAGAGGCAGAGTTAGAGAAGGGCTGTTGATCTTGACTTCTAGCCAGAATCAAGAGACTCTGCGTGAGGAGTGCCTTAAGTCCCAGAGAGAGAGCGTATAAGAAGTGCATATTGAAGCTTTGTGTTAAAAGTTGAAGCAGTGATTGTAAGTTTCTGTGAATCGATCACAGAGTGACTGATTTCCCAAATTGCCTCTATTATTGATTTAACCTCTATGTGGTGGGCCTTGAGTTTAATAAGAAAATATATGAGAAATGCATGATAATCTCTATCTTAAGGTTTAATACCAATGGTTTGATTTATAAATAATTCTGATGCGTTGAGGATATATGTTGTAGCGTTTGAATTGAATGAAATAAGGGTTAGTATAGATATATGAAGATCCTCTGTTCCGAACTTAGATGTGTTGTATTGATCGAATAACTTTGAAATAAGGGTTCATTCGAGATTTTGCAGATATATATCTGAAGGGTCGTATGAACTAAGGTCCTATCGATTGCCAGAAGGATCGATGTCACAAAAGGAGAGGCAGAACCATAGTTAAATGCGCAGTGTGAATGGAGCTATGCATCGTAACAGATGAAAGCACCGTGGTAAAATGCCGATGACCCAAGGGTCAACGTATAAAAGAACGGAATTGTGAGCAGAAGCGGAACCGTGAAGGAACAGTAAAGGCGGGATTCCGGTTTTCATCGCACCACCTTCGACGGGAAAGCGGTATTCAAGAAATCAGAACGATTCCATAGAGTGGCTAACACGTGGCATACGGCGGGGTCCCGAAAACCACTCTCATCGCGCATTATTGTTCGTGCATCTAAACCAAGCGATATCCGTCGGATCACACGGGGCAAGGCGACGTGCTTTCAGCCGTAGGATGAGAAGGAGAGTTAAGCGTTGGGACCTGCTCTTTCACGTGAACTCGGAGAACTAAATGACTTGCACTTTGGTTGTGCGATGATCGCCGGATCATTGAATGGTGTACGGTAAATTTTGCAGCCATTGATTGAGGAGGCACTGTTATGTGAAGTCGGAATTATATGTGTTTAATGTTGAATACTGTGGACCCCAAAACCATTACATTAACAATTTATTTTGATGCTCGCAAGGTTGGTGTTTCATATGAGTACCAACTCCAAAACTAACGTATGGTTGGAATTAATATATTTGATTTATATTTTATAAGGTCGGGGATTACACCATGTATGGGGCAGGTCATATTTATGAGCGAGAGGTGAGCATTATATATTTAAGTGGGGAATGAAATATAGTTTGATGTTATAAAGGTTATAAAACTTTTGATTGGGGAGCAGATGTTTGTTTTATTAATAAGTCAAAGAGTTTCTTGTAAATACAGAACCAAAGGTTATATTGTTGATGGTTCATGATAAAGGTGGTGAGTACTGATATATTTGTGTTGTTAAAAAGGTTTTTATAAAAACTTCGAGAGTTATTTTATGTTTGATTAAAAATGCAGTTGTACATACAGCAGCTATATAACTGCAATGAACAGGGAACCGAATAAAAAAGAAAATGAAAAAGAGCGTGAGGTAGGGATGAATGAGTATGGAAAAGAAAAAAGAGAGGAGTGCTATTCGAAATATATACTGTAATTGAATGGAAGTTTTAACTGTTTATATTGTTTGTGATGTAATTGGAAAGTCTCTCGAGAAAGATAAAATCCCACTGTAAAGTTGAAATAGTACAATTCTCTGAGTAAATTGATAAAAGAGAAGAGAATGCAGAATTGAAGAAAAACAAATAATCAAGCAGATATAAAGATCGGAGTACAGTAAAAGAAATCAAAGGTACAGAACAGAGCTGATATCCAAGGCAAATCAACAAATGTTTCTTTATGAAAAAGAGGGAGTTGAAGCTTCCTTGCAAGTTGTAACTTGCAGAATTTGAGGTTGGAGCCTCCTGTAGGTTGGTGCTTACAGAAAACCAGTGGTGAGAGGAAGTTGGAGCTTGCCTTTACATCACAGCAATAATAAGATGTGGTTTTCTCCCTTTATGGGTTTCCACTTATATCTGGTGTCTCTATGCATGATGTGTATGTGTTGATATGGTTTATCTCATCTGCTTAATACTTGCTTCTCTCATATTAAGTCTGCTATTACATTATATTAATACTTGCTACTCACATTCTAAGATTACTCACATATTAAGTTGAACATGAAATGAAGGTGTAAATAATTTTTAATGAAAAGTTTCAAAAGTCCATGAATGTGTTAAATTGATTCACCCCCCCCCCCCCCCTCTCAGTTTAACTAAAGTTTCAACAATTGGTATCAGAGCAGGTTCCTTTGGTGTAAGTTTAATAGCTTGAAGGAGATCTGGTTAATTCATGGACTATCAAAATGCACCTGTGTTAAATACAACAAACTTTCCTGAATGGAGAGACAAGGTTAAAACAGGTTTAATGGCCTATGAACCTGAGGTATAGAAGCTTGTATGTGATGGTTACTGCAAAGACTCACCCACGGTGAAAGAAAAACAGAGGAATGCCAAGGCAAAATGTGTGATATATAACAATCTCCATAACAAGGATCTTGAGTTAATAATGGATTTAACTTCAGCAAAAGAAATCTGGGACAGACTGCATTTCATGCATGGAGTAAACACTGAGGATTGCACTATCAAGAAGGAGAAGAGAATTAAGAAAAAGAGAAATTCATGTAAAAAAGATGTTCAATCAAATGAGGTACCTGCTAGTGTGAATGGTAGTAAGAGCCATGAAGAAATTGCAGCTGAAGAAAAAGCCAAACTTGACACAGCTCTGACTGAAATAGAAAAATTGAAGAATGAAAACAAAGACCTTAAGAGATTGGTACAAATATGTGATGAGAAAGAATATGAAGATAGGAAATAAATTATTGGCCTTAAGATACAGCTTGAGAGGCAAAGAAAGTAGAAGACACTCTACTGCAACAAATGAGAGAGAAAAGTCAGGAATGTGAAAGATTGGAAGAAGAAGTAGTGAGCCTAAGAAAGAACTTATAAAAATCCCAAAGAGAAATATTAATGAATACACCTCTAATGAAAGGCTCTAGACAATTGGACTAGATTCTAACTTCACAAAGGTCACCTCTCATAAAGACTGGGATTGGATATGAAGGAGAAACCAGTAAGTCCAAGGCAGAAGATAACAAGAAAATCATCTTTGTAAAGGCTAGAAAGGACAGTGAAGTAGCTCAGTAGATTACTACAAAAATAGAAGCTAGCAAGAATAGGATCTGTGAAGAAACAAATAGAATCAAGCAGCAACATGGTAGGACTGAGAATGAGAAGATGAAACAATCAACTGCTAAAGGCTCATATACTCCTAAGGATGAATTGAATAAATTTGGAAGATGTCAAAGAAGGTTCTTTCCTCCTATGGGAAGCATCACTTGTTTTTCCTGCCACAAACAAGGACACGTTGTAGCTTATTGTAAGAAAAAGCAAACCCAGTCCAACCAGCAAAGGATGCAGCAAAAGAGAAGAACCCCTCAAGCAAGAAAATGGAAAAGACAATCCTTCACCAGGTACACAAATTGTTTCCATGGCTACTGTTATGCATGCAATAATTTTGGACATAAATCTGTTGAATGTAAAATATATTCAAGAAGGGGAACAAAGTATTATACATCAAATCAAATGTACTATGATAAAATAAGATGTTATGTATGCCTCAAACTTGGTCACAAAGAAAAGGACTGTAATCTGCCATATACATTAAAGAACTCTAGACAGATGATGGGATCAAAACAGATCAATCAAAATTATGAATCTAAAATAAGAGCAGACATTATGATGAACCCCAATAAGGTATGGAAGGAAAAGAGAAAGAAGGAGCCTATTATCTCAATTACATAATGAAAACATCATAGTCTCAGGGGGAGCTGCTCTAGGAAACAAAACAAATATCCAACCAGTGATAAATATGAAGCAACATCACAGGGGGAGAGAAGTTCATAATTATTCCCCATGAGAGTAATCTAAGAAGAGCTCCATGTAATGAGAACAGCTATGAGATTAGGAAGAAAAAATAAATTCCTCTAAAAGAGAACTATAGAGAAAGAAGATCATCTGAAGTATTAAGTAGCTGACAGATTGATGGAATAAGAGAAGAGAGCAAGAAGCCATGATGATAGAGGAAACCTTAGCAATGAACATGTAAGCTAAGAAGACTTTAGCACATTAAAGTGATGATCACACTATGCCTCATACTGCTAGAATTAACAATGTATCACATTAAGAAGGATGAGTAAGAAAAGTGCCTATCATCAATTCATTACATCTTTCAAAAGGTCCACTTGGAGAAATGCAGTTAAGTGAGTAATAAATATTTGAGTAATCAACCCATGAATATTCATAGAAAAGAAATTGAAGATGTCTTCCTGAAGATCATTATGTTAGATAGTTGAATTGCACCTAAAGTAGTAATGATTCTGCAGCAGTACTAGAAAGGAAATGCAATGAAATTATTTTAAATCAGAATGACAGACTGAGCAAAAGGTTAATGATGACAAGATTAGATTCATTATATTGATGACTGTGGGTGTGAACAGTGGAAAGCTCGATAGTATAATTTATGAAGGATGTCTTAATTATGGGTTAATGTGCAAACTAAAGTGAAATCTCTGCATAATTTACCAAGGGAGTATCAACTGGTACTTGGTAATTTACAAGAAGCATGCCTATCAATAGAATATCAAGAGTTATCATGGAGCAGCAGCAGTATGGTACAGGTCCTCAGGATCAAAGGACTATGGCAAGAATGCATCAAGGTAAAATTCCCAGGGTTATTTGCATTCAGCATGAAAAGGTCAGTAGTAGTGCTAAAGGATCAGTATCTGATTTACACTTGAAGGATTATATTATGCATTGAAGCAGTATCTATTTCTATATATATAATTGCATGCCCTCCTAAAGTCAGTACATATATCTTCAATACCTCTTTCTGAAGATTGTTCACAAACTAGGTGAGCTCTGTTGGCTGAAATCTCAAGTAAACAACTTGAATATATTCTTGTGAAAGATCATCTTGATAGAACAGTCAAAGTATCTAAAGCATAAAGGACTAGTTGTGATTACCAGTTGAAGTCCAAAAGTCTGTTATTAATTCATCACAAGCATACTTCAGCAAAAATGAATTGTTGATGTTTAACCATTGAAAAGAAGTTGATCATTAAAGGTAGATTGATCATTGACATACATAACCCCATTATGTCATAAATAAAACTGCATGATTGATAAGTGAGACTAACTAATACCTTGAATGTATCTAGTCTCAAGGGTTTGTTTTGAAAGTACAGTGCGCAAGAAGTGAAAATAATTTGGTCTCTTATATTGAAAGATATTGCCTATTCTCACAATAAGCTGTAAGCTCTGGTGTGATTCATTTATTCACATAAACAACAAGAACCTCTCAATATTTAAAATTAATATCCTTGTCAGCATCCTAGCTCATATCATCACCAACAGGCAGGAAAGGTGTACCACAACAATAAAAGATATATTGGCATCATTATCATAATTAAACAGGTTTGGTACTGAAGATGAGCATTGCAGGAGAAGAAATATTCCATCTACAATCTTCCTCAACAGATATGTATTTCTGATGAACATCAGATAGAGACAGAAGTATATTTGAAGCCTTCTCAGCATTTTAGTTTTTGATCCAATCATACATCTTTGATTAGATAAAGCTGGTACAATGTGTTCTATGAAGTGTCATTATCTTCACTTTTAGCTCTATACAAAGCACAGAAGTCTATGCGTTTGAATTGTATCAATTTACAGTGTATATTCAAGTTCAATAATCTTCAAAAGTATTCTCTCAACATACACCAATTTGGAGCAGTTGGTTACAAAGTCAGAAGAAGAAGGCCTAAATACATCTTAGAGAGAGGAAATGAAGAGATAGAAAGCACTCTAGGAAATGTGAAACCCTTTTCCATTGATGTCAAAGGGGGAGGAAAAGCAAGTAATAGAAGATAGGGTCTTCTAAAAGAAGCCAGGCAGAGGAGACTATTGGAAATGTTGGATTATTGGATTATTGGTGGATGGATTGCCATCAATGCCAAAGGGGGAGACTATTGGAAATGTTGTCATTGATGGCAAAGGAGATGGCAAAGAAGGAACACCTGAAATAGCAACAAGGCAAAGAGAGAAGCAAAGTAGCAGAGAACAGAGGCAGCAGAGAGGTAGCAGAGGCAGCAAAAAGAGAAGTAAGGAGCAGCATCAGTCAAGGAGCAGAGGAAGCAAAGGCAGTGAATTGAAGTAGAGAGCTATTCAAGGTGCAGAGTAGTGAAGAATAAGTTTTGCATTACATGAGACTCTGTAATTGGGGGTCTAAATGGGTCTATGATGTTGTGGTGTGCAATTATGAGGTGTGGTGTGTGTCGAATAAATAAACTCTATGGCGAGGGTTTTGTGGAGTTCTATAGACAAATGAAGAAAATACATATCCAGTTCAGAGGCAGATTTAGAGAAGGGTTGTTGATATTGACTTGAAGATCTAGCCAGAATCAAGAGACTCTGCGTGAGGAGTGCCTTAAGTCCCAGAGAGAGAGCGTATAAGAAGTGCATATTGAAGCTTTGTGTTAAAAGTTGAAGCAGTGATTGTAAGTTTCTGTGAATCGATCACAGAGTGACCGATTTCCCAAATTGCCTCTTTTATTGATTTAACCTCTATGTGGTGGGCCTTGAGTTCAATAAGAAAATATATTAGAAACGAATGATAAGCTATGTCTTAGGGTTTAATGCCAATGGTTTGATTTATAAACAATTCTGATGCGTTGAGGATATATGTTGTATCGTTTGAATTGAATGAAATAAGGGTTAGTATAGATATATGAAGATCCTCTGTTCCGAACTTAGATGTGTTGTATTGATCGAATAACTTTGAAATAAGGGTTCATCCGAGATTCTACACATATATATCTGAAGGGTAATATGGACTAAGGTCCTATCGATTGCCGGAAGGATCGATGTCACAAAAGGAGAGGCAGAACCATACTTAAATGCGCAGTGTGAATGGAGCTATGCGTCGTAACAGATGAAAGCACCGTGGTAAAATGCCGATGAACCAAGGGTCAACGTATAAAAGAACGGAATTGTGAGCAGAAGTAGAACCGTGAAGGAACAGTAAATGTGGGATTCCAGTTTTCATCGCACCACCTTTGATGGGCAAGCAGTATTCAAGAAATCGGAGTGATTCCATAGAGCAGCTGACACGTGGCATACGGTGGGGTCCCGAAAACCACTCTCATCGCGCATTATTGTTCATGCATTTAAACCAAGCGATATTCGTCAGATCACACGAGGCAAGGCAACATGCTTTCAGCCGTAGGATGAGAAGAAGAGTTAAGCGTTGGGACCCGCTCCTTCACGTGAACTCAGAGAACTAAATGACTTTCACTTTGGTTGTGCGATGATCGCCGGATCATTGAATGGTGTACGGTAAAGTTTGCAGCCATTGATTGAGGAGGTACTGTTATGTGAAGTCGGAATTATATGTGTTGAATGTTGAATACTGTGGACCCCAAAACCATTACATTGACAATTGAGTTTGATGCTCGCAAGGTTGGTGTTTCATATGAGTACCAACTCCAAAACTAACGTATGGTTGGAATTAATATATTCGATTTATATCTTATAAGATCGGGGATTAAACCATGTATGGGGCAGGTCATAGTTATGAGTGAGAGGTGAGCATTATATATTTAAGTGGGGAATGAAATACAGTCTGATGTTATAAAGGTTATAAAACTTTTGATTGGGGAGCAGATGTTTGTTTTATTAATAAGTCAAAGCGTTTCTTGTAAATATGGAACCAAAGGTTATATTGTTGATGGTTCACGATAAAGGTGGTGAGTACTGATATATTCGTGTTGTTAAAAAGGTTTTTATAAAAATGCCGAGAGTTATTTTATGTTTGATTAAAAAGGCAGTTGTACATACAGCAGTTATATAACTACAATGAACAGGGAACTGAATAAAAGAGAAAATGAAAAAGAGAGTGAGGTAGGGATGAATGAGTATGGAAAAGAAAAAAGAGAGGAGTGCTATTCGAAATATATACTGTAATTGAATGGAAGTTTTAACTGTTTATATTGTTTGTGATGTAATTGGAAAGTCTCTAGAGAAAGATAAAATCCCACTATAAAGTTTAAATAGTACATTTCTCTAAGTAAATTGATAAAAGATAAGAGAATGTAGAATTGAAGAAAAAGAAATAATCAAGTAGATATGAAGATTGGAGTACGGTAAAAGAAATCAAAGGTACAGAACAGAGCTGATATCCAAGGTAAATCAACAAATGTTTCTTTATGAAAAAGAGGGATTTGAAGCTTCCTTGCAAGTTGTAGCTTGCATAATTTGAGGTTGGAGCCTCCTGTAGGTTGGTGCTTACAGAAAACCAATGGTGAGAGGAAGTTGGAGCTTGCCTTTACATCACAGCAATAATAAGATGTGGTTTTCTCCCTTTATGGGTTTCCACTTATATCTGGTGTCTTTGTGCATGATGTGTATGTGTTGATATGGTTTATCTCATCTGCTTAATACTTGCTTCTCTCATATTAAGTCTGCTATTACATTATATTAATACTTGCTGCTCACATTCTAAGATTACTCACATATTAAGTTGAACATGAAATGAAGGTGTAAATAAGTTTTAATGAAAAGTTTCAGAAGTCCATGAATGTGTTAAACTGATTCACCCCCCCCACCCCTCTCAGTTTAACTAAAGGTTCAACACTTGTATGGTTGATCTTATCTTTCAGGAACAGTTGTGAGTAATCTGTAACCTTAATTCTTCGAATGGCTTACAAATTGTGTTTTTCATTGTTTCATTTGTTCTGCCATTTTGTCGGGTTTAAGCTTGGGTAGACCATACACAGATAAAACATTTCCTCTGCCTTTTTGGTAATATATTTCTACGAAATTGAAGAATGTTTCTATGCAAGTCATCTTGCTTTCGAATTCAATGTTCTGGTAACCAATTTCTTATTTGAATAATTGTTTTTGTCGTAGCACTAATAGGTAATTCGTTTTTCTCATTTCATTGTTTTAATGGAAGTTTTACATATTTATTTAGGTTATAATTTCTCGGTTTATCATTTCATTTCCATTCCCAATTTAATATTGAATTCTATTTTTTGTACAGAGTCACATTTTCTGTAGAAATCCTTCGAATCCTCTTCATCTCCAATGTATTCCTCACAACCAGAAGGAAGAGGTAAGAAATACATTTCCTCTATTTGATATTTTTCCACAGTTTTTCTCGTTACCCTTGTTTCATAATTTTGAAACCCTCATTTCGGTTCTCATTTTCTTAGATGATTTAACATCCCACTAATTCCCCAATTCATCTTTCTCATTTCTATAATGTAGAATTTTTATTACACATTACTCTGAGGATATTTCGTTGACATACAATGGTTTGTAATTCCTCTTTGATGATTTCTACTTCCACTAATCTTCTCCATTCATTGTGTTTTCTTATTATATCTGTGTTTTGCACCAATGGTAAAATTTATTAGTTTTAAATTTAATATAACAATTAGATTCTAATTTCTGTGAATTTCCCTTCGAAATTAGTATATCAATTCCTTTTCCTTTCGGAATTGGAATTTTCCCCAAATTTGGAATTATGGGTTTTGCACATAATTGCTATTACAATTTTGCATTTGAATTTTAATAATCTATTGTACACAAACTTTCTCTTTCTCTCTTATATTTAAATATAAATTATTTTTATAAATGTTCCTCATTATAGATTAAATCTATATACCTTTGTTATATAAATTCTTGTTATGAACTGTATCATTTTAGTTTGTGTGTATGTATTCGATTCTTGCTCCCCTGACAGCGTATTTCCTTCTCGAGAAGACTCTCTCATACTTTCTCATTCCAAGGATACATTACCCTCTCTGTCATGGTAAGTAATTTTACTCTTACTATTCAAGAATTTGAACTCAGAATTTTTGTGTCGTAATTATTTTTCCAAAATACATAATATACCTTAAATTTTGTTCAACGTGGTTTTAGGATTTTTCTCCAAGATTTCTAAACTATTTAATTTTTTACAGAGATACCCAATCAGAAGTATTTAATTTAATTTGGGAGATATATTCATGACTTTCAACGAAATTCCATTTCATTTGTCGTGAACTATATAATTTCATTACATATTATTCTATGTCCCCACTTCAATTTCTTAATTGGGATTTTCGTTCATTTTATATACTTATTAGGCTTTCAATTTCCATTTAATTTTAATTTTTATATGTCACATTCCTATTATTTATTCCAACCTTTATTTATTCTTTTATTTCCTCTGCATAAAAGAGAATTTATACAATTGTATATGTTATTGCACATATATATAGAGAAGTTATAAGTATTTTTCTAATATTCAGATTATCTTTGTATAATAGTATTTTGTCTATATTACTATAGTCCCAAATTATGAAATTAATTTATCTCTAATTATATTTCAGAACTTTATTTATATCGTAATACTATATATAATAAAAGTAACTGAATGTAAAACTAATACTTCCATAATTTAATTAGGAAAACTTATTTTATAATACGTTTCCTTCTGGAACTAATTTGGGAATCCCTTTCCTAGATTATCATGCTATTTCGCAACTTTGTGTAATACTGATTTGCTTCAAGACACTTCTTCCCTAAGGTCAGTAATGAGGTTTCACCATTTTTTTATTACTTACTATCACATTTTTAACTATGTTCTTTTTTTCCAATTGTACTTACAGTTTCTTCTATCATATGTACAGGGAGAAATCTTCCAGTATGAAGGTAATTTCATAGGCATTATTATTACCATGTATTTTTCTAAGTTTTTCCTCTTTATTTTCGTCTTTAACATTTCTAACTTTGATCGCATTCTTTGCTTTGGGTTTGTCCTATTATTTTCATTCTCTGATACAATTCTTCGTGATCAAGAGTCATAGTTCCTGAATCTCAGTTTCATCCTATTTTAGGTCTGCCATCAGAGCAATAGAGGCTCTTCCACCAATTTCTCCCCTCTGCATAATTCATCTTCATACATTGTATTCTAAATTTAGATGATGACCCTCATGAAATTGTAAACAAAATTTTCTATAATGGATTTATTATTTAAGGTTGACCATATTATTAAATCCTCAACTCCACTAGAGGATTTTATTGAAAGGGACTGATACATGTAAGGAAGTATGATAATACAACTACTTCCTTTTTTCTATATTACATGCTTGTGAATATGTGACTTAATCTTTGTATGGATAGAAATGTATAATAATTTCTATATGACAGCATATATATTTATGTTTCTAATTTCAATCTGAATTGTATATTCATAATTCAGATATGTAGTACAAAACATGTTGTATATCTAGATTATATTTCGTTTATAATTTCATATCTATTTCATATTTCCTACTATTGCTATAGCTAAATTATATTTAGTTTCATAGTACATGTACTATAAATTTTTCAGTGAAATTCCATATATTTAGTTGGAATTAAACAACAGATTTAGACCCTGAGAAAGGGTTTAGAGATTTTGTCTGCTTGTCCCTAAATTCAATCAAGTCTATATAACAACACAGAAATATTAATTGTATTCACCTATAGTTAATCTCTTTCTAATACATATGACACTTAAATTTTCTGACCTAAACATTTTACAATACACATGATATCTAAAATTTAATCTACATAGATTCAAGTCTGAATTTATAAAATAATAGTTTTTCTACATTCCATTCCAGAGTTTGATAACTAATAACAGTAGTGTAAACATAAAAACTTCACAGAATGTGCACACCACCGTTATAAATACTATTAAAGGACTCATCACCCTCTTTTGTGGTATCAGTTGTTAAAGGTTTCGAGCGTCAAATTGATAACAATGCGAATTTGAGGAATGTCAAATTAGATGTGTTGAGAGGCCATGGTAGGAAACCTCCTAAGGAGGATCTAGCACGTTGGAATATGGTTGCCAAATTCTTATTTAATATGATAATGGGGAGACTTGACCTCATCACATGCCGAGTAGAATTATTGGAGAAGGATCCTAGTTCCAAGGGCGAGAGAATTAATGCAACGTTTAAGACTATGAAGGGGTATTTGGAACACAAAATCATGAAGATGGAGAGTGATTTACTCACTTCCAATTCACAGTTATTCAGTGATAGCATATCTGCAGAGGTAAAGAAGATTATTTTAGGACTACCAGAGAAGGTCGTCACTTAGTTGCAGAAAAAGGGAGGAGACTACGACTGAGGAGAAGGTCTGAGCAGCTGAGGGAAGTATGTCAACCAGGACGCTAGGAAGTCTAATATCAAATAATGTCCACTTATGAATTGACATTATTTGGCTAGTAGGGGAAATTAAATAGTTTCATGGATGTAATGGGACTTGGAAGCACCTGTTAATACTGAAACAAGATGTTTTGTGACCATGTAAAATTTTTCTAGCCATGTAATCATGATTTTCAATATAAAGTATTCATTTTGTTTAAAAAAACAAAATAAAGAAGAATATAAATTCCATATACTATTGGTGTTGTCCTTAAAACTTTTATCTTTTTATAATTTATAAAAATGAACATGTATTATATTTCTAGATATCATTTATAAATATTTATTCCAAATTAAAATTTAAACCACATTTTCAACTCACATCACATCTATTGTGGAGTTTGTTAACACAAATAAAATTGCATAATTAATGTATATGTTATACTTTTTGAAAAATCATTATTGAAACTGTCTCTTTTTTCTTTCCTCTTTTCTACATTATATCATTGATTTGAAAGGGGACTAACAATAAAAACTTGTAATTAAAAAGGAGAAAGATTGTAAATCAAGATGGGAGCAAGTTGTTATTTGCATTAATGCCATTAGTTTCAATGTAGACATAAATTATTTTTCATCATTCAATGTCGCTCATTATCTTTATATTCTAAAGATAATTAATCAATTTTAGACATTAAGAAAATTTCAACCATATTCAACCATGGTCAAACTAGCTCAATAATGGTTCACCATGGTAATTCATGGTCAATACTATCAACCATAGAAAGCATGGTCCCCCATATACACATATTACACATTGATAACCATGGAAAAACAAGCTCAATGTTGTTCAACCATGGAATTTTACTCAGTTATATACTATTAGAAAAATACAATCTAACAAAACAATGAGAGGGAAGTCCATATTTAAGGCAATTTTTCCAAAAGAACCTTTTATGTTTTTTATGATACAGAAATTCCTAAGACAAGAGAGTAAATATTACTAGCAATTCCTATAGCCATAATGAACTTTCAATTTCATAAAATTATTTACTTTTAAACTTTTTATTTTTTATTGCAAATGATCCATAAACATGGGGAAGTATTCTCTTCTAATACTCTTTTTGAGTTATAGCTTTAGATTTAAAACTTTTATTATATGTCTACATTTAAAATTTGAGATTGGAATTATTACATGTCTAAATTTTAAATTTTAAATCTTACTATTTGTACTTTTATTTCAAAAGCTAAATATGATAAACTTATATGTAGTTTTATTGTTAATAATCGGGTCCAAAAATTGCATATAGGAAAACACATCAAAATGAGTAAAATAACAAACATTCATGCAAGTTAGCAAGAAATGTTTACAGATTGGACCTATCCTAGCTCCTCATAGGGGAAAATTATGATGGGAGTGTGGAAATCTCTCCTGAAGTTCATATGTTGGAGAATTTGGATCTCCAAGAACCAACGCATATTTGAAAAATCTATTCACTCAATAAGACGAGTGGCCAAGAAATTTATTTCAATTTTTATTGAATTATTAGTGTTAAAGGAAATAAAGAATTCAAAACTGGAGGGGCTGAAAAGGATAGAAAATAAGTGGTTAGTTATAAGTGTGCCATCACATCATGTTATAAGCTTCAATCCTCGCCCTCAAGTGAGGAAAGATCGATGTCTAAGGTTAATCCATGAAGAGTTCAATCACTGGAAAGAAACAAAAGTGGAATCCACCCTATTTTTTGTCAGCGCTGCAAAAGGAAATCCAGGGAAGGCAGGAGCAAGAGGCGTCCTTTGTAGCCCAGAGGAACAACTGGAGACAAAATATGTGTGCAGATTGGGAGTGGCCACCAACAACAAGGCCAGCATTTTCTCCTTGTGGAAAGGATTGGACCGCACTCACACTCTCTGAATAAAGAGAATAAAAATTGTTGGGGATTCCTTGTTTTTTATAATAATTTCCTTAAATGTACATTATTTTGACAGCAATTCCTCCACAGTCAAAAAAATAAAATACCAGCTGAAATAAAATTAACCAATATTCCTTTTTTCATTTTCTACTTCACCTGAATAAGGCAACTGATGAAATGGAAAATTGTAGAGTGTTATTGGGAGCAAGGAGATACAATATCAATGGGATAGATAGTGGCCACATTTCCACTCCTTAATTTAATAACGGTCAAGGTGATGATAAATTGTTGCATGTCTATCGATGATAGAGTGATGACATGGAGAAACTCATTCAGAAAGTCAAACAGGTGAGGAAAGGACAAGACATGCTTAATGTATGGCACCCCCCCCCCCACCCTGATACCTATGTCATCTCACCATATGACATAAGGATATTAATAAATTGGTATATGAAGGCTATAAGAAACTGGTCATTTCAGATAATTTACAGGAATGTGAATAAAAATGGAGAATTAATGGTGAGGAGGTGGCCATTCTCTTGTTACTCTGTAAAGTTACTGTAATTTAATGGGACTATAGATCAAGTATCTTCATGAGATTATGACACGATTAGTGGAAGCTAGCGCAAAAGAAGGCAACGTCCTATTTAAGGACTCATCACCCTGTTTTGCGGTATCTATTGTTAAAGGTTTGGAGATTCGAATTGAAAACAATACGAATTGGAGGAATACCAAATTAGATGTACCGAGAGGCCATGGTAGGAAACCTCCTAAGGAGTAACTAGCGCGCTTTAAGGTGACTTCCAAATTCTTGTTTAAGATGATAATGGGGAGACTTGACCTCATCACACGCCGATTAGAATTATTGGAGAATGATCCTGCTCCCAAGGCCAAGAGAATTAATGAAACATTTGAGACTCTCAAGGGGTATTTGGGGCACAAAATTGTGAAAACGGAAACTGATTTACTCACTTCCAGTTGATATTTGGTCAGCGACAGCATATCTACAGAGGTCAAGGAGATTATATCAGGACTACCAAAAGAGATCATGGCTTAGCTACAGAACAAGGGAGGATACGAAGACTAAGGAGCAGGTCTGAGCAGTGGAGGTAAGTATGTCAGCAAGGACGCTGGGAAGTCCAATCTCAAATAATGTTCACTTATGAATTGGCATTATTTGGCTAATATGGGAAATAAAATAATTTCATGGATGTAATGGGATTGGAAGCACCTGCTAAGACTAAAGCAAGTTTTTTTGTGACGATGTAAAATGTTTCTAGCCATGTAATAATAATTTTGAATATAAAGTATGTGTTCTATTTTAAAAAACAAAATAAATAAGAATAGAATATCCATTTACTATTGGTGTTGTCCTTAAAAATATTTATCTTTTTATTATTTATAAAAATGAAGATGCATTAAATTTTTATATATCATCTATAATATTTATTCCAAATTAAAATTTAAACCACATTTTCAGTTCACATCACAAATATTATGGATTTTGTTATCACAAGTAAAATTGCATAATTAATGTATATGTTATACTTTTTGAAAAATCATTATTGAAACTACCTCTTTTTTCTTTCTTCTTTTCTACATTATATCACTGCTTTGAAAGGGGCCTAACAATAACAACCTGTAATTCAAAAGGAGAGAGATTGTAAATCAAGATGGGAGCAAGTTGTTATTTGAATTAATTCCATTAGTTTCAATGCATACATAAATTACTTTTCATCATTTAATGTCTTCATTACCTTGATATATTAAAGATAATTAATCGATTTTAGACATTAAGAAAAGTTCAACCATATTCAACCATGGTCAAACTAGCTCAATAATGGTTCACCATGGTCATTCATGGTCAATAATATTAACCATAGTAAGCATAGTCCCTCATATACACATGTTACACATTGATAACCATGGACAAACAAGCTCAACATTGTTCAAGCATGGTATTTTACTCAGTTATATATTTTAGTAAAATAAAATATAGAAAAACAATGAGGCGGAAGTCCATATTTAAGGAAAATTTTCCAAAAGAACCTTTTCAATTTTTTATGATACAGAAATTCCCAAGATGAGAGTAAACATTACTAACCATTCCTATAGTTATAATGAACTTGAAATTTCATAAAATTACTTACTTTTAAACTTTTTTATTTTTTATTGTAGATTATCCATTAACATGAGGTAGTATTCTCTTCTAGTACTCTTTTTTAGTTATAGATTTGGATTTAAAACTTTTATTATATGTCTAGATTTAAAATTTGAGATTGAAATTATTACATGTCTAAATTTAAAATTTGAAATCTTATTATTTTTATTTTTATTTCAAAATCTAATTATGATAAACTTTATGTAGTTTTATTGTTAATAATTGGGTCCACAAATTGCATATAGGAAAACATATCAAAATGAATCAAATAACAAACATTTCTACAAGTTGGGAAGAAATGTTTAAGATTGGACCTATCCCAGCTCCTCATAGGCGAAAATTATGATGGAAGAGTGGAACCGAAGTTCAGATGTTGGAGAATTTGGATCTCCAAGAACCAAAGCATATTTGAAGAATTTATCCCCTCAATAAGATGAGTGGCCATGAAATTTATATCAATTTTTTTGAATTATTAGTGTTGAAGGGAATAAATAATTCAGAACTAGAGGAGCTGAGAGAGATAGAAAATAAGTGGTTATGAATAAGTGCACCATCACATCATGTTGGAAGCATCAGTCCTTGCCCTCAAGTGAGGAAAGATCAATGTCTAAGGTTAATCCAGGAAGAGTTCAATCACTACAAGGAAACACAAGTGGAATCCACCCTATTTTTTGACAGCGTTGCAAAAGGAAATCGAGGGAAGGCAGGTGCGGGAGGCATCCTTTGTAGCCCCGAGGTATAACTGTAGAAAAAATATGTGTGTGGATTGGGAGTGGCCACTAACAACAAGGCCAGTATCTTCTCCTTGTGGAAAGGATTGGACCTCACTCACACTCTCTAAATAAAGAGAATAAAAGTTGGTGTGGATTCATTTTTTTTTATAATAATGTCCTCAAATTTACCTTATTTTGACAGCAATTCCTCCACAGTCAAAACAATCAAATACTAGCTCAACAAATTTGAGCAATATTCCTTTTTTCACATTCTACGTCACCTGAATAAGGCAACCGATGAAAGGGAAAATTGTGGAGTTTGATTGGGAGCAGGGAGATACGAGATCGATGGGAGAGATAGAAGCCAAGTTTCCACTCCTTAATTTAATAACGATCATGATGATGATAAAAATTTTCATGTTCATCGATCATAGAGTAATTATGTAGGGAAACTCATTTGGAATACCAAACAGGTGGGGAATGGACGAGACATGCTTAATGGAAACCCCCCTAGATCCCCAAGTCATCTCATCATATAACATAAGGAGATTAATAAACTGGTATATGAAGGTTTCAGGAAACCCACCATTTTGGAAAATTTATAGGGCTGTGAACAAAAATGGAGAATTATTGGTGAGGAGGTGGCCATTCTCTTGTTACTATGTAAATTTCATGTAATTTAATGGGACTATAGATCAGATGTTCATGAGATTATGCCATTATTAGTGGAAGCTAGCACACAAGAAGGAACCGACCTATTTAAGGACTCATCACCTTATTTTGTGGTATCCATTTTTAAAGGCTTGAAGCGTCGAATTGATAACAATGCAAGTTGGAAGAATTCCGAATTATATGTGCTCAAAGGAAATGGTAGGAAACCTCCTAAGGAGGATCTAGCGCATTGGAAGATGGCTTACAAATTCTTGTTTAAAATGATAATGGGGATACTTGACCTCATCCCACACCGAGTAGAATTATTGGAGAAGGATATTGCTGCCAAGGCTGAGAGAATTAATGCAACGTTTGAGGCAACAATGTATCTACAGATTTCAAGGAGATTATTTTAGGACTACCGGAGGAGGTCGTGGCTTAGTTGCAAAGCAAGGGAGGAGACAACGACTAAGGATTAGGTCCGAGAAGCTGAGGGAAGTATGTCATTAAGGATGCTGGGAAGTCCAATCTCAAATTATGTCAACTTATAAATTGACATTATTTGGCTAGTAGGGGAAATAAAATAGTTTCATGGATGCAATGGGACTTGGAAGCACCTGCTAAGACTGAAGCGTGTTTTTTTGTGATGATGTCAAACATTTCTAGCCATGTAATCATTATTTTGAATATAAATTATTCATTTTGTTAAAAAAACAAAATAAAGAAGAATAGAATATCCATATACTATTGGTGTTGTCCTTAAAACTATTTATATTTTTATAATTTATAAAAATGAAGATGCATTAAATTTCTATATATCATCTATAAATATTTATTCCAAATTAAAATTTAAACCGCATTTTCAACTCACATAACAACTATTATGGAGTTTGTTAACACAAATAAAATTTCATAATTAATGTATATGTTATACTTTTTCAAAACTCATCATAGAAAGTGCCTGTTTTTTATTTCCTATTTTCTACATTATATGACTGCTTTGAAAGGGCACTAACAATAACAACCTATAATTCAAAAGGAGAGAGATTGTAAATCGAGATGGGAGCAAGTTGTTATTTGAATTAATGTCATTAGTTTCAATGCATACACAAATTATTTTTCATCATTCAATGTCTCTCATTATTCTGATATTCTAAAGATAATTAATCAATTTTAGACATTAATAAAAGTTCAACCATATCCAACCATGGTCAAACTAGCTCAATAATGGTTCACCATGGTCATTCATGGTCAAGAATATTAACCATAGTAAGCATGGTCCCTTGTATACACATATTACACATTGATAACCATGGACAAACAAGATCAACATTGTTCAACCATGGTATTTTACTCAGTTATATATTTTAGTAAAATACAATCTAGCAAAACAATGAGAGGGAAGTCCATATTTAAGGAAATTTTTCCAAAAGAACCTTTTCAGTTTTTTATGATACGAAAATTCCCAAGACAAGAGAGTAAATATTACTAACCATTCCTATAGTTATAATGAACTTGAAATTTCATAAAATTATTTACTTTTAAACTTTTTATTTTTTATTGCAGATGATCCATAAACATGAGTTAGTATACTCTTCTGGCACTCTTTTTTAGTTATATCTTTGGATTTAAAACTTTTATTATATGTCTAGATTTTAAATTTGAGATTGAAATTATTACATGTCCAAATTTAAAATTTGAAATATTATTATTTGTATTTTTATTTCAAAATCTAATTATGATAAACTTATATGTAGTTTTATTGTTAATAATCGAGTTCGCAAATTGCATATAGGCAAACATATCAAAATGCATCAAATAACAAACATCCATGCAAGTTGGCAAGAAATGTTTACAGATTGGACCTATCCTAGCTCCTCACAAGGGACAATTATGATGGGAGTGTGGAAATCTCTACCAAAGTTCATATGTTGAAGAATTTGGATCTCCAAGAACCAAAGCATATTTGAAGAATCTATCCCCTCAATAAGATGAGTGGCCATGAAATTTATATCAATGTTTTTTGAATTATTAGTGTTGAAGGGAATAAATAATTTGGAGCTAGAGGGGTTGAAAAGGATAGAAAATAAGTGGTTAGGCATAAGTGCACCATCACATCATGTTGGAAGCTTCAATCCTCGCCCTCAAGTGAGGAAAGATCAATATCTAGCGTTAATCCATGAAGGGATCAATCACTAGAAAGAAACATAAGTGGAATCAATGCTATTTTTTACAGTGTTGCAAAAGGAAATCTAGGGAAGGCAGAACCGGGAGGCATCCTTTGTAGCCCCGAGAAACAACTGGAGAAAAAATATGCATGCAGATTAGGAGTGGCCACCAACAAAAAGGCCAATATTTTCTCCTTGTGGAAAGGATTGGACCTCACTCACACTCTCTGAATAAAAATAAATAAAAATTGTTGGGGATTCCTTTTTTTATATAAGAATGTCCTCAAATGTACATTATTTCGACAACAATTCCTCCACAGTCAAAATAATCAAATACCAATTGAAAAAAATTGAGCAATATTCCTTTTTTCATGTTATACGTCACCTAAATAAGGAAACTAATGAAATGGAAAATTGTGGAGTGCTATTGGGAGCAGGGAGATACGAGTTCGATGGGAGAGATAGTTGCCACCTTTCCACTCCTTAATTTAATAACGGTCAAGGTGATGATGAATTTTCGCATGTTTATCGACGATAGAGTGATGACGTCGGGAAACTTGTTCACAAGGCCAAATAGGTGGGGAAAGTAAAATACATGCTTAATGTATGGCACCCCCCCCCCACCCCCAAATCCCCAGGTCATATCATCATATGACATAAGGAGATTAATAAACTAGTATATGAAGGCTACACGAAACCCGTCATTTTAGAGAATTTAGAGGGTTGTGAACAAAAATGGAGAATTAATGACTAGGAGATGGTCATTCTCTTGTTACTCTGTAAATTTCATGTAATTTAATGGGACTACAGATCAAGGATCTTCATGATATTATGATACGATTAGTGGAGGCTAGCACACAGGAAGGAACCATCTTATTTAAGGACTCATCACCCTCTTTTGTCGTATCTATTGTTAAAGGTTTGGACTGTCGAATTGATAACAATGTGAGTTGGAGGAATGTCGAATTAGATGTGCCAAGAGGCCATGGTAGGAAACCTCCTACGGAGCATCTAGCACACTGGAAGATGGCTTCCAAATTCTTGTTTAAGATGATAATGGGGAGACTTGACCTCATCAAACACCGAGTAGAATTATCGGAGAAGGATCCTGCTTCCAAGGCCGAGAGAATTAATGCAACATTTGAGACAATAGCATATATGCTGAGGTCAAGGAAATTATTTTAGGACTACTGGAGTAGTATGTGTCTTAGTTGTAGGACAAGGGAGGAGACGAAGACATAGGAGCAGGTCCGAGCAGCCGAGGGAATTATGTCACCGAGGATGCTGGGAAGTCCTATCTCGAATAATGTCCACTTATGAATTGACATTATTTGGCTAGTAGGGGAAATAAAATAGTTTCATGGATGTAGGGGAAATAAAATAGTTTCATGGATGCAATGGGACTTGGAAGCACCTGCTAAGACTAAAGGAAGTTTTTTCTGATGATGTAAAATGTTTCTAGCCATGTAATCATGATTTTGAATATAAAGTATTCATTTTGTTTAAAAAAACAAAAAAAAGAAGAATATAATATCCATATACTATTAGTGTTGTTGTTGTGTAACCAGCTCCAAAAATGGAAGAAAAGAGATATCAACGCCTTAGAAATAAGCCACTTCGAGGGGGCAACCTCCAATACATTACATAAATGAACAATTCTTGGATGATACAATTTACAAAACCTCCTTTCTATATATAGGAGTCCATGGGGCCATAATGTAATCCTAGTGGGCCACAATGTAATCCTAGCCGACCTAACAATAATAATTTAAGGGCACGATAATAACAAAATGGGGGTTACAAGGGTTCAATAATAACAATAAGGGGGTTACACTAACAATAATAAGGGACTATACTAGTGATATAGGGACCTAACATGCCCCTCTCCTTCAAAAAAGTGTTGTCCTCAACGCTTGAGTAGCTCCGGGTGCTTCTGTATAAAATTCTCATCCTCCCATGTAGAATCTTCGGTGGGTAAGTTCTTCCACTTGATGAGATACTCTGAAATTGATCAATTCCGTAGCTGTCGAGTTCTTGTTTCCATGACCGCTTCAGGTTCCAATATGATTTTCCTTCCTCATCAAGTTCTGGCAATATTGTTTGAACTGGAAGATTTTCACCTATAACCTTCTTTAAGCATGAAACATGGAAAATTGGATGCACTCGTGAAGAAGCAGGAAGCTCCAATTTGTATGCCATAGTACCAATATTTTGCAACACCTTGTAAGGACCATGGTACTTTGGTGATAATTTATTATCCTTCTTAGCTTGCTTGAGGGACATTTTTTTGTATGGTTGTAGCCGTAAAAATACCCAATCTCCTACATCAAAACTTCTCTCGCTGCGATGTTGATCTGCCTGTTGTTTCATTCGATTTTGTGCCAAATTCGGGTTATCCTTTAAGAGTTGGAGAACTTCTTGTTGATGCTCGATGTGATCTTCCACTGCTTGAACCTTTGAATTTTCTCTTAAAGATGATGTGATGGATGGTGGATGATATCCATAAAGTGCCATAAATGGGGTCATTTTTGCTGCGGTATGGAAGGAAGTGTTATACCACCATTCAGCGAGAGGTAACCACTTGACCCATTGTGTTTGTTTATCGGATACAAAACAACGAAGATATCCTTCCAAACATTTATTTACTATCTCAGTTTGACCATCAGATTGAGGATGATAAGATGAGCTATGAGCTAATTGAGCACCCAAACAAGAAAATAACTCCGTCCAAAAATTTCCAGTAAAAATGGGATCTCTGTCGCTCACAATAACCCTTGGGCTTCCATGTAGCTTTTGAATTCTGTCCATAAATGTAGTACCAACTGTACTTGCTTTAAATGGATGAGATAATGCACAAAAGTGTGCATACTTGGTAAGTCTATCAACTACCACCATGATGACACTCTTTCCTTCGGATTTAGGTAAACCTGTGATAAAATCCATTGAAATCTCCTCCCAACATTGACTTGGAATGGATAAAGGTTGTAGAAGTCCCGGGGTCTTAATTGTTTCCACTTTATTCTGCTGGCAAACCAAACATTCCGCCCCAAACTTTTGAATATCGGATTTAAGGCCATCCCAAAAAAATTCTTTCTTCACCCTGTGGTAAGTTTTTAAAAATCCTGAGTGTCCTCCTAAAGGAGAAGTGTGCAATTCAGAAGAATCTTTTGTTTTAGTTGGGAATTCTTACAAAGATATAAGCGATCTTTGTACCATAAGGAATCATTTTTCCAACTAAATGTATCAGATGTACTAGGATCTTGCTGCAAACTTTGAATGAGTGTCCATACATCTTTGTCCTTCTTCCATTCATCTCTTGCTTCGGTTAACCAATCTGGTTGGATAATAGAAATGGCACAAAGCAATGCTTCCACCTCTTCATTCTTTCTTGAGAGTGCATCTACAACAACATTAAGATTTCCTTTTTTGTAGATTATTTCAAAGTCATAACCCAACATCTTTGTGACCCATTTTTGCTGCTCTTCTGACGATAGTCTTTGTTCCAAAAAGTGTTTAAGACTATCATGATCAGTTTTTACCTTGAAGTGTCTTCCCATTAGGTAAGTTCGCCATTTCTTTAGTGCATGTAGTATTGCTAACATTTCCTTCTCCTAAATAGGTTTCTGTAAATACTTTCCTTTGATTGGACGACTTTCAAAAGCAATGGGTCTTCCTTCCTGCATTAAAACTGCACCAATTCCATTTCTCGAGGCATCACATTCCACAATAAAGGTTTTTGTGAAGTCTGGTGTAGCTAAGACCGGTGCTAGGCACATTGCCTCTTTAAGACGTTCAAAGGCCTTAGTTGCTTCAGGAGTCCATGAAAATGCGTCTTTCTTCAATAATGTTGTTAGAGGTGCTGCTATTCTCCCATAATTCTTAACAAACTTGCGATAATACCCTGTTAACCCGAGAAATCCTCGCAACTGCTTTATGGTTGTGGGGACTTTCCATTCCTTAATGGCTTTAATTTTGTTAGGGTCTACTTTAACACCCTCGTGAGATACAATATGACACAGATATTCCACCTCTTGTACTCCAAAGAAACATTTGGATGTTTTTGCATATAATTGTTTCTCCTGCAATAGTTTGAGCACCCTATCAACATGTTCAACATGATCCTTCCAAGACCTGTTGTAGATTAGTATATCATCAAGAAATACTAGCACAAATTTTCTAAGGAAGGGTTTGAAAATGGAATTCATCAACCCTTGAAATGTAGAAGGTGCATTGGTAAGGCCAAAAGGCATGACCAAAAATTCATAATGACCCTCATGAGTTGGAAATGTTGTTTTTGGAATATCTTCAGTCTTCATTCTAATTTGATGATATCCTGAACGAAGATCCAACTTGGTAAATAAATTGCTCCATGTAATTCATCCAATAATTCATCAATCACAGGAATGGGAAATTTATCTTTAATGGTGAGCTTATTGAGCTCCCTATAATCCGGACACATTTGCCATGATCCATCCTTCTTGTGTACCAATACTACGGGAGCAGAGAAAGAACTTTGACTAGGTTGAATTATGCCCGCCTCTAACATTTCTGCAATCATACGTTCAATTTCGCTCTTTTGGAAATAAGGATATCTATAAGGCCTGATGTTTGGAGGAACACTTCCTGGAATCAAATGAATAGCATGATCATGATCATGAATAGGTGGGAGTCCTTTGGGAGTTCAAACACCTTGGAATGATTGTCCAAGACTTGTTGGAGATCTGCAGAAATAGATGATTTTGATGTTGGAACTTCTAGTGAGCATAATTGTGCAATTACCCCTCGTTGTTCTTTCTTTAGAAGCTTTGTCATGACATTAGAGCTTATTATCTTTCCCGGCTTCCCTGCAATACCCCGTAATTCGACTTCCTTTCCTTCTGAAAAAAATTTCAAGAAAAGTTCTTGAAAATTAAAAGCTACCGTCCCCAAAGATTGTAACCGTTGTACTCCTAGTACAACATCAGCACCTCCCATAGGAATGGAAAGCATTGGACTAGTCAATACATATTCCCCCATGGTTAGCTTGATATTATGGCATTTTCCCGAGCAATTTATAGTTCCTCCATTTGCAACCATCACTTGACATTCTAGTGCTGGGTATAGGAAACAATTTAATTCCTTGGCTACCTTACAATGAATAAAATTATGGGTGCTACCTGAATCAATCAACACTATTACCTTTTTCTTCTTGATTTGTCCTTCTATCTTGAGAGTTTGAGGAGTGGTAATTCCTGCCGGTGCATTACACGATATGGTCGGATTCATTTCTTCCTCTTCTAGGGTTGGTTCCTGGTGTATATCCTCTTCTTGTTCATTTTCTTCTTCCTCTTCACAATCTCTGTAAAATAATTTCTTCTTAGCACACTTATGACCTTTAGTGTATTTTCTATCACAACTGTAGCAAAGCCCTTTTTCTCTTTTTTCTTCCAATTGTTGTGGTGTCAACCTTGTAGGTTGTGGAAATCTAGGCGTAGCAACACTTTCTTCTTTATAGAATTGAGTGGTAGGCTTCCTTGTCGCCATAATTTTACATTCAACTTTTCTTGCCAACCTGAATGCCTTCTCCAATGAATCAGGTTCCAAAACACGAACTTCATGTTGGATGTTATCCTTTAAAGTGCCTATGAGGAGATCAATCCTGTGTTCCTCTGGAATATCGGTTACCCTTATATTCAATTTTTGGAAGTCCTCAATGTGCTGCCCCACTAAACCCTTTTGTTTGAGATTTATCAATTGGCTAAAGAAGGTGTTGCTCTTTGTATCCTCATACTGTGCTATCATTTCCTCCGTAAAAATTGACCAAGTGACAATTTTTTTACGGGAGCAAAGCCATCGATACCATACAAATGTATTTTGTTCTAAATGTAAAGTTGCAATGCGTACCTTTTGTGTGTTTTACACGTTATGGAGATCAAAATATTGCTCCATCTATAGTATCCATGTTACAGGATCATTTCCATAAAAATTCCTCATATCCATTTTTGGAATATGGTGGTTCTTCCCTCCAACATTAGAGTTTATGAAATCACGATTAACATTTATTTTGTCCTCATCATGAGGTTCTTCTACTATCTTTTCACCATTAGGAAACATCTCGTTTATCGAACTTTGTCGAACCTTGATATGCCTTTTAGATCATTCTTCATGTTTTTTCCATGTTGTCTTTCATGTCATCCATCTTAGCTTCCATGCCATCCATCTTAGCTTCCACGCCTTTCTTGAAAACTTCCATTTCATTTTTTGTTGCTCTTTCCGAGAGAAAAATTTGGTGCACTTGCTCTTGTAATTTTGATATGTCATGTTGCGCTTCTTCCTCTTCATGAGTCATAGTAGAGCTTTCTAAAGGCTTAATGAGTGTTGAATTATTTTTAGGTGGAACTTTAGAACCCAATACTGATATTTATGCTTCAATATACCCTTGGAATCACTTCAAACTGAATTTTCACACAAGACTTATGCAATTCGAAGAAAAAAAATACACATTTTTTCTTGCTTTTGAGGAGCTTGATATTGAAACTGAATTATCTGTCATTGCGGCACTTCGGTATTTGAATTTCGAAGTCTTGATGTAGCCCTCTGAATTATCTTTCAAATTCCATAGTCTAACCTAATTTTGATGCTCCAAGACAAAGTTGTGTCCGATCTCCCACAATGACCTAATTCTGGACTGGTTCAGTAGAGCGAACTTGTACGACTTGCCACGTGTCACTGTTTTGTCCTTTGTCTCTGAAATTGATAGCGAAGAAACTAAAGGCTGTTTAATTGTGACCACTTTTGACGGCACTCCAATCCAATCTTCAGAGAGAGAGTTATTGAACTTTTCCCACGATCACCTCTTTGAGATGAAATTAAGGAGCCTGAAAAAGCACTACCTTCCACAGATCATATCTCCAAAAATATTGCGAACCAAGCTCTGAAATTTTTTTATGAATTTCCTCAGGATTTCAGCTTCGCACCATATGAATTTCAGATTCTGAACCTTCGTAGAAAAAAAATTATAGCGCAAATGCCACGATGACCTGTTTAGGAGCCTGAAAAAAATACCTGACTTCCACAGATCATATCTCCGAAATTATTGCGAACCAAACTCTGAAATTTTTATACAAGCTTCCTCAGGATTTTTTCTTCGCACCCTAAAAATTTCAGCTTCTGAAACTTCGTAGAAAACAAGTTATAGCGAAAATGCCACGATGACCTGTTTGGAGCAGCGAAACCCTAGAATCCAAAGCTCTGATACCAAATGTTGTGTAACCAGCTCCAAAAAGAGAAAAAGAGATATCAACGCCTTAGAAATAAGCCACTTCGAGGGGGCAACCTCCAATACATTACATAAATGAACAATTCTTGGATGATACAATTTACAAAACCTCCTTTCTATATATGGGAGTCCATGGGGCCATAATGTAATCCTAGTGGGCCACAATGTAATCCTAGCCGACCTAACAATAATAATTTAAGGGCACAATAATAACAAAATGGGGGTTACAAGGGTACAATAATAACAATAAGGGGGTTACACTAATAACAATAAGGGACTATACTAGTAATATAGGGACCTAACAGTTGTCCTTAAAACTAATTATATTTGTATAATTTATAAAACCGAAGATGCATTAAATTTATATATATCATCTATAAATATTTATTCCAAATTAAAATTTAAACCACATTTTCAACTCACATCACAAATATTATTGAGTTCGTTAACACAAATAAAATTGCATAATTATTGTATATTTTATACTTCTTGAAAGATCATTATTGAAATTGTCGCTTTTTCTTTCCTCATTTCTACATTATATCATTGCTTTGAAAGGGGACTAACAATAACAACCTATAATTCAAAAGGAGAGAGTTTGTAAATCAATATGGGGGCAAGTTGTTATTTGCATCAATACCATTAGTTTCAATGCATACATAAATTATTTTTCATCATTCAATGTCTCTCATTATCTTGATATTCTAAAGATAATTAATCAATTTTAGACATTAATAAAATTTCAACCATATTCAACCATGGTCAAACTATCTCAATAATGGTCCACCATGGTTGTTCATGGTCAATGCTATTAACCATAGTAATCATGGTCCCCCATATGAACATATTACACATTGATAACCATGGAAAAACAAGCTCAACACTATTCAAGCATGGTATTTTACTCAATTACATATTTTAGCAAAATACAATCTAACAAAACAATGAGGGGGAAGTCCATATTTAAGGCAATTTTTCCAAAAGAAACTTTTTAGTTTTTTTATCATACATAAATTCCCAAGAAAAGAGAGTAAATATTGCTAACCATGCCTATAGTTATAATGAACTTGCAATTTCATAAAATTATTTACTTTTAAACTTTTTATTTTTTATTGCAGATGATCCATAAACATGATGTAGTATTCTCTTTTATTCTCTTTTAGTCCTTTTTTTTATTTATAGCTTTAGATTTAAAACTTTTATTAGATGTCTAAATTTAAAATTTGAGATTGAATTATTACATGGCTTAATTTAAAATTTGAAATCTGATTATTTGTATTTTTATTTCAAAAGCTAATTATGATAAACTTATATGTAGTTTTATTGCTAATAATCGAGTCCACAAATTACATATAGGAAAACATATAAAAATGCATCAACTAACAAACACCGGTGCAAGTTGGAAAGAAATGTTTACATATTAGACCTATCCCAGCTCCTCATAGGGGAAAATTATGATGGGAGTGTGGAAATCTCTCCCGAAGTTCATATGTTGGAGAATTTGTATCTCCGAGAACCAAAGAATATTTGAAGACTATATCCCCTTAATAAGACGAATGGCCATGAAATTTATATCTATGTTTTTTGAATTATTAGTGTTGAAGGAAATAAAGAATTCAAAGCGGGAGGGGCTGAAAAGGATATAAAATAAGTGGTTAGGCATAAGTCTGCCATGAAATCATGTTAGAAGCTTCAATCCTCACCCTCAAGTGAGGAAAGATCGATTTCTAAGGTTAATCCAAGAAGAGTTCAATCACCAGAAAGAAACACAAGTGGAATCCACCCTATTTTTTGACAGCGCTGCAAAAGGAAATTGAGGGAAGGTAGGAGCGGGAGGCATTCTTTGTAGCCCCGAGGAACAACTGGAGACAAAATATGCTTGCGGATTGGGAATGGCCACCAACAACAAGGCCAGTATTTTTTCCTTGTGGAAAGGATTGTACCTCATTCACACTCTCTCCATAAAGAGAATAAAATTTTTTGGGGATTCCTTGTTTTTTATAATAATGTCCTTAAATGTACATTATTTCGACAACAATTCCTCCACGGTCAAAACAATCAAATACCAGATGGAAAAATTTGAGCAATATTCCCTTTTTCACGTTCTGCGTCATCTAAATAAGGAAACTGATGAAATGGAAGATTGCGGAGTTCTATTGGGAGCAGGGAGATACGATATTGATGGGAGAGATAGCAGCCACATTTCCACTCCTTAACTTAATAACACTCAGGGTGATGATAAATTTTCACATCTCTATCGATGATAGAGTGATGACGTGGGGAAACTCAATCGGAAGGCCAAACAGGTGGGGAAAGGAAAATATATGCTTAATGTATGGCACCCCCCACCGATCCCGAGGTCATATCATCATATGACATAAGGAAACCTGACATTTAAGAGAATTTACAGGGTTGTGGAAAAAACTGGAGAATTAATGGCGAGGAGTTGGCCATTCTCTTGTTACTCTTTAAATTTCCTATAATTTAATGGGACTACAGATCAAGGATCTTCATGAGATTATGACCCGATTAGTGGAAGCTAGCGCACACGAACGCGTCGTCCTCTTTAAGGACTCGTCACCCTCTTTTGTGGTATTTGTTGTTAAAGGTTTGAATCGTCGAGTTGATAACAATGCAATTTGGAGGAATGTCGAATTAGATGTGCCGAGAGGCCATGGTAGGAAACCTCCTAAGGAGGATCTAGCACACTAGAAGATGGCTGCCAAATTCTTGTTTAAGACGATAATCGAGAGACTTGACCTCATCACGTGCTGAGTAGAATCATTGGAGAAGTATCTTGCTGCTAAGGCTGAGAGAATTAATACAACGTTTAAGAAAACAACATATACCTGCAGAGGTAAAGGATATTATTTTAGGACTACCTGAGGAGGTCATTGCTTAGCTGCAGAACAAGGGAGGAGACGACGACGGAGGAGCAAGTCACAAAAGCCGAGGGAAGTATGTCAATGATGACGCTGGGATGTCCAATCTCAAATATTGTCCACTTATTGTCCACTTATGAATTGACATTATTTGGTCCACTTATGAATTGACATTATTTGGCTAGTAGGGGAAATAAAATAGTTTCATGGATGTAATGGGATTTGGAAGCACATGCTAAGACTGAAGCAAGTTTTTTTGTGACGATGTAAAATGTTTCTAGCCATGTAATCGTGATTTTCAACATAAAGTATTCATTCTAGTTAAAAAACAAAATAAAGAAGAATAGAATATCCATATACTATTGGTGTTGTCCTTAAAACTATTTATCTTTTTATAATTTATAAAAATTAAGATGTATTAAATTTCTATATATCATCTATAAATATTTATTCCAAATTAAAATGTAAACCACATTTTCAACTCACATACAACTATTATGGATTTTTTTAACACAAATAAAATTTCATAATTAATGTATATGTTATATTTTTTGAAAACTCATTACTGAAACTACCTCTTTTCTACATTATATCAATACTTTGAAAGGGGACTAACAATAACAACCTGTAATTCAAAAGGAGAGAGGTTGTAAATCAAGATGGGAGAAAATTGTTATTTGCATTAATGCCATTAGTTTCAATGCATACATGAATTATTTTTCATCATTCAATGTCTCACATTATCTTGATATTCTAAATATAATTAATCAATTTTAGACATTAAGAAAAGTTCATCCATATTCAACCATGGTCAAACTAGCTCAATAATGGTTCACCATGGTCATTCATGGTCAAGACTATTAATCATAGTAAGCATGGTCCCAAATATACACATATTACACATTAATAACCATGGAAAAACAAGCTCAACATTGTTCAAGGATGGTATTTTACTCAGTTATATATTTTAGCAAAGTACAATCTTGAAAAACAATAAAGAGAAGTCCATATTTAAGGCAATTTTTCCAAAAGAACCTTTTTAGTTTTTTATCACACAGAAATTCCCAAGACAAAGAGAGTAAATATTACTAACCATGCCTATAGTTATAATGAACTTGCAATTTCATAAAATTATTTACTTTTAAACTTTTTATTTTGTATTGAAGATGATCCATAAATATGAGGTAGTATTTTCTTCTAGTACTCTTTTTAGTTAGAGCTTTATATTTAAAACTTTTATTATGTTTTTATATTTAAAATTTGAGATTAAGATTATTACATGTCTAAACTTAAAATTTGAAATCTTATTATTTTTATTTTTATTTTTATTTCAAAAGCTAATTATGATAAACTTATATGTAGTTTTATTGTTAATAATCGGGTCCACAAATTGCATATATACAAACATATCAAATGCATCAAATAACAAACATCCCTACAAGTTCACAATAAATTTTTACATATTGTACCTATCCCAGCTCCTCGCAGGGTTCAATTATGATGGGAGTGTGGAAATATCTTCCGAAGTTCATATGTTGGAGAATTTAGATCTCCAAGAACCAAAGCATATTTGAAGAATCTATCCCCTCAATAAGATGAGTCCATGAAATTTATATCAATGTTTTTTGAATTATTAGTGTTGAAGGGATTAAAGAATTCAGAGTTGGAGAGGCTGAAAAATATAGAAAATAAGTGTTTAGGCATAAGTGCGCCATCACATCATGTTGGAAGCTCCAATCCCTGCCCTCAATTGAGGAAATATCAATGTCTAAGGTTAATCGAGGAAGAGTTCAATAATAGGAAAGAAACACAAGTGGAATCCATCCTATTTTTTGACAGTGCTGCAAAAGGAAATCGAGGGAAGGCAGGAGCGGGAATTGTCCTTTGTAGCCCCGAGTAACAACTGGAGAGAAAATATGCATGCGGATTGGGAGTGGCCACCAACAACAAGGCCAGTATTTTCTCCTTGTGGAAAGGATTGGACCTCACTCACACTGTCTGAATAAAGAGAATACAATTTTTTTTGGATTCCTTGTTTTTTATAATAATGTCCTCAAATGTACATTCTTTCAAAAACAATTCATCCACAGTCAAAACAATCAAATACTAGTTGAAACAATTTGAGCAATATTCCTTTTTTCACTTTCTACGTCACGATGAAATGGAAAATTGTGGAGTGTTATTGGGAGCAAGGAGATACGAGATCGATGAGAGAGATAACGGCCACCTTTCCACTCCTTAATTTAATAATGGTGAGGGTGATGATAAATTTTTGCATGTTTATCGATGATAGAGTGATGATGCGAGGAAACTCATTCGGAAGGCTAAACAGGTGGGGAAAGGACAAGACATGCTTAATGTATGGCACCCCGAAGACAAGACATGCTTAATGTATGGCACCACCCCCCAAGACATGATTTATGTATTTCAACCCCCTCCCCCCCACACCTACCCCCTCGATCCCTATGTCAACTCATCATATGACATAAGGAGATTAATAAACGGGTATATGAAGGTTGTAGGAAACCAGTCATTTCAGATAATTTACAGGGTTGTGAAAAAAAATAGAGAATTAAGGGTGAGGAGCTAGCCATTCTCTTGTTACTCTATAAATTTACTGTAATTTAATGGGACTACAGATCAAGGATCTTCATGAGATTATGACACAATTAGTGGAAGCTAGCACACAAGAAGGCTTCGTCCTATTTAAGGAATCATCACCCTCTTTTGTTGTATCCATTGTTAAAGGTTTGTAGCGTCAAATTGATAAAAATGCGAGTTGGAGGAATGTCGAATTAGATGTGTCAAGAGGCCATGGTAGGAATCCACAACTCAAGAGGGAAAATGATCTCTTTAAGTCTCTCCCAATGTTTATCTCGAGGGACAGTGTTGAAATATTTTCTAAAGTCCACAAAGAAACATAAGAGATCGACTTTACTATTGCAACATTCCTCCGCAATGATTCTAAGAGTGACCAGATGGTGAATATTCGAGTGATGTCTCCTAAAACTAGATTGTCCTTTAGCTTTATTTCCCTGGATTTTCTTTCATGTTCTTTAAGATACAAATAGATACCACATTATCAATGTTTTTCATTATCATCCTTTCTTTGTGAGTTGGTTAATACTAGCTTCACTATCTATTTACGAGTTGTAATTGTAACAACTCCCAAAAAAAAATATTTTTATACTAATTCTGGTCATGATTATTGTTCTATTCTGACATATTCGTCATTGATTAATTTTAAAAATGATAGTGAAAACTCAAAGACTGCCTTTGTTTTATTTTTCCTATCCTCAACTTCTATCTTGGCTTATCATTTTCATTAGGTTGGTTTATCTAACAACCTCATTAAAATAATTCCATAATAGTCATACTTAATGTACACTAAAGAGAATTTCCTTATTTGGATTCTTATACATATTTATCATATGTATTTTATCCTAATTCCCTCTCCTTATTTTTATTCTCCTTCATAATGTTATAACTTACCCTTTTTATAGCCTTACAACATATTTAAATACTTTCGTATTCAAGTTATAAATTATCAATTATAACTTTTACACTATTATAGCTATTATTCAAATAAGTAAATCAACCTATCCTTCATGGGTGGCATAAAAATTTATATATTACCACATACCCCATATAATAATAAATCATTTAATACATACTACCCAACCATATATATATAAATATATCCCAACGGAATGTTAGATACATATATTTCAATGAAATGTTCACACCACATACAATTTAACATATATGAACTGTTAGAATTCCATCATATTCCTCCCATCGAGTTTCCATTGTTTAATAGTTCTGTTTAAAGTCATTGTTATAAAATTAATAATTTGATTTATGGATGATGGGATTGCACCCATACTGTATTAAATATCCCTCTGTACATTGTCGTTTCATTTCCATAAACCATTTATTGTTGGTACATTAACACCTGCATATCACATGGCTTTGGTCCTTGCGAGGACACTTGTATGGTGGTGATGAACGGTGAGGATTTATCGCGATTTCTTCATTCGTTGAATGACTTTTGTTAGGGTTTCATAGTTTCATTTGGTTTTTCATTCGACCTATTTTCAGCTTTGAGAAATCAATGCACAGAGAGAGACCTATCTGTTTGCAAAATACATCATTGCCTAAAGTATGATAGTAAGGATGTCATATTAATAGGTTTTATAGATTCAGATTGGGGTGGCAGTGAGATTGATAGAAGGAGCACTATAGGTGGACATTTTAGTTTGGGATCTGCTATGATTTTTTATATGAGTAGAAAACAAGATCCCCTTGCATTAATTAGTGTTGAAGCAGAATACGTTGTTGAATGTGAAGTAGGAAAGGAATTTGTGTGGTTAAGGAAAAAAAAAACATATTTGTTTGGGAAGCCTCTAGATCCTACTATGATAAATTGTGATAATCAAAGAAACATCAATATGTCTAAAGATATCGTATTCCATGCAAGGACAAAGGATATCAATAACATGTACCACTACATTAGAAGCTTGGTACAAGATGGGGTTGTGAAGCTACAATATATTCCAACAGATGAACAAGTAGTTGATGTGTTGACCAAGTCTCTTTTGAATAAGAGGTTTGAATATTTTAGAAGTATGCTTGGATTGGTTGATATTGTAGATTTAGTTGATAGGGAGAGATGAAGCATCTAATTTTGGATACTTGGGACGACATTTGGTTGAGTTATGTTTTGATGTCTAGATCCCAAAGAGGTAGGGTGGTGTTTGTCTTGGAGCTCTAACCTTAGATACGCACCTAGATCCTTGGGTTGATGGATAGTTACTAAGAATGATGGTACCTAGACTAGTTGAAAGCTTTAGTCCATCTTATTCCCACTGTAATAGATTACGCTAGTCAAGAATCTAGTCCATAGAACTGAGTGTGCTAGAACTATCCATAGTTCATGTCATTTTGAAACCTTCCATGTATGTATATATGTGTGTAAAATGTAATTATAAATACATCCCTAGTTATGAGGGAGTGTTTAAGAATGTAACTAGCTTCAACATAATTGTACTTGTCAAAAGAAAATTTATTATTGAAGAAAATGACTTATTAAAGCATGGGTTTCATGCTTGGGTCAATGTCTTCTAGGTCAAAGCCTCCATTGAAGGCTTCTAGATTTCGTATTGATTCATTAGAGTCATTTTCATTTTTATTAAACCTTTCTTGGGATTTTGTATCATGTAAAAATAATTATTTTTTAGTTAAAACAATAATTTGTCACCTCCACACCAAGTCGGCCCTACCCTCAACAAATCATCCTAGATTAGGGCAAGTCGACCTCACATGAAGCATATATATTGAGCTAATTGACTTCATTTTGAGAGCATTATCATCAAGTTCGATCTCTAAGAAGGAGTAGTTCGAAAAGAGTGTGAAGCTGCTGGAGGAGGAGAGAAGTTGGGAAGAATAAAATCGAGTTTTTGGGTTACCTTTCTCTCACACGTGTGAAGTTACTGGGTTGAAGCTGAGGCCAAAATTCCTATTGCAAGGTCAAAGTTCTGAAGCTAGGGGCCGAAAATCTATTGTTGGGGCTGAAATTCTGATCTAAAGCTGAACTTTGAAGAGTTGACACCTTGAAGGCTAAGCACAGGACATCTACAAGGAGGAAGGTGTTAGCCACCTATAATATTTTGTTATACCAAAAGGTGGCTAAGATCTTTTTTGAGCCTCCAAGGAACAAATTTTATCACTAAAAATTGTTAGCTCTTGAAGTCTCTTTAAGGCCTCATGCCTCTGTCCCAAATCCTCATTTGCTGTCCCATTTTATACTCAGAAAATTCTGCTGATTTCATATAACAAACTGTTGAAGAAACCATCATTTTCTTCCCCTTTTTTCTCCATATTATTCCTCTACTTTTCATAAGTTTCTCCCTCCATCCGTGAAAATCTTCCTGACATGGTTTAAAACTTCTTTTTGAGTTGTGTCGAAACCCTCAAATCCATTTAAAACCTTGAAATTTTTCATAAAAAAAAAAGTTTTATTGCTATGGACCTAAGCCCCTTGGGCTAAGTCCTAAACCACTTCCCCCCACATGACCATGCGTCGAAACCAAATGCCAAATCTTGTCGACGCTAAATCGGAAAGATTCAAGTGTGCATGTTTGTGAGCCATTTCAAAATGTCAATTGCGATCAGCCCCTTTTTCATAAACCGCAGATCATATTGTTATTTCGTTTAACCCATAGGCCCGCAATCGAACACTAAACCATTGAAAAATCCCTCTCTGATCAATTTTTCCTTTGTAAACCCAAAAACCCACTTTCCGAAGTTTTAAGTAAAAAACTTAAGAACACGTGATAAATAAAAATGGGTTGATCAAAAAGACCAATCGCGCAATCGCGATCGGAGAAATTACAAATGGGTTGATTGAAAGACCAGGCCCGAATGTTCCGATTGCAATTAGCCCTAGTTATATAAAGCCCCGGGCCCATGGTACTCCATACTCCCAGTGTTCCCGCAATCGGGCGCCAACCTATCATATATATTTTCTGCCCGATCCACTCAAAACCTTGGTGTTTATCGAAATTTTCGGGTTTCTCGCAAAGTATAAGGGTCCCGCCGGTGCAAGAAATCAAAGGATCTGGACCGTCGATCTAGACCCAATCCGATGGCTAGCACTCAATCGCAAGTTTCTAATCGCAATTTTCAAATCGCATGTGTTTTTGTTGCACTCCCGATTGCCGATCCCCGATCCAATCTGAGCCGTCCATCCTCCCGAAGATCCAACGGCCCTTATTCCCTCCGATCACAAATCTTGCCCCGTTTCAAAAACCCTCTGATTCACCTTCCGTCGTCGATCTGATCTGCAGATCAACGGCCAGCGCTTAATCGCATTGGAAATTTACATCGCATGCACTTGTCTGCCACCCCCGATTGAGATCCTCCGATTAGATCAGGATCGTCCACGTGTCCAGATCGGACGGTCCAAAACCACCCCACCTTATTTCTTCTCCCCGCTCTCATTTTCCTGTTTTTCGCCGATCTCCACCGTTAGATATTTTTATCCGACGGCTACGCTCCTCCCCCGCCATCTGAAGCAGTTTAAACCTATTTTTTCGCAGGATTTCTTAATTTTTTTGTGTTTGATGCTGGTGTTCTAAATGGTTTTCCATTCTATAACGAAGAAATGCCAAGGGCTGGGAATGACGATTCTCATGCCCTCGTTTCATTACAGAGAAGCCATCCACGGGGCTCTATTCCATGTTTCGTCAGTACTCTATGAGTATTGATGCCATAAAGCCCAGTGCGGGTCTGCACATCGACAAGACACTGTTTTAATTCAAACACAGTTAAAGAGTATCAGTTTTGAAGACAGAGCACAGCAGATGAAGATTGAAGACAATTTTTATGGGGATTACGGCTAAGACAGTTATCAAAAGCCTAATCCCTAGTCTAAAACACAGTTTAAAGGAAAACCTAAAGTGTTTTATCAGACAGAAAGGTTTACACCGCTTCAACTGAGGTGAATTGATTCCTCAGCTACTACAAAGAGCCACCTATCGCCTTAAACCATTCAAAACAGAGGCCGAAGTTATTGATTCAGGAAATATCTGCCTCCAGCGCTGCCAAGAAGTTAATTCTGCCGAAGGAGTGTAATAGTAAATAGCTGCAGAGTTGCTCCAGACAGAGCATAGAGCCTCAAAGTCAAATAAAGCTCCCACCGAGCTTTGATATTAATTATAAAACATTAATACAGTGATCCACCTGTACACTTATCCATCGAACCCCTCAAGAGGCCGAGAAGTCATTTAATCTGTATTAATGGTTCACGAGATATTTTTGTTAGTTCTCACCTCCTCATCTTCTTATAAGTACTTCTTCATAAGATGAGAAGGTTGGTTGCTGTTTGATCACAAGTTGTAATATTGAAACTCTCTGAAATAAATATACAAGTCTGTTGAAGTTGAAAATAATTTGGAGTCTTGGATGTCTTGATGATGCCGTTGCATGTCTGTTCCTGAGAAGGCTCTATCATTGGATCCATGAGCTTGGCTGTTGGTGAAGTGCTCTGAACTGTTAAATGTTTTTTTTTCCTTGTTTTCATTATGTTCCATAATTTCTTACTACAGTAGGCTGAAATTTTTAGGCTAAGAAATGACTCCTGGAAGCACCTTAGACCTGTTCACCCTTCACTGTTTTATGTTTTCTTCTGCTGAAGTATTTTAGAGGCTTTAAACCTTCTCTTTAGTCTTCATGCTCATTTATTTCCTTGATAGCTCAAATAGTTGGTTTCAGCATGTTATGGTTCTCCCTGCTTGTCTGCCATCACTTGAAAGTCGTTATTGAAATCTCCCTTCGAAGTACCATTGTTTTAAGTTAACCAAAGAGGTCGGTTTTGATCTTACCCTTTGCCCCTGCTTAAACAGTTGTTTTGAAGGTCTTTATAGTTGCAAACACAGATGTTATTTAGGTGTTCCCTCTTCTATGAATGCAATTATCAGTGAATCTTTTATGTTTTTTAAATCCTTTAAAATAAGATCTTTGAGGAAATAGGGTGTTCCCCGAATCTTAGATTTCATTTTAGAAGTTGTCTTGAAATCATTATTTGCTTAAAGAATGTTTGTAGAATTTATGGTTAGCCCTGTCTATCAAATATCTCTTTATTGATAAGTTATGCTTCTCAAGTTCCCTTTGTTGAGAATTAAATTTCTTTTTCCAAATCATTAATGTCCATCTCATTCCAAAACAAAGGATCCTGTGGCCAAGTTAGATTTGCCCTTTGATATCCCATATACCTTGAAGAGTTTGTCATGATCTTATTTTGACTCCATTGCCCAATGAACCGGATATTTCCTCTTTCTGTCTATCTTTCCTAGACCTTTCATATTCTGTTGTATCAACTCAACCCAACCAAACAAACATCTGCACGTAATAACTAGTCTAAAATTCCATAACCAAAGCAAACAAGATAAACCTTTGCAAACAAATATTTGAGAGATCCCTCTCTGAGAATAGGAGGACTAGATCCTGGAACTCTAAAGATTGGTTCTGATGTTGCCTTGTCTTTTGATTTGCCAAACTGTCAAAACATGGGGAACCAACATAATGGCGATCACGGTGGGACATGCTGAGAATTAGAGGTTTACAAAACCTTTCCTTCAACTTTAGGTCCAGTATAACATAAGTAACTTTCTTCAAGCACTTCCTAACATAATGGCAATCATGATAGGACTCTTTTGAATCAGTGACAAACTAAGTAACCCTTAGGATTCCTTTTAAATCCTTATCAAACCTTGAAGGAACCAATTACCAAGCCATAAGAGCAACTATGTTTGTTTGAACACCTTAGCTAAGTGCAAAATCAGACTTAGAACACTCTCTTAACTTATAAAAACAAAATAAACTCAGAAAAGCCCAAAATATTTCAAGTTTGGCTTCATAATAAATATGGTGGTGGAACCATAAAACATTCTATCTTTATAAAAACTAAAACATTTTCCACCTAGGTGACTCCACTGGCCTCCAGTAGGCCTATTACCCTTCCAGTCCTTGTAGACTCCCTTGGGAATGCATTAAGCAAACCCAATCATGTTGTTGGTGGACAGCAATTTTCAAAATCTTCCACCTAGCGACTCCACAAACCCAAAAGACCTAATGACTCTACTGGCAGAAGACTCTGAACTGGTTAAAAAGATACAGTGACCTTAAATACAAAACTCAACCATTACAAGACCTAGACAATGAGCAAGATTATAGACAACTTAATAAAGGAAAATTACTAATCATGATGGAGAAAATGATGTACATACTTGGGAAAAGATTTAAAAGGCATGAGGCCAATTTAAATATTGATGATCTAGAGCAGCCCATACTCCTTTCGAATCAAGAGCAAACCCAAAAACTACAAAATAGGTATGATGAACAAGATTACAATGAGAGCAATGAAGAAGGTTGTCAGGAAACTCCTGATTGCCTACCTATTTCTTGTATTATGCCATTAAGAGAACTCCATAACCAGATTGCAAAAGCTCATAGTAAGCAGTGCCTTGAGGAAAACATAAGCCTTTTTGAACCAACAAAATCT
The DNA here is from genome assembly GCA_034641835.2 of Pinus albicaulis. NCBI lineage: Eukaryota > Viridiplantae > Streptophyta > Pinopsida > Pinales > Pinaceae > Pinus > Pinus albicaulis. Next base: position 991,508,500 of record CM076583.1, read on the forward strand.
GAAAAAGGAGAAGAGACAATACAACCAGGGTTTCTTCCTTTATGTTTTGAATCATTTCAGATTATTAAAAGACAATGGCATCTTCATAATATGCTTGAAACAACTCATGAACCTTATAGTCGAAGTGACTGCCATGAAAATCATGAGGTGTTGGTTGAAATTGAGATAGATCAGGAAAAAGAAGAGAATCCTCAAAATTCCCCTACGAGCACAAGTAATCATCCCCTAGAAGAGGCTCAAGAATACATCCAGCCTCAAAACCAGTTAACACAAGAGGGAGAGGACTATTGTCCTTCTGTCCAAAGCAAAGAGAAAATTCCTTCTCTTTTTACAGAGGAAGAAATTGATCAGATATTAAATAAACAGTCAGCCCTCAATTCTTTATTAGAACAAAACACTTCTACTCATTTTCCTACTAAATGTTGTTGTCTTGAAATAGAAAATAAACTTGTAGAACAGTTAAACGAACAAACTGATGACCCAATATGTTCGACTGACAAAATTGTTTATTCAGATGATTTTCCGAATTTCGATCAGTCTAATGATGATGATGATGAGTTCCAAGAAAAAACTAATCATGCAGGGCAACCATCGTTTGATTGGTGTTATCATTTTCACCATCACCAGCTTGAAAGCCAAAAACATCCATTTCAATCCATCACTAATGGCTTTCACATAATTGGAAATCAGCAGCCTTTCAACTCAGAAGGTGAAGAGAAGAGCAATAAAGAAATTTTTGAGCAAAAGGAGCTTTCTCTTGAAAAAGAGGAAACCTTTAAATACTCTCTTGCTCAAGAATATAATAACCTCTTCATACAAATTAATCCACTGAATACAAGCATACCAGGGTTACCAGAAGACAACACTGTTAAATATGATGAGTCCTCCAGTTCAGAGGATGATGAAGATGAAGGAGAAAAACAAATAAAAGACTATCCTGCTGTGGATATATCATCTTCTCAAGAAGAAACTTCTCCCTTCACTGATATTAGTCTGTCATTTAAAGAGCCTAAATTTATATCAGAAGCAAGCATAGATTCAAAGAAAGAAGATATTTCACTGTTTGCTATTTTGCAGGTTAAAAATGATGATACTTCCAAGCTACATACTGAAGAGATAGTCTTCAAAGCTGATGTCTTAGAAGTAGATGACCTACCAATTGTGGAGGATCAAAAGGAAGAGAATCTTCATCTTTTCTTTGTTGATCCTATGGAAGAGTGTGTGGAAATCCCGACTGGCTCAAATTATCAAGCATTGACCCTTTGCAAGAGCCAGAGACATGAAAAGCTATCACCTTCTGTGATAGCCTTGACATTGAAGGTTAACCTTCAATATGTTCTATGGATACCTCTGACAAGCAGCCAGAGTTACTACTTCTTCTTGACATTACTCAGCTGGCTGCATTGGTACTTTTGTATCATATGAATATGTAAATACTCCATGTTTAGAATAGATTAGATAGGAATGTCAATAAAGCTCAGTTCCGAGCATGTAGTTAGTTGTTGTTTTCTGCTTTGGAGAAAAATCAAGAATTCAAAAATAGAAAAACAAAGAAAGAATGAAAAGAGGGAAAATTGTCAAAGCAAGAAAGGTATAGCCCCATACCAAAAAAGAAATAAATCTGAAAGTGTGCAAGCCCAAATGCCACTCCTAAAAAACACACTTCTAATTAGTCAAACAATTTAATCTTGACTAAATTAGCTTTAAATTTTTCTGCTGATAGGATAGTGAATTTGATTTGCCAAACTGTTTAATCTTGGCTTATCAGTAGATGGATTAGGATAGAAATTAAAGGTTCAAACATGTTCAAAATCTGAACCAAAGTTTCCAAAGAGAGATGACTCAAAACTGTTTTATTTTTCTGAGTCATAAAAGAGAAAAATTGGTTCTAATTTGCCCAAAATCTGAATCAAATATCAAGAATGAGACAGCTCAAAACAAAATTAAAAACAAAGCTGTAAAGAAAAATAAGGCCATAATGAGAAACTTTCAGATCTTAAGCCTTCCATTTTGATTTAATTTTCTGCAAATAATAATCTATGTGCAGCTTGTTCTTATGCCACAGATCATAGCAAGTCAAATAGCTCAATCTTGACTTGACTATTTTTAAATTTCTGTTGTAGAATTTAGAGAATGAAAGTTTGTTGGACTGTTTAATCCCAACAGACAGTAGACTAGGTAGAGAAATATCTGAGCTCAACTGTTTAATCTGAGTTCAGGGAGAAATAAGGATTAGAAATAGATTAGATTTCATGCTTTCAAAAGAATAAAATGTTGTGAATAGAGTTTTCCAATCCAAGTGCACTCTGATGAAGAAAAAATGCTAGATCTGTAGGATTGGGTAGGTAGCAAGCTTGTTGATAAAGGTCCATTGTTTTCATGGCTGCCAAATATGTTTTTAGAGAAGATTATTCATCACAGGAGGACAGCCCAATGGATGAGGCAACTAATCAGCCTCCCAGAAATCAAGTCTGAATTCTTGATGCCTTCAAGAAGGCACCATCCCCAAGTGGAGCCACTGTTAGCCACCTATAATATTTTGTTATACCAAAAGGTGGCTAAGATCTTTTTTGAGCCTCCAAGAAACAAATTTTATCACTAAAAATTGTTAGCTCTTGAAGTCTCTTTAAGGCCTCATGCCTCTATCCCAAATCCTCATTTGCTGTCCCATTTTATACTCAGAAAATTCTGCTGATTTCATATAACAAACTGCTAAAGAAACCATCATTTTCTTCCCCTTTTTTCTCCATATTATTCCTCTACTTTTCATAAGTTTCTCCCTCCATCCGTGAAAATCTTCCTGACATGGTTTAAAACTTCTTTTTGAGCTATGCCAAAACCCTCAAATCCATTTAAAACCTTGAAATTTTTCATAAAAAACAAAGTTTTATTGCTATGGACCTAAGCCCCTTGGGCTAAGTCCTAAACCACTTCCCCCCACATGCCCATGCATCGAAACCAAATGCCAAAGCTTGTCGACGCTAAATCGGAAAGATTCAAGTGTGCATGTTTGTGAGCCATTTCAAAATGCCGATTGCGATCAGCCCCTTTTTCATAAATCGTAGATCATATTGTTATTTCGTTTAACCCATAGGCCCGCAATCGGGCGCTAAACCATTGAAAAATCCCTCTCTGATCAATTTTTCCTTTGTAAACCCAAAAACCCACTTTTCGAAGTTTTAAGTTAAAAACTTAAGAACACGTGATAAATAAAAATGGGTTGATCAAAAAGACCAATCGCGCAATCGCGATCGGAGAAATTACAAATGGGTTGATTTAAAGACCAAGCCCGAATGTTCCGATTGCGATTAGCCCTAGTTATATAAAGCCCCGGGACCATGGTACTCCATACTCCCAGTGGCCCCGCAATCGGGCGCCAGCCTATCATATATATTTTCTGCCCGATCCACTCAAAACCTTGGTGTTTATCGAAATTTTCGGGTTTCTCGCAAAGTATAAGGGTCCCGCCGGTGCAAGAAATCAAAGGATCTGGACCGTCGATATAGACCCAATCCGATGGCTAGCACTCAATCGCAAGTTTCTAATCGCAAGTTTCAAATCGCATGCGTTTTTGTTGCACTCCCAATTGTCGATCCCCGATCCAATCTAAGCCGTCCATCCTCCCGAAGATCCAACGGCCCTTATTCCCTCCGATCACAAGTCTTGCCCCGTTTCAAAAACCCTCGGATTCACCTTCCGTCGTCGATCTGATCTACAGATCAATGGCCAACGCTTAATCGCATTGGAAATTTACATCGCATGCACTTGCCTACCACCCCTGATTGAGATCCTCTTATTAGATCAGGATCGTCCACGTGTCCAGATCGGACGGTCCAAAACCACCCCGCCTTATTTCTTCTCCCCGCTCTCATTTTCCTGTTTTTCACCGATCTCCACCGTTAGATATTTTTATCCGACGGCTACGCTCCTCCCCCGCCATCTGAAGCAATTTAAACCTATTTTTTCGCAGGATTTCTTAATTGTTTTGTGTTTGATGCAGGTGTTCTAAATGTTTTTCCATTGTATAACGAAGAAATGCCAAGGGCTAGGAATGACGATTCTCATGCCCTCGTTTCATTACAGAGAAGCCATCCACGGGGCTCTATTCCATGTTTCGTCAGTACTCTATGAGTATTGATGCCGTAAAGCCCAGTGCGGGTCTGCACATCGACAAGACACTGTTTTAATTCAAACACAGTTAAAGAGTATTAGTTTTGAAGACAGAGCACATCAGATGAAGATTGAAGACAGTTTTTATGGGGATTACGGCTAAGACAGTTATCAAAAGCCTAATCCCTAATCTAAAACACAGTTTAAAGGAAAACCTAAAGTGTTTAATCAGACAGAAAGGTTTCCACCACTTCAACTGAGGCGAATTGATTCCTCAACTACTACAAAGAGCCACCTGTCGCCTCAAACCATTCAAAACAGAGGCCGAAGTTATTGATTCAGGAAATATCTGCCTCCAGCGCTGCCAAGAAGTTAATTCTGCCAAAGGAGTGTAATAGTAAATAGCTGCAGAGTTGCTCCAGACAGAGCATAGAGCCTCAAAGTCAAATAAAGCTCCCATCGAGCTTTGATATTAATTGTAAAACATTAATACAGTGATCCACCTGTACACTTCTCCATCGAACCCCTCAAGAGGCCGAGAAGTCATTTAATCTGTATTAATGGTTCACAAGATATTTTTGTTAGTTCTCAGCTCCTCATCTTCCTATAAGTACTTCTTCATAAGATGAGAAGGTTGGTTTTTGTTTGATCACAAGTTGTAATATTGAAACTCTCTGAAATAAATATACAAGTCTATTGAAGTTGAAAATAATTTGGAGTCTTGGATGTCTTGATGATGTTGTTGCATGTCTGTTCCTGAGAAGGCTCTATCATTGGATCCATGAGCTTGTTCTGTTGGTGAAGTGCTCTGAACTGTTAAGTGTTTTTTTCCCTTGTTTTCATTATGTTCCATAATTTCTTACTACAATAGGCTGAAAGTTTTAGGCTAAGAAATGACTCCTGGAAGCACCTTAGACCTGTTCACCCTTCACTGTTTTATGTTTTCTTTTGCTGAAGTATTTTAGAGGCTTTAAACCTTCTCTTTAGTCTTCATGCTCGTTTATTTCCTTGATAGCTCAAATAGTTGGTTTCATCATGTTATGGTTCTCCCTGCTTGTCTGCCATCACTTGAAAGCCGTTATTGAAATCTCCCTTCGAAGTACCATTGTCTTAAGTTAACCAAAGAGGTCGGTTTTGATCTTACCCTTTGCCCCTGGTTAAACAGTTGTTTTGAAGGTCTTTATAGTTGCAAACACAGATGTTATTTAGGTGTTCCATCTTCTATGAATGCAATTATCGGTGAATCTTTTATGTTTTCTAAATCCTTTAAAATAAGATCTTTGAGGAAATAGGGTGTTCCCCGAATCTTAGATTTCATTTTAGAAGTTGTCTTGAAATCATTATTTGCTTAAAGAATGTTTGTAGAACTTATGGTTAGCCCTGTCTATCAAATATCTCTTTATTGATAAGTTATGTTTCTCAAGTTCCCTTTGTTGAGAATTAAATTTCTTTTTCCAAATCATTAATGTCCATCTCATTCCAAAACAAAGGATCCTGTGGCCAAGTTAGATTTGCCCCCTTTGATATCCCATATCCCTTGAAGAGTTTGTCATGATCTTATTTTGACTCCATTGCCCAATGAACCGGATATTTCCTCTTTCTGTCTATCTTTCCTAGACCTTTCATATTCTGCTGTATCAACTCAACCCAACCAAACAAACATCTGCACGTAATAACCAGTCTAAAATTCCATAACCAAAGCAAACAAGATAAACCTTTGCAAACAAATATTTGAGAGATCCCTCTCTAAGAACAGGAGGACTAGATCCTGGAACTCTAAAGATTGGTTCTGATGTTGCCTTGTCTTTTGATTTGCCAAACTGTCAAAACACGGGGAACCAACAGAAGGGATGACTTCGTGGTTGGAGGAGGTCTTTTTCTAAGTCTAAGAAGTCTGGAAGTGTATCATCTTGAATTGAATTACTAAAGGAGTTCTTGACTAGGTTTTCCCCTTGTAGGGGTTTTTCCCTTGTTGTGCACCTACATCTTGTGTCTCTTGTTCTTGTGATCTTCATACACATATAATTTGGTAATTTCTTGATGAAATATGATCTAATAAAGAAGCAAAAGAGTACAACATAATTCAAAAGTAATTATCAAGAAAGAGGAATCAAACCCTAATATCTACTAGCATTGATTTCCCAACATACATCAAAGGGGAGACAAAGCTACCACCCTCTATCCATCGGGAAGCCACTACTACCACCCAGAATCATTTCCATCGAGGAGCCCAATACTACAACCCGGGAAACTCATTATCAAAGAGTTCCAACTCAACCCACGTCATAGTCGGGGATCCCAACTCAACTCTTAACAACATCAGGGAGCCCTCCTCAACCAAGAACGACATTAGGGAGCTTATCTCATCCTAGAATCCACTGAAAATGATGAAGGTCCTATGGGGAAATCTCACCTCATGTCTATGACAGAGAGGAAGGTCTTATGGGACACTTAATTGGTCATGAATATTCCATCTACTAACATAGATTAGGATACAAAATCTACTAGAATTATCCTACAAACTCATAATTAGGAGTGTTTTGTTGCTCACACAAAATTTTTCAATGATCCAATGACAACTAACCCCATAAAACAAGGTATAAAATATCTTTTGTAATATATTAAAGCTAACAACTCTCTCCCAAGAATGATTCTTGTCCTTCCCTTTCCCTCCACCAAAATACATGAGGCAAAATTAGCTTAGGGGTAGAATTACTAATGTCATAATCTGATTAAATAGTGAATTACAACATATTTTCCTTATGGCTTTTATCCAGTTGTATATTAGGAATCATTTTTAATCAATTTCCCTTTCCAAGCTTAATAGGTGAAAAAAATAGGTAGGCCATCCTCATTGAACAAAAACCATTATCCTTTGGATGTGATTTCCACAACTATTCAATGTTCATATCCTACGCTCTTTAACTAAACTAGGGTTTTTTTCTACTTTAACTAGCTTTTCATTTATATAAGTGGTTACTACTTTAACTACATGAAAAAAAGGTTAAAGGATTCATATATTACACCCTTATTAAGCTTGAATACTACTTAGGGGACATGGCAATAACTACGTTTATTTGGTCATGTTTGTTACATGGAAAGATGACCCTTGCGTTAAAATTATGCAATTGCAGTCAAATTCCATTTTGAAAAGCTCATATCATGAAGATAATAATTGCAATAGATTCCTATTTTCGAGAGGACCAAAATTGACCTAAATATCACCTCATTTGGATAAGAATAAGTTGTTTTTCGAATTTATGTTCCCACTCATGTATATTGGATCAAGTCGGCCCTGTGCATATGTACAATTGGACAAGTCAGACTCAACATCAAGTGGACCCTCATGGAAGCCTATAAATAGAAGAGACCTCAAGATCATTTGAACACATTTGATCAAGCCATCTTCTCTTTTCTTCTATTGTCTTGGTTCACATATGTCTGATGTGGAAAGTCCGAACAAGGTTCTAAAACTATATTAGGGTTGAAGCTCACACAAAATTGGGGTTTCTGTTTCAAATGCTAGCATAGAACTGGGAGATTTTTTCCCTGGACACATGCATGCTATGGAAAAGGTAGCATCCATGAACTAAAGATGTTGGCATGCTAACCTGAATGGAGCGTCAAGGGTTTCTGAAGCCGGTCGAGAAGCATTAGATAGCTTTTGACGTCTAAAATGGGCCTCCTAAGAAAAATGTACAACCAAAATAAACTTTATAAGAGCGAATAGGATTCAAGATGATGATTTCAACCATGGGGGATGATTTACCATTTTTGGGGTAAAAATGCCAAAAGATATAATAATAAAAAATAATAATAATAAAACTACTTTTTCAACTTGTATTTTCAACTGATTTCCCTAAGGTTTTACTCAAATTTCAAGCGGGAGTACTCATTGGATGTAAATTTAATTCCTCATCCAAGGAGTACCCATGTTGCATACTTTCGATGGACCCTCCTACACGAAAAATGAGAAATATATGAAAAAATGTGATTTCAATCACGTTTTTCATGTATTTCTCATTTTTTGTGTAGGAGGGTCCATCGAAAGTATGCGACATGGGGACTCCTTGGATGATAAATAAAAGTATGCATCCAACAAGTGTTCCCACTCGAAATTTGAGTAAAGCCATAGGGAAATAAGTTGAAAATATGAGTTAAAAATATAGTTTTTTCTTTTTTGCCTCTAAAATTTGATGATGTAATCAAATCTTATTTTATTATTTCCACTATTATTTTATAATTTCCTTAGGAGGCCCATTTTAGACCACAAAATTCCCCTAATTCCTATTCCCTAGACACACACAGAGTGATCAAGGGTGTGTTTAGGAAGCCCCAAATGCTCGCACAGTACCTGAATGGTGTGTTCGGGGGTTTGAGGAAGATCTGAGTGTATTTTTCCCCAAACGCATGCATATAGTTCACCAAGGAGCGTCCAGGACTGCCATAGTTGCTTGCACAACCCCTCCTCCATGCATCCGGGACTAAAATATGAAACTTCAATAATCCGAAGGTTCCGCTCAGTGACAACAATGTTCGACAATAGGCTACAGACAGTAACAATGCATTACAGTCCTCAAAATCAGGGTTTTGAATACAAACATTTTTAGGTTCATTTCATGGGTGTTTTAGTCATTGTGAAGATATGGATCATTGTACTCTCTTTTGCTGAATCATTTGATGACAATCTATACGAAGAATAATTTGCATGGGTTTTCCCCATAGTGTATTTTTCCTTGGCCTCTGACCAGTCTTGGTGTCTCTATATGTGCATGCTTCTATTGTTCCTTTATGTTTTGTTGCATTAATGATGATGATATTGTTCTTTCTACATAATTGCATATGCTGATGAATAATGATGTAAATCTGAATAATGCCATGATGTTAAGGGGTGAACTTAATGTGTTAATGAAGAAATTCAATTATCGAAGCAAAGAAAAATATATCCCTTTGAAAAACTAACATGGTATCAAAGTTGGGCTGAAGAAAAGTCATGGAGATCACCCCCATGGAGACATTTTTGATGGAAGCAAGAAGAGGATGGTGGAGACCTAAAATAATTCTAGGGTATGAAGGAAACCCTAGGGAGTTAGTGCATAAGGGTTTGATGGTTAGGGTTTGAGAGAAACCCTAGTTTATGGAAAAGTCTTGAGATATGATATATGAAACCCTAGCATGGTCAAAGTCAAGATGTTCAAGCACTTATGACAGATTTAATGAAGCCTTGAATGGGATAGTCTCTAGTAGGCCTAGTTGTTCATAAAGTTGATTGAAGGCATCATTATTATGTGGACTATGGGTAGTAATGGATCTTGAAGGTTGGTTCAATAGGGAGAGGATCATCTCTCATTGAAAATAAGTATTCCTTGACTTATGATGTTTCTTTGTGTCTTTACTCTTGTTTAGACTTATGGATCTGATTATTATGATTATTGTTTTTTATCATTGCCTATACTTCTTGCATGTATATTTGAGTACTTGGATGTTTCTAGCCTCCTTGATGAGATGTGATTAGTGGATCCTCATTGAGGATCATTTGAGATGCCAGAAATAAAAGCTAGATCTAGAAAATGTAAAGAGGCCCCTGATGAAAAGGTGACAAGCACTACAAGATGCCTATGTGAAGGTGCACAAGTATTTGAATGCTACAAGGTATGCACGGTATACTATTTCAATGTTATATTTCCACTGTAATATTGAATGTCAAGGTTAGCCCTATGGTATGTTGAGAATGTCTCCTTCTCAAATGGCTCATGCATGCATATGAAAGTGATTTGGATCCAAGGTTCTTATGATGAAATGGTGCACCTGGTATTGAACATTTTGGTCATGATGATCTTCTTGATTCTATGAGGCTACTTATTGTTGATCTTGGATATAGTGGTTTTGTTGATATTTTGGGGTAGCATCGGGTGGGCTCTAGCTTTGAAATTTTGTGGAGGGTTTGGAACACATGAGATCTCCAAGACCCAAAAAAAGTTTGGAGAAATTTCATTTGGTGTAAAATTTATTCAAATAATTAAATTTTTTAATGGGGACCCTAAGTCTAACTTAGGGAAATTAAAAAATTAAAGTGAATTAATTTACACATGTGATGAAATATTCTAAGTGACGTGGATCAAGCTTTCTTTTAATCTTAGTCATCGATTAGAGATTAGATCATGGTTGTTGGTTTTCCAATGAGAAAAGTATAAAGGAAAGGCTTGGGGTCAGTTGGAGGACACACGCAAAGCAGATGCATTGAAGCTAAGTCAAATTCCTGGGGCAGGGTTCGCTGAGGAATTCAAAGTGAGTTTGCTTGCATTGAGGGGTAGAGATCGACAAGGGATGATCTGATCCAAGACCAAGAACACAGCAGCAGAGAGGCAGCATCGTACCAAATCAGCGCTGAGGCTAGCAAGAGGGACGCAACCCAGCCAAGTTGATGCAGAGGACATGCAGAGGGTGATGCATACCCTTCTGGGTGATGCAGAGGCAACGCAGAGACCTTCAGAGTGACACAGGGGCATCTTGTGCTACGTAGACACTACGTTGGGTTAGAGGGGCTAACATAGAGGCTAGAGGAGTTGTGATGAGGGTTCCAGTGGGCCAGAAAGGGCTCGTTATCTGTAAATCCGAATTGAGGGTGTGATTCAGCCATATTTATTGTCTTTGAGTGAAAAGGTACAACTGCCATGTAATTTCTCTGTAGGTAAAACTGTTTTTGGTGCCCAGGATGTTGTATTCAGATTCTACATAATAATAAAACCCTCTAGATTTGTTGCACCAACTTTCCCACATTGGGTTTTTCTAGGGACGTTTGTCCGAAAAATCTGTGTCATTTTGTCATATGTGCATGATGTTCAATAAATGATATGTAGTTGTGTAGGCTTCTATTTGTGTTTACTTCGAAATTTTTTTGAATAATCAATGAAATAACTTGTGTAATAAATCAAGTAGGAGAAGTAAATTGATAGTTAGCAGTAGGGTTTTTGTATTAAAGATTCAGAAAATTTCACATGGTAACATAGCAAGGCATATCAAGCTAAACCATCAACAAAGCGGCTGAAGATATTTTCTGCAAGGAGGACAGCTGAAGTAGCACTAGTCCGGAAGAAGGCAGCGCGGCACAAGAGGAACAGCAGACCCTGCAGGGGTGACGCAGAGTCAGTTTGCTCACCTAGGGGCTGATGTGGCTCTAGAGAGGTGACATAGAGCCAGTCTACTTACGCAAAGGTTGAAACAAAACCAGAAGAAGGACGTTGAGCCAGTCTACTCACACAGAGGCTGATGCAGCTCCAGGAGGGTGACACAATCCGAGTTGGTGAGTTTTTGTGTAGTTTTCCAAGGACGGAAGGGCAGTTTCTAATCTTCAGAAGTTGTTTGTGTGGCACAGGTTCTTTCAGTGCAGAATAGTGCCTTGAAAAGGTGAAAAAATACGGGAGGAGAACAATCGCTCATCAAATTTGTGCTAAACAAATCTGAGATTCAATCAAGAGGGTGATGGTAGAGGACTGATTCAGGGGATTTGGCAGAGAATTTTCAGAAAGGAAATCAGTTGTTAGAGGGAGCAGCTACTCTAGAGGGTTTCTATCACTAAGAAACCCATATCCAGCCTTATGTTGAGTGTTGCAGCAGGAAGAGGAAGAGGATTACCCACTTCGAAAGATTTGAGCTAGATGGGCCCGTACGAACTGCATGATCAGGACAGGTTGGACGGTGTGTCCAACTTCGCGATATGAAAAACTAGAATCCTGTCATTTCTAGAGGAGTATGACATCAGAGACCATGAGTAAAATGTCTTAGTTGTGCTGATCGATGCAAACACGGAAGAATTTTAATGAGAATCAAGCACAGACAAAGCGTTTGATCATAGATGGGGTGAAGGATCACGTGGTCCCACACATTTCTGAGAAGAAGACAACAAATGAGGTGTGGACATCTTTTACCACGCTATATCATGGGAGCTTCGTCCAACGTAAGATGCCTCTGTAGAACCAAATGAGGATGTTCCATATGCATAAAGGGGAAGAGATCGATCCATTCCTCTCTAGATTGCAGACTATCTAAGATTAACTAATTTCCATGGGGGCAACTCCGAATGAAGGGCTCTTAGTAAGGACTGCCCTAAATGAAATCACTGATGAATGGGAGACCTTTGTCAAAATCATTTTGGGCAGAGAACAGCTCCCTAATTGGGATGACATGTGGGTTATCCTTCGACAGGAGGAGATCCGGAAAATGCCCAAGAGGCAATCTAGCAGTGGAAGTAGCAAACTAAAGAAGGAGGAGGAAGAAGACATAGCCCTTGCATCAAAGGAACGACGACAGCAAGGGAAGAAGAAGAAGGACCTATCAAAGGTCTAGTGCTTTAAATTTGGTAAACTTGGACACTTCGCCAGCACTTGTCCTAAGAGGAAGGACAAGGAATCTTCTGATTCCAAGGAAGCAACAGCTAGAGGGGATAGTGGTAGTGAGGATGATATGGCCATTAGCGCTCATGTGCCTCGAGAGAAGAGGTGGGGTGATATTGATCTGTAGAGCAGCAACAGATGGAGGCAGGATCCTTGAGGTGCCCAAACTCTTGGATCACATACGAGCTACGAGAGCCTTAAGACAGTAGCAGGATGACGGGAGTATTGGGTGCAGAAGATCATAGATGAAGCAGAGGCGGAGCTGGGACGTTGTATACTGGAGTAGCGTAGTGCAGTGGCAGCAGCAACGTAGAGGCTGATGGGACTTCAGCAGCGCAAAGGGGCAGTGCTTACGCAAAGAAAAGCAGCAGCAACGAAGCGACTTCAGAGGTTACTAGATCAAAGCACAGCAGCCAAGGGAGCTTCAATGATGAGAAGCGGCCCGACGGAATTATTTTTCAATGATTTGGTAGGGGTCCTTCAGTTTCTTACTTTTCAGCAACTGAGTTGCAGTGCAGTAGTTAGCGGCATGATGCAGAAATTTGAGAGGGAGCTGCAGTATAGATGTTGTAGTGTCAATGACAAAGACATGGGCAGCAGTGCAAAGAGTAGAAATGTAGTGGATGAAGGGCAGTAGGCCAAGCATCAACGCGGAGACCGATGCTATAAATCAGGGCAATACTTCACCGTGGAAGTATTGCTAGAGCACACTCCTCGCTAAGATGGAGTGTTGAGATTTTGGGGTAGCATCAAGTGTGCTCTAGCTCTGAAACTTTGTGGAGGGGCTGTAACACATGAGATCTCCAAGACCTAGAAAAAGTTTGGAGAAATTTCATCTGGTGTAAAAGTTATTCCAATAATTAAATTTTTTAATGAGGACCCTAAGTCTAACTTCGAGAAATTAAAAAATTAAAGTGAACGAATTTACACATGATGAAATGTTCTAAGTGACGTGGATTAAGATTTCTTTTAATCTTAGTCGTCAATTAGAGATTATATCACGGTCGTTGGTTTCCCAGCGAGAAAAGTATAAAGGAAAGGCTTGGGGTCAGTTGGAGGACACACACACAGCGGATGCACTGAAGCTAAGTCGAATTTCTGGGGCGGGGTTTGCTGAGAAATTCGAAGTGAGTTTGCATTGAAGCGAGGGGTAGAGATCGGCTAGGGATGATCTGATCCAAGGCCAAGAATACAGCAGCACAGAGGCAGCATCGTACCAGGGCAGCACAGAGGCTAGCAGGAGGGATGTAGTCCATCCAAGCTTACACAGAGACCACGCAGAGGGTGATGCAAACCCTTTTGGGTGATGTAGAGGCAGCGCGGAGGCCTTTAGAGTGATGCAGAGGTAGCTTGTGTTGCACAGGCCTAGAGGGGTTGATGCATAGGCTAGAGGAGTTGCTCTGAGGGTTTCGGTGGGTAAGAAAGGGCTTGTTATCTATAAATCCCGATTGAGGGTATGATTCAACCATATTTTCTGTCTCCAAGTGAAAAGGTACAACTGTCGTGTAATTTCTCTATAGGGCAAACCGTTTCTAGTGCCCAGAATGTTGTATTCATATTCTGCATAATAATAAAACCCTCTAGAGTTGTTGCACTGGTTTTCCCGCATTGGGTTTTTCCAAGGATGTTTTTCTGAAAAATATCTGTCATTTTGTCATATGTGCGTGATGTTCAATAATTGATTTGTAGTTGTGTAGGCTATTATTTTTGTTTACTTCGAAATTTTCTAAATAATTAGTTAAATAACTTGTGTAATAAATCAAGTAGGAGAAGTAAATCGATAGTTAGTAGTAGGGTTTCAGTATTAAGGATTCTGAAATTTTCACATGTATAAATTGATGTTTGGCATGCATCTATTGTTTTTGGAGATCCTGATTTTGTGAAGGTTAGTACCCTGAAGATGATACTCTTAATACTTGTCATGCATTTCACATAGAAGGATATCTCATTGAATCTTTATAATTCTTGTGATGAACATGATGAAAGTATGAAAAAAAGGGAGTTGACACTCTTCTTGTTTTGATAAAGTGACCTTTCTTGATCATATTGATAATGATAAGCATGGTAACCTTGATGATAGAGGTATAACTATGAGGTTTATACTCTAACTACAATCATGTCTTGATGTGATAAGTAACTATGAAATATGGTAATTGATTGTCCTAACTTGATGGATTGACTTAATATTGTTACATGTGTCTGATACCCTAATCACTCGACTATAATCACCTAATGAAGGATTGATGTCATGATGCTGATAAATGATGGATATATGTTTGATTTTATGATAACAGATTTGTTGTTTCATGGCTCTAGTGTATACAGGTTGATGACATGAAATAAGATGAATGAAGTGGATTCCCATTCAGAGGGAGAATCTCTCCTCAAGATTCTTACTTAGATTACCATTTTTGTTATATTTATACTACTGAAGTATGATTTATGGGTATCTGACATTATTGATATACATCAGAGGTCTGAACTAAGGTAAGATGCTTTTATCCCACAGAAGAAAGGTTATTGGTGTGACTATAACCTCCCAGTCGCACGGATGCAAGCTCAAGGGTGCGACCAAGGCACTGAACATAAGTTCTGGGCTGATCCGACCACATTTGCTTGCATATCATCTTGAAGAGTGCGACTATGGGTCCCAGTCACAGAGAGGAAGCCCTATGGGTGTGAGTATGTTTGAGTACACAAAAGTGAAGTTTTGTGCATGAAATCAGAGGATGTTACAGATGTGTAGCAGATATCAGAAAGTTCAGAGAGAATTGAAGTTTAAATGTTTACTATACTATGAATATGTAGACTGAACTTGTCTGTGCATGTGACTGGGATACAGACACGTCATTATGTTTGAATTTTGTATTACAAGAGTTTAACATGATTTGGTTGATTGATATATATGAGCAGTGTTGGGAGTTCTGACATGAATTATATTGGTATTTCATTATGGTTTTGTATTGGCCTTCTCATTCTTAGCACATTGGTTGAAGTATTGAAATTTGTATGCTTGGAACCTGCATGATCTATCCTTGGTATATGCATTTGCATCTAGTAATATAAATTACTTGTATTATTATCATGAGAATGACTTAATGAAGTTTGACAATGTGTGATAATGGATGAAGTCAAGACTTGATATGAGCTCTACCTGTCATGTGGTCTAAAGAAGGTGATACTATGATATTGATGATTTTTTATATTAATTATGATCTACATTGATTTATGAAAAACTGAGCAAGTTGGTTTGGTAAAATGTTATGTTTGCAGAGAGCATTGCATGAAGCAAGCTCCATGTTAGAAAATAAAAAAGGCAGAAATATTTTCTCGTTCTTGATATTTTACTTGTGATGTTCCTTATTTCTTATTAGTTTCTTATTATCTTCTTTCTTCTTAGTTCATCAAGAAAATATCAAAGTAATAGCACATTGATCAAGGACACCGAATATATGTCATCAACTAGGGAAAAACCCCACTCTAGGAGAAAACCCAATTAGTAATTCTTCCTTCAATAGTTTTTTCTGAAACTTTGTACCTTGACTCACACTTCCTCGACACCAAGTAATCCTTCCTTTTGATCCTCCTTTCGACCTTGCAGCAACAGCAGCAGCACTATGCACAACTTCCTTTCACCTAGAAACTTTGACCTTGCTTCAGTGACTTCGATCAGTGGAGAAAATACTTCAATCTTTCTTCAAGGAGTTTGATTTTGACCCAATAAAACTTTTCGGGGCACTAGCATCCAACAAAAGTGACTTTGACCTATTCTTCTAGTGGAAACAGCAACATGCAGCAACTAGCAACAACTAGCAGCAGAAAAACAATGAGGTACTTCGATCTTCTAAACTAGGGCATGTGAGAGAGAGAGAGAGAGAGACCAAAATTATGATTTTCCTTCAATCCTTTAGCTTATCCAAACCCACAGTCCATTTGGCTCCTTCCTACACCTCGTACTTTTTCCAATGCAGCAGTAGATATCAAATTTCTATGTGTGAGAGAGTGTGCTCCAAATGAGTTTGATATAATTGTATATATAGGATTGAGGTGAGACAAAATTCCTTGAGTTAAGGCCGACTTGGTGTGGAGGTTCCATAATTCGTTTTTGACTCAATATTAAACTTTTTTACATGATTCAAAAGCCCAAGATGGATCAATTTAAATTTGTAATGACTATAAATTCAGAATAAATCTTAGAATTCCACAATGGGGACTTTCTGTTGATTTTTTGGGGTAGCATCGGGTGTTCTATAGCTCTGAAAATTTGTGGAGGGGATAACACACACGAGATATCCAAGACCAAGAAAGCGTTTGGAGAAATTTCATCCGGTGTACTATTTATTCAAATAATTACATTTTTTAATGGGGACCCTAAGTCTAACTTACGAAAATTGAAAATTAAAGTGAATTAAATTACACATATGATAAAATGTTCTAAGTGACGTGGATCAATATTTATTTTAATCTTAGTCGTTGATAAGAAATTATATCACCATCGTTGGTTATCCAATGAGAAAAGTATAAAGGAAGGGCTTGGGGTCAGTTGGAGGAGACACACATTGCAGAGCAATGAAGCTAAGGTGAATTTATGGGGCAGGGTTTGCTAAGGCAGAGATCGGCAAGGGATGATATGATCTGAGTCCGAGAATACAGAAGCAAGAGCCAGCATCGTACCAAGGCAGTGCAGAGGCTAGGAGGAGGGACGTTGTCCAGCCAAGTTGACACAGAGGGTGACGCAGAGGCAATGTAGAGCCTTCTAGAGTGACGTAGGGGAATCTTGCGTTGCGCAGAGGCTGCGCTGGGCTAGAGGGCCGATGCGGAGGCTGGAGAAGACTGCACTGATGGTTTCCAGTGGGACAGTATGGACTCGTTATCTGTAAATCTAGATTGAGGGTGTGATTCAGCCATATTTTCTGTCTCCAAGTGAAAGGTACAACTGTCGTGTAATTTCTCTGTAGGGTAGACCGTTTCTTGTTCCCACATTTTTGAATTTATATTATGCATAATAATAAAACCCTTTATAGTTGTTGCACCGGTTTTCCCACATTGGGTTTTTCCAGGGAAATTTGTCTAAAATATCTATGTAATTTTGTCACATGTGTGTGTTGTTTAGTAAATGATCTATAGATGTGTAGGTTGTAGTTTGTATTGGCTTTAATTTTTTCCTGAATACTTCAATTAAATAACTTGTTAAGTTATTTAAACAAGTAGGTGAAGTAGATAAATTCACTGTAGTAGGGTTTCTGTTTTGAAACTTTCACACTTTCAACTAAAATAATATGACTCAAGCATGAAACTCATCCTTTAATAAGTCATTTAATAATAATATAATTCTTTATTATTTACTATTTTGAATCAAGTATAATCTATGAAAACCAAACCCAGTTACAATATTCAACACTCCCTCTTAACTAGGGAGGTATTCATAATATACAAGGAAGATCTCAACTATTTGAACTATGAAGAATTTTTAGGCACCGAAATTCCATGGACTAGATTCCTGACCAGGGAAATATATCCATTGGTCTCTCAAAAATTTAGGCACCAAAAATCCATGGATTAGATTCCTAACCAAGAAAATCTATCCAAGTGGGACTAAGATGGAATAAATCTTTCAGCCTCTATAGGTACCATCAAGCTTAATTACTAACCATCAACCCAGGGAACTAGGTGTGCATCCACCCAATGCCACTCTCCCTACCAGACATCCAAAAAAATTATTGGCCCGACGTCTTTCCAGGAAATGGTTCACTCACAAATCCTTAACAATAAATCTCTCCCAATCAAATTGATCGGTAACCATCATGATTATCAAACCTTCGAGAGATTTACTTATACAAACACAACCCCAATCATACACTTTCAAATATACATCATTAAAACAAACCTTTGGGGTCTCGATGTTTCTCTTCAACTTATCTTATTAGGACTGTGAATCTTTGATAATCCTTAATCATTTACTTTCCTACTTCACATGTAGCAACATTTCTTTCAGAGTGTATTCTCTAATCAAAAACTATGTTGTGCCCTCCCTCTTAACCAAGGAGATTTCTTCTATCCAGGCTCCCTCTTAATGTGGGGAGATTAACTTCTTCCTTCGGTGTTGGAGAATCTTTCATGGCTTCCATCCTTCTTATCATCCTTAACATGTCGTCTTTAACTTGAATAGGATGTACCTGCACAGCTTTAGAAAACAAGTACAACCAAAATTGTAGAAGCATGAAGTTAGTCATAATGAAAACTTATAGTAGCGGAAACATTAGACTTTACAAACATAATTATCAAGAGACTATACTTCAATACTTCAACTTCTAGCCTGGGTTTTGTTACAAACCCTAAATCACATCAACAACTTAATAAAGATGACAGAGGATAAGATATGTCATATGGAGATCCCTAGAAAATAAGTCAAAGGAAAATAAAAGTATCTAATAACTTTCAGAAGTCATATGACAAACTTTCCCCTAGGATTTCATGTAAACCCTAGATTTCATACAACCAAAAAATTCACAACATGATCAACATGAATTCCTTCTACTACGATTCAATGTAAACCCTAGATTTTTCCATTTAGAAATCCTCAGCAAACATTATAGATTTTATACTAGATAATTTTAACTACTACTAGGGTTTAGCTGCAAAAACCCTAGATTTCCAAAACATTATCATATAACTTCAAGTTTGGACTAGGTCTTGTTTCCAAACCCTAGGACTTATGACCATTAGTAATTAGGTCAACACACATATCTAGGAAATCATTGTTAAACATGAGAATTTCATATGTCAGATAATATTAATACATTAGACATATATCAACCAAGCTAGGTTTTCAACAGCATGGACACATACCTAGGGTTTCACCCCTATGAGCCGAGCTTACTATAAATATAAGAGTATTTCTTATAGAACCAACCAAACCCTAAAATTTTAGGATTTTAGTTCATACTGTAGCAAACCCTTCTTTATTATTACTTCAAAGGTTCGGGATTTCAGAGAGCACCATTTCAACCCCAACAAGTTAGACTTTTCATGATCATACCAAGATCCCAAACATGACATCATCATAATTGAAATTACTTCATCAATAGCCCTAAGTAGTTTTAGTGTTTCACACATTAATAGCATCCCCTTAGGTTATGGTTTTTCCATATAAGTTATTTACGGTTCTTTTATACAAACAATCAAAGATATAAGGTGGGTATTTTTATCAAATGATGAATCACCCCAAACAAGAATCTTTAATATTCAGGAGAGCTAAACACAACAATTGTTAGTAATTTAGAATGGATATGCCAAAGAGAACAATAAGCTTTATAATTTAAGACATACCTTTGTTTCGTAACAAACCTTTTTAACTCCAATGCTTTTTCATGTGATACCTTCTTTTATATTTCTTGAGAATTTAGTGAGTCATTTCCTAGACAAGGAAACAAAGGTATAAGGGTGATTAGTATTTAATATAATCAAAACTTTAAACAAGTATATGAAACCAAAATTGAGAGGGAATGATATACTTATAATGAGGAATTATTGTGGTCTCCCTCCAAATCTTTGAGGGATACCTAAAACTTATAAAACAAGAAAATTTATTTTACAAAAATATGTTAATCCTACAAATAAATATAAAATATACAAATGAAATATCTAAAGCTAAGATCAAAGGGCTTAGTAGTGTAAGTCCCTTGTGTCATTCTCTTTGGGTTTCACTCTCTTGGGAGAGGCTTCTTCTTCAGCTACATTTTCATGATCTCTTTCTCTTTTCTTATTTCTAGTATTATCGGGACACTCACTTCTACAGTGACCCATTTTATGACAATGATAGCATTCTATCTTGGACATGTCAACCTTCTTTATTGGCCCCTTATTTTTGGAGGTTTCCTTGTGATGAGAAATGTATACATTTGACACTTCTTCATTGTTGGTTGATAATTAAATTCTTAACTCTTCTTGACTGCAAGTTGTCCATAGTTCCCCAAAAGTGGGAGATTTTTCTAGCTGTTAATACCTGAAGCAAAAGCACTCCAAGAAGGTGGAAACCCTAATAAGGTTGTGATCACAAGTTATTTGTCTGGAACTGTTACATAAATAGCAATAATATCATCTCTTATTCTTGTTATCTTTACAAAGAAAGTGGCCACAGTATATTCCTTAGTCATCTTGGTGGTTCTTAGTTCATTCTTCAGGCTTGCTACTTTCTCAATGTTCATGATGGTGAATAGTTTTGACAAAGCTTCATACATTTCATTAGCATGGTCAATGTTAGCTATGTAAGGGACAAGGTTATCATTTATTCCTTCAACCAGTAGAGTCATGGCGACCAATTCCAATTCCCTGTATTTCATCTTATCTACATCATTGGAGTCATCTTTACTTTTCCCTTCGCCACATCTAATACTTTGTTCTTTTCAACGATGAGTTCAATCCTCTTCTTCCAAGATCTGTAGTTTGATGCTCCTTCAATTTTGTTCTCTCCCTTGATTGTGTTGTGAACCTACTTTCCTTAAATATATTCTTCTTATGATCCTCTTATAATTCCTTGATCACATCCTTGAGACCGCCTTTTCCTTCTCTCTTCACTGCCATGTTAGAAAATAAGAAAGGCAGGAAGACTTTCTTGTACTTGATATTTTACTTGTGATGTTCCTTAGTTCTTATCAAAGTAATAGCACATAGATCAACGACACCATATATAGACCAATAGCCAAGTAAAAACACCACTCTAGGGGAAAACCCAGTTAGTAATTCTTCCTTCAATAGTTTTTTTGAGACTCTAGACCTCGACTTGGAAGCAGCAGCAAGAACAAAACACTATGTAATACTTCCTTTTCCCTAGAAACTTTGGCCTTTCTTCAGGGAATTCGATCTTGGAGAAAATACTTTGATATTGCTTCAGGGAGTTATATTTTGACCCAATACAACTTCTCAAGGCACCAGAAAAAGTGACTTTGTCTTATTCTTCTCTTGGCAACAGCAGCATGCAACAACTGGCAGCAAAAAAACAATGAGGGACTTCGATCTTCTAATCTAGGGAATGTGAGAGAGAGAGAGACCTAAATTTTGATCTTCCTTCAATCCTTCAGCTTATTCAAACTCGCAATTCTTTTGGATCCTTCCTTGATTTCATATTTTTTCCAATGCAGCAGTAGATATCGATTTTTTGTGTGTGAGAGAGTGTGCTCCAAATGAGTTCAATCTGCTTCTATAGATAGGCTTGAGGTGAGCTCGAATTCCTTGAGTTGAGTCTGAATTGATCACTTTAGTCAGACTTGGTTTGGAGGTTCCATAATTCATTTTTTACTCAATATTAAACTTTTTTACACGGTTCAAAATCCCAAGATGAGTCAATTTAAATCTGTAATGACCCTATAAACTCAAAATAAATCCTACAAGTCTACAATGGGGATGTTGACCTAAAATAATATGATTTAAGCATGAAACCAATGCTTTAATAAGTCATTTAATACAAATATAGATTATTTTTCTCTATTACTTTTAATCAAGTATAATTTATGAAGACCAAACCTAGTTACAATCTTCAACACTCCCTGAGTCTACATTAACTGTTATCTGGTGAAGCCAGGATGATGTAAAACTCTACTTCAGAAATGTTCCAAGGTATGTATTTGGTTTTGGTTTTATATATTTATGGTCTACTCTTGATAGGTGATGATCCTCTGATGATCTAAGTAAGAGGGAGATGGCTTCTGAAGATCGAAATAAGAAATCATGACGTGATGAATTGATTTTTGAAATTGGGAAATGATCATCTATATTGTGAAGTTATTGAAGAAGTATTGGAAAGAGGAAATGAAAATACTTGGACACTCCAATTAAATTGGAAACCGACATTTGACTTAAGAATTTCGTAATAGATCCGCTTCATACACATTGAGTTGTCATCAAGAATCCTTCGAGATGTTTGCATGAGATGATCTATTCTTGGCCTGAGATATTATTTCTATGATATATGACAATATTAATATGATGATGTTGATTGGGATCATTATTGATGAGATGATTACATATGATTGTTGCCTCAGTAAGAGATCTTCCATGATGAGAGGTTCATAGCATGACCGAGGTTGAGTACAATGTTGCTAGCAGGGCTAGCTATGAAGCGGTATGAAGAAGCGTTTGAAGAGATGTTTGAGAAAGTTCTAAATATGGCATCGATACATTGCAATGACATGAAGAGGCACAGAATCCCATATATATAGTTGGGACTGAGATACTTTCATATATTGAGATAGCGAAACTATATGAGACAAGCCTTGGCTTCTGTTTGACCACCTCCTTGTGAGGGAAGATGATTCTAGTATCTTTTTTTTATTTATATGATTATTTATGTTCTAACATGATATTTGATTTGATGTTTGTCTGAACAGGAGACAACTTCTACTGATACATGATGATTACATGATACAAGTAGGATGATATGAGTATGATGAGAGAAGCGATGATCGAGGGCACTGAACCAAGCTCTTCCTCCCCTGTCTAGGCTCCTAGGGTGTGGAATTGAGATAGAGGGCTCCTGGAGTTGAGGGAACTCTAGACAATAGGGTATCACCCCTATCTATTATCCATGGGATTGGATCAGTAGCTCACCCTATCTTGGTCTTTCAAGAGTATACCCTAGTTGGCACCATACCCACAAGTTGGGGTTGTTGGGATTATCCCTCCCCATCTGGACAAAACTTCAGGAGGCTTGGGGGCATGAGATCCTTACCTTTGGTAAGTCGAGTATCTCACCCAAGCTAGTATTATGATGCAGGTGTTCTACCACATGACTATTGAGGGTCATTGCTGGGAAGATTAGTAAGCAATAGGATGGGTTGAGTAGTAGCTTCCTAATATCACCTATTGTTTGATATGGGGTCGTAGTAGTAGCTCCCCCACGAGATTATGGGTTGAGTAGTAGCTCTCCAATGCGGTTCTAGGTTGATATATGCCCCTGATGATATGTTCTTCAATGTTGAAACGAGTAGTAGCTCGCTGACTAATATTCCGAGTAGTAGCCCGTTGACTAATATTCCAGGTAGTAGCACATCAACTGATATTCTGGGTAGCAGCCCATTGATAGATATTCCGAGTAGTAGCCCATTAACAGATATATTTCCGGGTAGTAACCCGCTAACATATATTTGTGTTGTGCCCGATGAATAGAGGATGGTATCTTGAGCTCCCCTCTGGTAACAAATTCTTCTACTTTTAAATTTGATAATAGTCAACATATGAGAAGGAGAAATCAAGAGATCATCACGAATAAGAAAGAGAGGCACATTGATGATTCAAGATGATGAGATACTTGAGATGGGACATATGTCATGTTGATCGATGGTTAGATATTGGTAGGTGGAATTGTTAAAATTATGCAACTGTGGTAAAATTACGCTTTGGACTACTCATTCTATTATGAAACTATCTCACAAAATAGAAGAAAAGATAGATCAACGACTTAGAAATCAACCTCTTAGAGGGAGAAACCTCCTTTACATTACATAAATCAACAATTCTTGGGTGACACAAATGAAAAAACCTCCTTTATATATATAGGAGTCCATGGGGTCACAATAGAATCCTATTCGACTTAACAATAATAATGTAAGGGCACAACAATAAAAATAATGGGTTGTTATGGGGCACAATAATAACAATATGGGGACTACATGGGTACAACAATAACAATAAGGGAGCTACACTAACAACAATAAGAGACTACACTAATAATATAGGACCCTAACATGCCCCTCTCCTTCAAAAAATTGTTATCCTCAATGCTTGAGTAGTTCTGGATGCTTTTGTATAAAATTTGCATCCTCCCACGTGGAATCTTTAGTGGGTAAGTTCTTCCACTTGATGAGATACTCTGAAATTGATTAATTCCACAGCTGTCGAGTTCTTATTTCCCTGAGTTCTTATTTCCTTTCTCATCAAGTTCTGGCAATATTGTTTGAACCAGAATTTTGTCATGTATTACCTTCTTTAATCATGCAACATAGAAAAATGGGTGCACTTGGGAAGATGCAGGAAGCTCCAATTTGTATGCCATAGTACCAATCTTTTGCAACACCTTGTAAGAACCATAGTACTTTGGTGATAATTTATTATCCTTCTTAGCTTGCTTGAGGGACATTTGTTTGTATGGTTGTAGTCGTAAAAATACCCAGTCGCCTACATCAAAACTTCTCTTGCTGCAACGTTGATATGCTTGTTGTTTCATTCAATTTTTGTCGATGCTCGATGTAATCTTCCATTGCTTGAACCTTAGAATTTTCTCTTAAAGATGATGTGACGGTCGGTGGATGATATCCATAAAGTGCCATAAATGGGGTTGTTTTTGTTGCATTGTGGAAGAAAGTGTTATACCACCATTCAGCCATAGGTAACCAATTGACCTATTGTGTTTGTTTATCAAATACAAAACAACGAGGATACCCTTCCAAAAATTTGTTAGCTATCTCAATTTTCCCGTCGAACTGAAAATGGGATCTCTATCGCTTATAATAAACTTTGGGTTTCCATGTCGCTTTTGAATTGCTTCCATAAATGTAGTAGCAACTCTACTCGCTTTAAATGGATGAGATAATGCACAAAAGTGTTCATACTTGGTAAGTCTATCAACTACCACCATGATGACACTCCTTCCTTCGGACTTAGGTAAACTCGTGATAAAATCCATTGAAACCTCCTCCCAACATTGATTTGGAATGGATAAAGGTTGTAGCTGACCTAGGGTCTTAATTGTCTCAACTTTATTTTGTTGGAAAACCAAACATTTCGCCACAAACTTTTGAATATCATATTTGAGGCCACCCCAAAAAATTTCTTTCTTCACCTTATGGTAAGTTTCTAAAAATCCTAAGTGTCCTCCTAAGGGAGAGGTGTGCAATTCCAAAAGACTCTTTTCTTTTAGTTGGGAATTATTACAAATATATAAGCGATCTTTGTAACATAGGGAATCATTTTTCCAAATAAACGTATCAGATCCATTGGGATTTTGTTGCAACTTTTGAATGAGTGTCCATACTTCTTCATAATTCTCCCATTCCTCCCTTTCTTTGGTTATCCAATTGGGTTGGATAATAGAAATGACACAAAGCAATGCTTCCACATCCTCATCCTTTCTTGAGAGTGCATCTGCAAAAACATTTAGCTTCCCTTTTTAGTATATGATTTCAAAGTCATAACCCAACATCTTTGTGACCCATTTTTATTTCTCTTCTAAAGATAGTCTTTGTTCCAAAAATTATTTAAGACTATCATGATCAATATTTACCTTGAAGTGCCTTCCCATTAGGTAAGGTTGCCATTTCTTTAGTGCATGTAGTATTTCCAACATTTCCTTCTCATAAATAGCTTTATGTAAATACTTTCTTTTAATTGGATGGCTTTCAAAAGAAATGGGTCTTCCTTCTTGCATTAAAACAACATCAATTCCATTTCCTGAGGCATCACATTCCACAATAAAGGTTTTTGTGAAGTCTAGCATAGCTAAAACCCGTGCTTGGCACATTGCCTATTTAAGATGTTCAAAGGCCTTAGCTACTTCAGGAGTCCATGAAATGCATCTTTCTTCAATAATGTTGTTAGAGGTGTTGTTATTCTTGCATAATTCTTAACAAACTTGCGATAATACCCTGTTAACCCGAGAATTCCTCACAACTTCTTTATGGTTGTGGGGACTTTCCATTCCTTAATGGCTTTAATTTTTTTAGGGTCTACCTTAACACGCTCCTAAGATACAATATGACCCAGATATTGGACCTCTTGTACTCCAAAGAAAAATTTGGAAGTTTTTGCATATAATGGTTTCTCCTCCAATAGTTTGAGGACCCTGTCAACATGTTGAACATGATCCTTCCAAGACTTGTTGTATATTAGTATATCATCAAAAAATACTAGCACAAATTTTCTAAGGAAGGGTTTGAAAATTGAATTCATCAACACTTGAAATGTAGAAGGTGCATTGGTAAGACTAAAAGGCATGACCAAAAACTCATAATGACCCTCATGAGTTCAAAATGTTGTTTTTAGAATGTCTTCCGGCTTCATTCTAATTTAATGATATCCTGAACGAAGATCCAACTTGGTGAAATAAACTGCTCCATGTAATTCATCAAAAACATGAATGGAAACTTTATCTTTAATAGTGAGCTTATTGAGCTCCCTATAATCCAAAAACATGCGCCATGATCCATCCTTCTTGTGCACCATTACTACTAGAGCAAAAAATGAACTTTCACTAGGTTGAATTATACCAACCTCTAGCATTTATGCAATCATACATTCAATTTTGCTCATTTGGACATAAGGATATTTGTAAGGCCTGATGTTTGGAGGAACACTTCCTAGAATCAAATGAATAGCATGATCATGATCACAAATAGGTGGGAGTCATTTGAGAGTTTCAAACACCTTGGGATGATTGTCAAAGACTTTTTGGAGATTTGGAGAAATAGTAGATTTTGATGTTGGAACTTCTAGTGAGCATAATTGTGCAATGACGCCTCATTTTTCTTTCTTCAAAATATTTGTCATGACATTAGAGCTTATTATATTTCCTTCTTTTCCTGTGATACCCTGTAATTCAACTTCTTTTCCTTCCGAAAAAATTTTCAAAAAAAATTCTTGAAAATTAAAATCTATCATCCCCAAAGATTGTAACCATTGTACTCCTAGTACAACATCAACACCACCCATTCGAATGGAAAGCATTGGACTATTAAATACATATTCCCCCATGGTTAGCTTGATATTATGGCACTCTCCAGAGCAATTTATAGTTCCTCCATTTGCCACTATCACTTGAAACTCTGGTGCTGGGTATAGGAAGCAATTCAATTCCTTGGCTACCTTACAATGAATAAAATTATGGGTACTACTTGAATCAATAAGCACTATCACATTTTTCTTCTTGATATGTCCTTCTATCTTGAGAGTTTGAGTAGTAGTTATTCTTGCCAATGCATTACAGGATATGGTCAGATTCATTTATTCTTCCTCAAGGGTTTGTTCATAGTGTATATCCTCCTCTTTTGAAGTTTCTTGTTCATTTTCTTCCTCCCCTTCACAATATATGTAAAATAATTTCTTCTAAACACACTTATGACCTTTAGTGTATTTTCTATCACAACTATAACAAATCCCTATTGCTATTTTTTCTTCCAATTGTTGTGGTGCCAACCTTCATTAGAGAAATTTTGAGGTCTAAAATGGGCCTCCTAAGACAAATGTACAACCAAAATAAACTTTATAAGAACCAATAGGATTCAAGATGATGATATCAACCATGGGGGATGATTCACCATTTTTGGGGTGAAAAAGTAAAAAGATTAAAAATTAATAAAATAATAAAACTATTTTTCAACTTGTATTTTAAACTTATCTTCCTAAGGTTTTACTCAAATTTCGATCGGGAGTACTCGTTGGATGCAAAATTTAATTTCTCATACAAGGAATACACATGTTGCATACTTTCGATGGACCTTGCTACACGAAAAAATAGAAATACATGAAAAAACATGATTGTAATCACATTTTTCATATATTTCTCATTTTTAGTCTAGTAGGGTCCATCGAAAGTATGCAACATTGGTACTCCTTGGATGAGGAATCAAATTCTACATCCAACAAGTGTTCAAGCTCGAAATTTGAGTAAACCCATAGGGAGATAAGTTGAAAATACAAGTTGAAAAAATATTTTTTTTCTTTTTTCCCTCTAAAATTTGATGATGTAATCTAATTGAAGAAACTTCTGGATTATCCATAGTTTAAAAAAAATTGGTCGAAGCTTCAAATCCTGACGGGGATCCATCTTCAGAAAAATATTTTTGAATGAAGAATGAAAGATGAATCCCTGTTGGGATTCGAAATGTCGACCAATGTTTTTTAAAGCTGTGGATGATCTGGAAGTTTCTTGATTAAATGATAAGCACATAAGCGTGAAAACCACAGATGTAATCTAATATTATTTTAATATTTCCACTATAATTTATAATTTCCTTAGGAGGCCCATTTTAGACCTAAAAATTCCCATAATGGTAGGTTGTGGAAGTCTAGGAGTAGCAACACTTCCATCTTTATAGTTGAGTGGTAGGCTTCCTTGTCACCATAATTTTGCTATCAATTTTTCTTGCCAACCTGAATGTCTTCTCTAATGTATCAAGTTCCCAAAGGAAAACCTCATGTTGGATGTTATCCTTTAGATCCCCTATGAAGGCATCAATCCTATGTTCCTCTGGAATATTATCTACCCTTATATTCAATTTTTGGAAGTCTTCAATGTACTTCATCATTAAACCCTTTTGTTTGAGATTTATCAATTGGCCAAATAAGGTGTTGCTCTTTGTATCATCATAATGTGCTATCATTTCCTCCATAAAAATTGACCAAGTGACCAGTATTTTACGAGAACAAATCTATCGATACCATACAAACTAATTTTGTTCTAAATATAAAGTTGCAATGCATACCTTTTGTGTGTTTTGCGTATTATGGAGCTCAAAGTATTGCTCCATTTGTAGTATCTAAGTTATCAAATCCTTGCCATAAAAATTCCTCATATCTATCTTTGGAATATGGTGGGTCTTAAATCCAACATTAGAGTCTATGAAATCATGATTAACATTTCTTCTGTTCTCATCATGAGTTTACTACTTTTTCGCCATTAAGAAGCTTTTCATGTAGCAACTTTGCCAAACCTTCCTTCAAACTCTCCATGCCTTTCTTCAAAATCTTTTGTGTTTCCTTCTATATCATCCATCTTATCTTCCATGCCATCCTTCAAACCATCCATCTCAATTTCCACGCCATCCATCTTAGCTTCCATGTTGCCTTCTATACCATCCATCTTAGCTTCCATGCCATCCATCTTATTAGCTTCCATGCCACTCTTCAAACCATCCATCTTAGCTTCCACGCCTTTCTTCAAACTATCCGTCTTAGCTTCCATGTCTTTCTTCAAACCATCCATGTTAGCTTCCATTTCATTTTTTGTTACTCTTTGCGAGAGCGAAATTTGTTGCACTTGTTCTTGTAATTTTGATATATCATGTTGCACTTCTTCCTCTTCACGAGTCATAGTAGAGCCTTCTGAGGGCTTAATGGGTGTTGAATTCTTTTTAGGGGCCATTTTAGAAACCAATATTGATAACTATGTTTCAATATGCCCTTGGAATCCCTTCAAACTGATTTTTCAAACAAGACTTATGCAATTTTAAAAATAATACTCACATTTTTCTTGCTTTTGAGGAGCTCGATATTGAATCTGATGTATCTTTGTGATTTCGAATCCCCAAGATTTTATCTTCGGTCCTTTATTAGCCCTCCGAATATTATTTTCAATGCCACAGGCCTAACCTGATTTCAATTCTTCAAGACAAATTTATGCACAATCTCCCACAATGACCTAATTATGGACTAGTTCAGTAGAGCGAACTTGTATGGCGTGCCACGTGTCATTGTTTCCTCCTTCGACTTTGAAATCGATATACAGGAAACTACAGCCTGTGTAATTTCAGCCACTTCTTACAGAATTCCAATCTTATGCTCAAAGAGAGATTTATGATGATTTTCTAAAGGTCACCTCTTTGAGATGAAATTCTGGAGCCTACAAAAACCATAACTTCCACAGATCATATCTCTGAAAATACTGTGAACCAAGATCTGAAATTTTTACATAAAGTTCCTCATGTTTTCTTCGCAAATGGGTTTTTTTTAGTGTCTGAACCTTCGTAGAAAAAAAGTTACAACCAAAGTTCCACGATGACTTGTTTGAAGCAGTGAAACCCTAGAATCCAAAGCTCATATACTAAATCATTAGGGGAATTTTGAGGTCTAAAATGGGTCTCCTAAGGAAATTATAAAATAATAGTGGAAATAATTAAAATAATATTTTATTACATCATCATATTTTAGAGAAAAAAAAAAAAAAACTACTCTTTCAACTCATATTTTCAACTTATCTCCAAAAGTTTTTACTCAAATTTCGAACGGGAGTACTCGTTGATTGAAAAATTAATTCCTCATCCAAGGAGTACCCATGTTTCATACTTTCGATGGGTCTTGCTACAAGAAAAATGAGAAATACATGAAAAATGTGATTGTAATCATGTTTTTTATGTATTTCTCATTTTTCTTGTAGCAGGACCCATCGAAAGTATGCAACATGAGTACTCCTTGGATGACGAATTAAATTTTGCATCCAACGAGTACACTTGCTCGAAATTTGAGTAAAAAAATTGGGAGATAAGTGAAAAATACGAGTTGAAAAAATTATTTCAAAATTTTATTATTTTCTAATATTTTTAACTTTTTACTTAAAAATGATGAATCATCCACCATGGTTGACATCATCATATTGAATCCTATTAGTTCTTATTAAGTTTATTTTTGTTGCACATTTTTCTTAGGAGCCCCATTTTAGACCTCAAAATTTCCCTAATGGTTATGAAACCAACTCACAAAAATAGAAGAAAAAATAGATCAACACCTTAGAAATCAGCCAAATCGAGGGGGAAACCTCCTTTACATTACATAAATGAACAATTCTTGGATGACACAAATGACAAAACCTTCTTTCTATATATAGGATTCCATGAGGTCACAATATAATCCTAGTCGACCTAACAATAATAATGTAAGGGCACAACAATAACAATAGTTGGTTATTACGGGGCACAATAATAACAATATAGGGACTACATGGATACAACAATAACAATAAGGGGACTACACTAACAACAATAAGGGACTACACTAGTAATATAGGGCCCTAACACATTTGATGGAGATGATGATGGCATTGAATTCCTCTTTTCGAGAGGACCAAAATCGACTTAAAGATCACCTAGTTCGGATAAGCAGAAGTTGGTTTTTGATTTTATGCACCCACTCATGGATATTAGATCAAGTCGGCTTCACTCATATACACATTTGGACAGGTCGGCCTCAACATCAAATAGACACCATTGGAAACCCCCTTAGAAGCCTATAAATACAAGTGACCTAGAAGCTCATTTAGACATCACAACATCAAGCATATTATTCTCTTCTATCCTATTTGGTTCGACACATTGGTGAAGGAAAAGGTTGTACGGAGGTGTGAAGTCTCAGATCTGAAGCTCACACAAAATTAGGGTTTAAGTTCCGGATGCTGGCACAGAACTGGGAAATTTCATTGTTGGACGTACGCATGTTATGGCCAAGCATCTAGGAACTAAAGACGCTCCCATGCTAACCTAAAGGTAGCGCTCAGGGGTTCAACCATAGTTTACCATCATCTGAAGTTCTCTGAAGTTGTCTGATGTTTGAATCAAGTTGTCTCTGATATATTCTACCATTGTATAATTGTTTATTAATTTGTTGGGTTGTATTGTTGATCATATTGTATTGGGTTCATTGTACTCTCTACTGAACATTTTATGACAATCTAATAGAAGAAGAATTAGACAGGGTTTTCACCCTAGTGGGGTTTTTCCCTAGTCTTTGACCAAATCGATGTATCTTGTGGATGTGTTGATTGTCTTATTTTTCATTGCGTACATTGTTCTATCTTCAATTATTGTTGATGAATGGAAAGACTAATTGTAATTGAAAATATTGCTAATTGAAGTTTGGAATTGGGCTAAAGTAATTGATACAACATAAACAATCTGAAAAATTAACAGGAATTCTCCCTAGTTGAGAGGGAGTGTTAAAATTATGCAAATGCGGTCAAATTCCACTTTGGACAACTCATATGATGAAGATAATAATTGCAATAGATTCTTATTTTAGAGAAGACCAAAATCAACCTAAATATCGCCTCATTTGGACAAGCAAAAGTTGGTTTTTGAATTTATGTTCTCGCTCATGTATATTGGATCGGGTCGGCCCTATTCATATGTACAATTGCACAAGTCGACATCAACATCAAGTGGACCCTCATGGAAGCCTATAAATAGAAGAGACCTCAAGCTCATTTGGACACATTTGATCAAGCCATCTTCTCTTCTCTTCTATTGTATTGGTTCACACAGGTATGATGGAGAAAGGTAGAACAGTCTGAAACTATGGGGTTGAAACTTGCAAAAAATTAAGGTTTTTGTTCCTGATGTTGGCATATAACTAAGAAATTTCGCTCAAGGAATGTCAAGGAACTAAAGACACTCACATGCTAACCTGAAGGGAGGGTCCAGGGTTCATGAAGCATATCAGGCAGTCTGGTCGTCGGTGCGTTTGGAAAGCCTTGGATGCTCGCACAATACCCTAGAGTGTGCGACCGGGGTTTTGAGGAAGATATGAGTGTATTTTTTCCCAGAAAGATGCATACAGTTCACCGGGGAGTGTCCAGGACTGCCATAGTCACTCGCACAACACCTCCTCCATGCGTCCGGGACTAGAATATGAAACTTCAGTACTCCGAAGATTATGCTCAGTGACAGCAGTGTTCAGCAATAGGCTACAGACAGTAGTAGTACATTGCAGTGCTTAGAATCAAGGTTTTGAATACAAACATGTTTAGGTTCATTTCATGGATGTTCTAGTCATTGTGAAGATATGGATCATTATACTCTCTTTTGCTGAATCATTTGATGACAATCTATAAGAAGAAGAATTTGCAAGGGTTTTCCCCATAGTGGGTTTTTCCATAGTCTCTAACCAATCTTGGTGTCTCTATATGTGCATGATTTTCTTATATTGTTCCTTTATGTTTCGTTGCATTGATGATGATGATAGTGTTCTTTCTACATAGTTGCATATGGTGATGAATAATGATGTAAATCTAAATAATTCCATGATGTTAAGGGGTGAACTAAATGTATTAATGAAGAAATGTAATTATCAAAGAAAACAACAATATATTCCTTTGAAAAATTAACACCTTGGGCATTATTACTCCTTAGTTGGCATATTTCTTATGGAGCATTAAGTTGGACCAAACCCTAGCCTTTAATAGTGTGAAGAAAAGGTATTGTTACCACTCAAACCAACAGGGGATTTAAAAGGGACTCCTAAGAGGGCAACTGCTAGGTCAAGGGTAACGATGGAGACTTATCCCACTATCACCACAACTAAGACTCCCTGCTCTTTACGAACTTTCACTGATGGGAGAAAACCCCGTGATTAGTAACTCACTTATAAAAGTTGGATCAACAAATGGATGTGAAGTGACCTTAAAGACTCTTTTTCTAGGATAAGATAAAAAATGGAGCTTGCTTGCACTTTAAGCAACGTATAAGACTTTCTAGAGAAAGGAGGTGAGGATTTGAGGGTTAGGTTAAATGAATATGACCTGAAAAGGAGTTTCCCAATTCCTAAAATCCCTATAGAACTTGAATTCTAGAGTTTCCCTGGATGAATTGTCTTTGATAAGAAATGGGACCACACGAGGCCAAGTGGACCCAACACAGGCTAAGGGAATGGAATCTAACAACTAATGATATTCTTAACCTGACCAAGACAAGGGGGAAGGATCAAGGAATAACTTTCACCTAAAGATGTCAAATTGATCCTATGAGGTACTAGCCTTGGGAACACTAGGGAAAATTTTGATCTTAGAGCTAGGGCTTGAGGTATCTCGCAATCCCACCGTTAGAATCTCTTCAAATTTGAAGGAAACCTTGAGGACACACCAGCGCAGTAGACCCTAGGAGATCGAAAATTTTCTAGAGTCAGATTCCCAAGAAATTGATGCCCAAAGTGACCCAATGTGAACAGACCTAGAAGAGGGACGAAAAGGTGAAAAATATGGTTTAAATGACCACCCTTTGATGGATCAATGCCTAATTCCTCCTGGGGATACGGGGTCTAGGAAAATCGTGAAGATGGACTTTGTTTCTTGTTCAAGGAGGCTCTCAAAGTCAACTTCGTCCAATGTTAAGGGCAAGAGAAGAAAAGTGCCCTTAAAAGCATTTATACTTCATTGCAAATGAAAGAGTCTTATTGAGATAACTCGATCTCTAGGACAATTCATTCATCAAACATTTCCCATACATAGAGACTAGCTAAATAGAAACATAATTCCACATTGATGTCGTAAATGCATGCAACAATTATTCCTAAAATACCAAAAATATCATAACCAATGTATGTAGCAAAATGAAAGAAAATAGTGTTAAAATTCCACTTACATTTAAGAGAATATATCCAACCAGCATCACATTCGCAATATAAGAAGCTCCAAGAATAGAAGAACTCAATCCATATATCAAAATTCATCCATTATCCAAAAATATCCACCAAGGAAAAAATGTGAAGTTCTCTAATGAGAGAATGATCCAAATCCAAGTAATGATACAAATGTATCCATCCAACTACTATTTATACACCAATTAGGAGTTTTAATTACCTAATCGGCCTACATTAGCCCCTAAACATAAAATAATTTGCAAATTAACTGACTTTTGGTGACAAACCCACCAAACTAGCTCACAAATGAGATAATAATCCTCTTAAGAGGTCAAATACTAGTATATCGTAGGGTCCTCCAAGAGCCCTAAAGAGGTCCATAAGTGCCATAATGATGAATAGAATCCTCAAAAGTGATGGACAAGGGGGTGGCCCCTTGTTCTCCAAACAATAAACCTGTGGTGCTCCTAGTGGGTGTGGGGGCACTCCAATGACCTCATGGGTCTACATATGAGTCAAAGATACTTGTAGACCATCTGTAAGAGCTCGGATGATGGAATGAATGCTTCCATGTCATCTTACAAGTCCTGGGACACCTGCCAAGTGGGTGGTGCCCCTGTGGGGCCAGCTAGGCATAGTGTACGCATCTTCCTCGTCCAAAAGGTGGATCTCTGGAAATCTCTAAACATCTCTAGGGATCCATGGGGTGTTGTTTACTGTTGTAGAGGCCCATGGCTTTCTACACACACCCTATATGTGTCAATGTAGCCCTCTGGATGGTTAAGACCCCGTGTAGGGAGACCAATCCCAAATGGACACCATCTACAATCCTGCATAAGATCCAATGTGTCATCTATCCTTCCAGTACAACAAGTCATTATAGTAATCAAGTAAAGGAGCTTACAAACCATGGACAGCAAGTTGACACTTCATAATGGCATGCCCTTCAATAGTGGGCTTTGGCATGTACTCATGTCTCCAAGCTCTAAAGGGGGGTAGCCAAGTACCTTATTAGGTGGTTTCTACCTTTAAGAGGGATAGTGTGTTTAAGGTACATCCCTCAGGTGGTGGTGGCATGTGGTAAAGAGGTGAAATGGAATAGTGAATGAGAAGGGTAGCCCTGGGTCACATATCGGGGCACAAGGGCGGCTAGAAAAAGCGAAGCCCACACCTTGGTAGACAATGTGTAAGAGGGAGAAATCGTGGTACATGAGGTGCCCTGACCTTGATTTTCCACCCTTCTTTATATACCTTTTTCCTTTTATGATTTTTCTTTTTGTAATTGCTCGAGGCTTAAAGGATATGAGCATGATGTGTAAGATATAGCAATGATTACCCCCTTTTGGTAGGGTGGTTCATTTCCCTCCAGAGGTTGGGACAATCATGGATTCATGAATGATAAAAGAGGCTCATCTAGGGCCTATGGAACTAGGGTGATGGCCATGGGTATGGGGTAGAGCTCACATATTGGATTTTTCTCACATGCCAATTATGTTTGTCCCTGCCATCTTTTGCATCTTGTGGTACATTTTCCTGTTGAATGTGGTCATTTATGCTTTTACTTTTCTTTTTAGCTACTTCAACCTTCGTGGCATCGTTCCAAGCCTGACCCAAGGTGGGGGCAAGGGAATGGGGAGGCTAGCCCTATGTGGATCCAGAGAGGCAATGTGGACCCAGGTGGGAGAGATGATGAATGGGGGTATAGTGAATGGAAGGGAAGTAGTATATGTGGATAAGGGAGCGGGACCATGCAACCAAAGTCAGGGTTTCCCAAGTAGTACTTTCCTAAAACCAAATTGTCAATGAAGGAGATCCCATAAGACTAAAATCTAAGGGTAACATCCAAAAGAGGTCAACAGGACAAAAGCACAAACTAAGCCCACTCATTTTGTCGAATCCCCCCACCAATCCATGCCCAAAAATGTCCATGATACATAAACCAAATACTCAATTACCAAATGACAAGACATACCTTTAGGTTCGGGAGGCCCACCTTCAAACATACGATTAATACATATGGGTGAAGGACCGCATGACTAGCTCGGGTGGCAGAGAAATGGCACAATGAGCTAGTTGAAGGCTACAAGGCGTTGTTGGTTGTCGCCTGAAGTCCATCGTGGAGAAAAATATTTCTCCTAGAGATATCACCCACGAAGTGGTGTGTAACAAGTACTTAACACATACCATTTAGTTTCATATGATTTGATGAAATACAAATTACTTAGTGTTGGTTGATTTACTGAATTATTTTACTTAAAATAGTTGCACTAAATTGCTCTTACGGGAATCAATTGCATTGCTTAAAATTAAGGGAGAAAAAAATATACATGTGCTAGCAGGTAACAACCTCCTAGCCAACCACGTTGGGTTAGGCTATTATACCTATCATCTTCATCATACTTCCTCCTACGTAAATGTTACGAGATTTCATACCCATGTATACCCTTGTTTGGTAGTCATCCATATTGTGATCTCTTTTGGCCTATAGATTTAAATAGAGATGTCTTACCAATCAATCTTTGACCCTATGACTATTTAAATTTCAAATGCATTCAATATTTTGGGCAATCCCTCCTTCCACATTGTTAGGGCTCTCATTGCCACACTTACATAAACAAAATTAGAAAAAACGCTGAAACTAAGACACAAAACAAGAACTATTTTTGAATGATGCAAGGTTGTTTGAATCCCATGGATACTCCTACATCAACTAAACTCAAATTAAATTCAAGGTCCCAAGTGATCGATGTTAATCTATATGCCACATTAATTTAAAAATGAAATATATGATCAAGACATTATTGATTTGGCAATGTTCTTGGTCTATAAATCAAAAGTTCTTTGTGCAATTTTGATAATGAGTTTAACCTTTAATGCCACAATCAAATTTTAACATTTCATTTAAAATAAGAAAATAATTATACCAATTTTTGCCTCGCA
This sequence comes from Pinus albicaulis, assembly GCA_034641835.2. Lineage (NCBI taxonomy): Eukaryota > Viridiplantae > Streptophyta > Pinopsida > Pinales > Pinaceae > Pinus > Pinus albicaulis. Next base: position 991,546,053 of record CM076583.1, read on the forward strand.
ATCATAAATTTGTTTTGTTAACCAAGAAAATTTGGAAAATTATACCATTTAAAACATTGTGCATCCACTTGTTATGTGTAAGATGCCCATTTGTTATAAGAGGGGCCTACACATTTCTTTAATTAGTTAATATGATGACAATAATGAAATAAATTAGAATAATAATAATAATATCTTTCATCTCTAATATTTTCTTTCTAAAGAAAAAGATTAATTATATTATATGGGAAATATACATGTTCCAACCCCCATAGGGGTAAAATATGTGTGTCTCTGCACTACAAAAACTCAGTATAGTGGCCCAACCTACTTCTTGTATACAAAAAAAGGATTTCCAATGATAGTCATTATATAAAAACCGATCTTACAGTGCAGACTTCAATATTAGAAGTCCTGGCCAAACATATGCAAAAAATCTTCTTCATCATTTATAGTCCACAGAAAATTATAAAAGAAAAGACATGTCTTGAATCAAATATCCATCATGAAATTCATGAGATAAAGACCCATCCATTGGTGTCAAATCGACCATGGAGATCTCATAAGCGTTTTTGTTGAATTCCATGTTAATATGGGTAAATGAGGTTCAATCAAAACCAATGTTGCACAACTCGTACTCGTAGAAGACTCGTCTGGGCATTGATTTGTCAACTCGTATAAGACTCGGGACGACCCATATAAAACTCATATAAGACGCATCAAAATGCAAAAAAAAAACTTAAAATATGGTAATTTTTAAGGTCAAAAAGGAAACTAATGACAATTTCAATCCTTATAAGTTATAAAAACCACAATATATGCAATAATTCATAACATCATCTCATATCTATAAAAGAACAACATAACATATTCGATTTTTGTAAGAAAAACATTTAGATACTAGATAAAAAAGGAATCTGGATTCCATAATTAAAATAAAAAATGTTAGCAAGTTCAAAATTCTAATACATATGTCATAAATGATAAATGATTGTGCCATAAAAATCTTGAGTCTCATCACTCATGGACGACCACACCTACAATAAGCCCTCGTAGAGCTCATGCTAGCATCGAAAGGTTGAAGCAACTGTGAGGAAGGTATATTTGGAGTCTCCATTTGAGATGGAAAACTAGAGAGAACCCCAGTCTCTTTATCAAGCCAAATCAAATCAAGCAGCTCCTCCTCCACAACCCAATCGAACTCTAAATCAATAATATCCAATAAAATTGGATCTGTATCCTTTGGTTGCACTTGTTTTCTGAGCATTCGAAGGTTGTAGTAGATGAAAACGAACTTCTCCAATCTCTCATGCTCCAACGTGTTTCTCTTTTTGTTGTGGATGTGCTCAAACATTGACCAATTGCACTCACAAGAAGAAGCACTGCAAGGTTGACTCAGAACTCTGATGACTAATTCTTGTAATTGTGGTGCCTCAGTCCCACAATCTATCCACCAATGAGGTGTAAAAAAATAACAACAAAGATTATTAGTTTGCAATGCCAAACATATAAAAGAGAACTAGAAAAATTACAAGCTAAGTTCTAACAATTTGCACTTACAAGGCATTTTCTTGTCCTTGAGACGTTGGCTTGAGCTGAATGGCTTGAGTTGAATCAAACATGCCAGATGCTTCCTTGTACATATCTCGTTGTATGTTGATTTTGTCTTGAATATCTTGATTCGGGAGCATCTTCTCAATGCATATCATGACACCTCTCATCATCTCGGGATCTCTTTGAATGTTAGACCCCTCATTATAGAATAAGCTCGGATTTATATACGCTCCTGCTACATGCAATGGTGAATGTAGTTGCATGTCCCACCTGGAATAAATAATTTTCCATATAGGGGGATATTTAGATTCATTTCCCTTATAGAAACTCTTGATGGCCCTTTTGGCCCTACCCATCCCCTCATAAATATATCCCATTACAACGTTCTCTCCATCCATTAATCTTAAGACTTTCACAAGGGGCTCAGTGTTGATTTATGGTAGCATCGAATGTGCTCAAGCCTTGTAACTTTGTATATAGGCTAAGACACATGTATTCCATAAAACCCAGAAATGGTTTTGTAAAATTCCACTTAGAGATGGTTTAATTAAATTAATTAATCATTTTTTAATGCTTTCCTAAGTCTAAACTTAGGGAAACTGATTAATTAAAGGGTATTAATTAAACTAAGTGTGAATCTTCTAGATAAAGTCATGGATCACCTCCAAGTTAATCTTAGCCCTTGATTATGTTTTAATCTTGTCCATTGAAGGGTCAATGGAATAATATAAGGAGGGTGAGGGGCCTATGGCAAATACATTGAGCATTTGGCATTTTTGAGCTTTTGTGTGGAGAGACAACTTTTGATCATAATCGAATCACTAAGGCAGGGTTTACTAAGTGATTTTGATTCAGTGATCACATCCAGAGAGGGGCAGATGCAGTAACTGGTCAGGAAGACCAAGAGTACATTTCAGAGAGACGCAGAAGTGACGTAGAGAGAGGCAGCGCAGTTTTCTTAAGGGGTGACGCAATTCCTATAGGGAATCATGCAGAAGTGACGAAGTGCCTTCCAGAGTCAGTCCGGAGATAGCTAGAGCCTGGGGTTTCTGAGCCAGAAGGACCAAAATCCAGTCTCAAATCAGCTTGATTAGTTGCAAAGAGAGGTGACGCAGTTCCTCAAGCTTGCACACACAGGCTTACGCAGTTCCAGCATAGGAAATCACGCAGAAGCAAAGAGGGGCTTCACCAACGTTGTTTAGATCAGCTGGGGACTTATAAAGTGAGGTATATCTCACAATTTCATCAGTTGTCTAGATTTCTCTGAAGGGTGAGCCAGATATTGGCACACTAGTTGTACTCAAGATTATGTTGCTTAATAATACAAACCCTCGGATCTACTACACTGGTTTTCCCAAGTTGGGTTTTTCTGGGGACTTTATCCAAAAATAATTGTGTCAAATGTGGATGTTTTTCATTGTATTTTATTCAGTTTGTTTCAGTGCTTAGATTCATTCCGCAGTATTATTTGTGTAGACGACTTTAGTAATTACTTCAGTATTTCAATGTAATGAAATAATTGAGAAAAATAATAGAAGTAATTCAGATTTGTTGCAGTAGGAATCCAGATTTAGGATTCTTCACATGGTATCAAAGCTTATTCAAACTGAAGTGCAGGAGAAACAAGGGTGAACCAGCAAATCAGTGCAGGAAAGACTGGGATCTGCGTAAGCAGTAGCAGACCCTCCTAGAGATTATGCTGTCTAGGCCAGGAGGGCAATCCAGCACAAAAAAGGCTCCCTCTGAGAGAGTTGACAGATAGGTAAGCATTTTCAGCTGCAGAAGAGGCAGCGTAGTTGAAGGATGCAGTTACTGCACAGCAATAAGAGTTGGTGCATAAGCATCAGAAATTTTCTGAAAAACACAGATTGGGGATTTCTTGACCTCGGGGAGTTTCTTTCTCAAAGAAGCTCAGTTTCTCCTATGCAGCAGCGGAGGCAGTGACTTACTCCACAAGGAGTTCGTAGGTCTAGCTAAGTAGAGGGTTAGAGGAAGAAATCGACAGTTGAGGGGATGGCCAACAATAGACTACGTGACCAAGATAGATTGGAGGGTGCCTCCAACTATGTCATTTGGAAATCAAGGATTGAGTTTCTCCTTGTTGAGCATGATCTAAAGGCCCTCATTGAAAGCGCAGTTGCAGAACCTTTGGATGCAGCACATCTAAGAGCATTCAAGAAGAATATGGGAAGAGGCAAGTAATTGATCCTGGATGGTGTGAAGGATCACATCGTACCTCACATAGCAGCAAAAGGCACTGCTAGAGAAATGTGGGTAGGGCTGGAAAAGCTATACCAAGGATCTTTCGAGCAGCGGAAGATGTACCTAGAAGAGAAGATGTGTCATACCATAATGAAGAAGGGAGAGCGGTTTGACTCCTTCTTGTCTCGAATTCAGGAGAACCAAGATCACCTATCAGCAGTAGGGTTAGCTCCTACAGACTCAAAGCTAGTAAGGCTCACTCTGAACTCTGTTTCAGAAGATTATCAAGTCTTTGTCCAAAGCATTTTGGGGCAGAGAAAGACTCCCAGGATGGGAGACGATGTGGGCAGCCTTGCAGCAAGAAGAGCTGAGGAGAGACCTCCTCAAAATCCATGTAGAGGATGGCAGCAGCAATTCGAAAGTAGAGGAGGAGGAAGAAAACACAGCCCTTGCATCAAAGGGGCAACAGAGGCAGAAGAAGAAAGATCTGTCTAAGATCAAGTGCTTCAGGTGTGGGGAAATGTGACATTATGCCACATAGTGTCCTCTTAAGAAAAACGATAAAGAGGAGAAGCTAAATCCTCAAGTCGGAGCTGCCAAGATTGAGGCAGAAAGAGACTGTGCTATGTTAGCTCATATTCCGAAAGGAGAGAAGTGGGCTAACTTGGAGTTGTAGACCCAGAATCTACAAAGTGGCAGGATCCTTGAGTATTTCCGAACTCCTGGATCACATGTGAGCTACGACAGATTAAAAACAGTAGCAGCAGAATATGAGAAGACAATGTAGTAGCCAGCAGTACTAGAGCATGATCAGTGCAGAGAGCGAGCAGCACCACCAGCAGTTTAGCAGCAGTAGTGTACTTCACACTGGTGCAGCGCAGTGCAGTGAAGTTCTCATGCAGTGCAGAGCGACATCAGCGCAGAATTTTTAGAGAGCTAATGCAGAAACTAGCAGCAATCAATCTTATTTTTCACTTGTCCGATTTCGGATGTTTTTTTGTTGCAATTAGCAACAGTGCAGTAGTGTAGCAGCAGCAGTAGATGAGCAGCAACAGCACAGTGCACAAGTGGTGTAGAGCAGTGCTCACGCAATGCAATAACATGGTTGCAAAATTCAGAGGGAGTTGCAGTAAAGTGGCAGTTGGCATTCAGAGGGAGTTGCAGTAATGCAGAGTCAGCAGTCGTACGGATGCAGCATTTTTGTGCAGTGTTGGTGAGCAGCGTCAACAGCACAACAGTAGATGTTCCAGAAGTCAGAATAGCAACACATCAAGTTGTTTTGCTAGAGCAATTTCCTCATTAAGAGGGAGTGTTGATTTATGGTAGCGTCAGATGTGCTCTAGCCTTGTAACTTTGAATATAGGCTAAGACATATGTATTCCAGAAAAGCCAGAAAGGGTTTTGGAAAATTTCACTTAGAGATGGTTTAATTAAATTAATTAATCGTTTTTTAATGTTTTCCTAAGTCTAAACTTAGGGAAACTGATTAATTAAACAATATTAATTAAACTAACTATGAATCTTCTAGATAAATTCATGGATCACCTCCAAGTTAATCTTAGCCCTTGATTATGTTTTAATCTTGACCGTTGAAGGGTCAACGGAAGAATATAAGGAGGGTGAGGGGCCTATGGAAAATACATTGAGCATTTGGCATTTTCGAGCTTGTAAGAGGAGACACAGCTTTTGATCATAATTGAATCACTGGGGCAGGGTTTGCTAAGTGATTTTGATTCAGTGATCAAATCTAGAGAGGGGCAGATGCAGTAATTGGTCAGGAGGACCAGGAGTACATTTTAGAGAGAGGCAGAAGTGACGCAGAGAGAGGCAACGCAGTTTTCTGAAGGGATGACGCAATCCCTTCAGGGAATCACGTAGAAGTGACGCAGTGCCTTCCAGAGTCAATCCGGAGATAGCTAGAGGTTGGGGTTTCTAAGCAAGGAGGGCCAAAATTCAGTCTCAAATCAGATTGATCAGTTGCAGAGAGAGGTGCTGCAGTTCCTCAAACTTGCCCATGCAGGCTTACACAATTCCAACGTAGGAAATCACGCAGAGGCAGAGAGGGGCTTCACCAGCGTTGTTTAGATCAGTCGGGTACTTGCAGAGTGAGGTATATCTCACAATTTCATCATTTGTCTAGATTTCTCTGAAGGGTGAGCCAGATATTGGCACCCTAGTTGTACACAAGATTTTGTTGCTTAATAATACAAACCCTTAGATCTATTGCATCAGTTTTCCCAAGTTGGGTTTCTCTGTGGACTTAGTCCAAAAATAACTGTGTCAAATGTGGATGTTTTTCATTGTATTTTGTTCAGTTTGTTTCAGCACTTAGATTCACTTAGATTCATTCCGTAGTATTATTTGTGTAGATTGCTTCAGTAATTACTTCGGTATTTCAATGTAATGAAATAATTAAGAAAAGTAATAGGAGAAGTAATTCATATTTGTTGCAGTAGGAATCTAGATTTAAGATTCTAGATTTAGGATTCTTCACACTCAGTGAAGCTGACAATCTCAATGACTTTGTCCCACAAACTATCACCAAAGACGGATGCTTTCACAGACAATCCTTCTGGTTTTGTGTTATCTTTCCAAAATAGCCATTGTTGACTACAAAACATTCTTCTAAAAGCTTGTTACTCATACAAAAGGTTTTGGAGGGAAAGAAAGTTTGTAGCAAACCGTGTGACAGCTGGGTGACTAAGCTCACCCAATGTGAATTCCCTCATAAGGTTCAACACCCAAGCATGATTATAAAAATACTTGGTAATTTTCCTTGCATTCTTGCACAACATCTTGCACCCACTCCAACTTTTGAATGTCCTCTAGTATCAAGTCTATGCAATGTGCAGCGCATGGAGTCTAAAAAATGGTGGGATATTTGGCACAAAACAACCTTCCAACTGCCACATGATTTGTTGCATTTTCTGTAATTACTTGGACAACATTTGCAACCCCAACTTCCTCCACCACATCAGCCAACAATGTAAAAATCAAATGTGCATCTTTTACATTTGTAGATGCATCAATGGATTTTAGGAACATGGTTCCTCTAGGGCAAGCTACAACAAAATTTATTACTGTTCTACCTCTCTGATTTGTCCACCCATCAGATATAATTGTACAACTTATAAATTTCCATGAGTTTTAATGCTCTCCAATTGTTCCTTGACACACTCAAGCTCCTCATCTAGCTCTTTCCCCCCAAATGCATTATAAGATGGGGCTTTATATCCATAGCCAACACTTGCAGTGGCATCCACCATGGGCTGATAAAAATATGACTTTGCATAGTTGAATGAAAGATTGCTATGGTACCAAAACCTCCTCACTTCCATATATGCCTCCTACCTCTTCTTTCCATTAAAACTATCCAAGGTTGGTTGAGATCCTAGAGTTGTACAAGGAGTGAAGAAAGAAGAGGTGATAATCTTGTTTGCCACAAAACTTGAAAATAATTTACCAATACTTGGACTTTGAATTTGTGTTTCACTCTGAGTTGAAGATCTATCTATCCCAACAATCTCATCTTTCCTCTTTTCCCTCTTAGAACTTTCTCCTTTAACAGCTTTCAAAGCAGATGCCATTTCAATAGTGACTTCATCAAAGCAATTTTGACAACATCCCACACCATTCCCAAAAATTCTAGCTAGGTGGTATTTTAAATTGTTTACGCTTGCATGCATTGTAACATTGCAATAATTTCACTTGACATCGTGGTCATTACCGGAAATGATTTGCTGACAATGTGCCCATGATGGATCACGAGACTTTCTAGAACCCTTTGGTGGCATGGTGACGGAATCTGGAAGAGAAAAATTAATTTTTTAAAATTTAATTGATATTTTTTTAGTTTTTTTTTTTTTTTTTTTGGTTTTTAATTTTTTTTTAATTTGCAAACTTTTTTGGGTCGAGGAGGACCGCCTCCTCAGCCTGCAGGCCCTGTAACTGAGTTTCTCAGCCACACAATGACCTTGTGTGGCAAAGAAACTCAACCACGGGGCCTATAGGCTGAGGCAGTCTTCCTCGGACCAAAAAAAATTGCAAACTAAAACAATTTACATGGAAAATTCAAAAACAATAAAACAAGGATCATGAAGCCTACCTGTAGTTGGGTTTTGATTTGATGGAGCCTCCTTTAGCCTCCTCCAAGAGCTCCTTCACTGTGCAATGGAGTCACTCAACACTTAGCCAAACACTCAAATGACAAGTGAATGACAAATGGAAGGGAGAGAGGTGCTTATAAAGCATTTTCTTCCCTCCAAATTCCCTTTTCCTCCACCTCATTTCCAAAAAAGAAAAATGACAAAAATATAAAAAAATTCCTTCTGAGGGTCGACGAGTCTTATAGGGGTCCAATGCGGCTCTTATACAAGTAGCCGAGTCTTATACGAGTTTGTTTCAGTAAGGGTAAGAAGCACGGGTTCTATGCGAGTGACCAAGCTCGCTATATAACCCGCGAAGACCAGCAAGTACCCGCAAGTCTTATGGGGGTCGTGTTTCACTGCTCAAAACCTTGAATGTAGCCTCATATCTGACTCAACATATACTAAAGACAAACATTTTAAATTTTGAACCTTTCGTCTGCCCATTCAATAACAAGTCAGCAAGAACTTGCAACTTTGTTAAAGCGAAATGTTTCGCATGGTGCACAAGAGTCCATAACGATGCAATTTCAGCTTTCATATTTGAGCAAATTCAATGAGAATAATGAAGATGAAAAAAAGAGAGGAGTTTAAGTGAAGGACAACTCCAATTGCACCACGAGGAGGTTGACCTTAACGGGCCCCATCAAGAAACTCCCAAGGGATTTCATATTCCAGAGGGAAAAATTAGATTATGAGTTTTAGCCTTCTTCAACACACATTTGTACTCGAGTTAACTTGTCAATCATATCGGATACCACTATCTTAAATATCTAATATATATACATGGGTTGATATATTTAAAATTGCACTATGCCTTGCTTTTTAGTGAGTTTTGTTTTATTCTTAAACAAATCTATCAAAACTTACAAAACCCAAAAGTAATTTATTATTCCTAATATAATTTGTACTTTTCAAGTCACATAACAAATAATTTTATAATTGCATTGCTAATATTTCTGGTACACTCTCTAGCAAGACAGCTACAAGAAAACTTTAACTCCCAAGATGACATAAGCCCAAGCTCTTCATTACACACATTAACCCACATTAACCTTTGGCGTGGAGAGCCTATTAGTTTCCCTGTGTAAAATGGCCCCATTGAACTTGAAATTTATAGAATTGCTAGTTACATCCAATTTTTTTAACTCCCTTTCAAGATAAGTTCCATGTTTCACAAATCCATTTGCACTTTCCGCATAAAACAATTAAGTGTATCTCAAATGGTTATAAATGGGATGGGCTGCCTTGACCATACAATATACCCAATGCTCCAATAGAATGAGTATATTGCTAGCTACAAACTAAATTACATGTTATATGTTGATTGGCTATAGGCTTAAACTCAATGCAAAGCCAAAAGTTAAATCGTTCGAAAGGCTCCACTCTATAGAAAAGTTACAGGGTTTAGACTATGACGGGGTGAATCTATCTGGTCGATGGGCAGTTCCACACACAGCCACACAGCCAGGCAGCAAGGGACTCACAATTGTTGTGTACAGCCTGCCCAAATGTCAATGGCCTGAAAAGACAACAAATTGCCGGTAGCCAGGATAAACTAGAAGTTTATTTAAACAATTGAAACAACCAAATCATGGCAGCCAATGCTCTCAATTCAACACGAAAGGATGGATAACATTCCATAGTTGTTGGCCATTTCATCCATGAATTCAACTATAGAGAGGACATTGGACATAGCTAAGAGCACCAATAACCCATATAAAAGATTTAACGCAGCCATAAAGACATTCATCATCATAACCCATTAGCAGAGCTAAGAGAAGAATTCGACCCACGGGAGTTACTTCACAACCACAAAGAAATTCATACACAAAGACTCTGGTGACAATGCAGCTCAGTACTCTCTAAAATCCCTCTCCTCTCTTGGCCAAAATATGATTTGAGAATGAAAACACAATTAGAAACAGGGAGAGCAGGGGTAATGGGAAGGCCAACAGACATGACCCTTCATTTCCCATTCCTCAACCTTCTCTCCCATTTTATGTGTATTTTTCATTTATTTCGTTGTTTTTATCTCTTTAGCCCATGGGGGCAGCTCAATTGGTGATTGCCATCTTATGAAGTATTATGTAAACCATTGTCTATGGGTCAAACCAAAAAAAAATATTGTTTTTCTCTCTTTTGTCTCATTCACTTCTACACTTGCAAGTACGGAGTCTTACAACCATCCCCTTGTTTGGATCCATTCCAGATCATAAAATATCAGCAACATTTGATAAAACACCATTTCAGAATGTAAAGAAATCAAGAAAGTTATGTTATTAAATTCAATGCATAAATTAAATATCTGGATGACACAAAAGTAAAAAATATATTGAATATTAATCAGTTGTGCAGTTTGACAGAAAACTATGGCTTCACCATGGAATCAGAAAGATATGTCAAGTCTTAGCATAAATATGCTTCAGTTAATAAATTGCAGGACTGCTCTATCAGTTATAATATTATTTTGTGGCGGTTGACAAAATTTAGGTTATGCACGAACAATATAATACCTCCAAGAACACAATACATTTAATTAGGTAATAACCTATCCAGTTTTCAGGTTAATACCATTGGAAAAACCTTCAAGAGTGCCAGATGATAATGCATAAACGGCACCATTAGCAGCATCCAACATTCTTGAAGCCTTCTTTCTGCAATCAACTGGAAGCTCCTTATGAGTAAATTTCACCCCATGATCACCATTTACCGCTTGCCCATTACCTCTCAACAACCTGCAAAAAATACAGACAAGAAATATGTGCCTTGTCAAAAATACATACACAGCTTTTAATGCACTCCCATCAGAAAGTTGATTCAAAAATCCACAACCAAATCTGAATTTGGTCATAGAAAACATATTAACCACAGAAATAAATACTTCAAAGTCAATAATAAAAGCATCAAATGCATAACAGATCATGGGATGGGATTGATCTAGGTTGGTAGATCTTTTTCTTTTATATGATAACGTGAAATTCTGATTGAACACCCAATTGACTCACCCCTCAATCACAGAACTCAAGAATCAATCTACCATGGCACATCTGACCAACGCAGTGTTATAAAGACTTCTTGGCACTACCCTGGAATAAAGATCTTCAACTACACTTGAAACCCTCTACAATATGTGAATCCAGAAACACATGCTCGTGATGTGGCTTTCAACAGACAACCTCAAGGAATTTTCAGATATGAACGATTGAAAGGAACTTAACATTCACCGTCCAGTTGATTTTTTTTCTTCAAATGGATACTCTCACATAAGACATTCATAACAAACTCCAATCAAGCATTCGCTATTCATTCTTCAAAGAAACAATCAACAACCCTCTATCAAAGGAGAATTTAGCATAAAACTACAGCTGGAAAAGAAAGAAAAGAGAATGTTGATCGCATGTGCCACAATGAGGATCCATCAAACATGGAACCAAACTTCAAGTGCTCCCTACAACAAAATAGAACCATTCAGTGAAGGAGACACTTCTTGTTTAATCCATAATAAGCATTTATAGACTTGAGCATATTCATAAAATCACTTGTTGACTTAATATAATTCATGCTTTAGTGTTGTATCAATGACTTCAAGTACATTCAAGTCATTTTCAGGTTTACGTCATGTACTCTCTCCATTTGAATATAAAAAGAATATTTCTCTCTTCTAAGTTTTCTTGTGTTCTTGGTTTCTTTGTAATATTGTATCAGACCCACCATGAGGGGAAGTCAGACAAAGCGGGTGAAGGCCTAGGGACTACATAGATCAGTGATAGAAAGAGATTGCATTTCGGTATCCATTGAAAAAACATAAAGGATTTTGGATAAAAGAAAGCTAGGTCTAATTTTCTGGTTAAACTCAATTCATAATTTTTTATTTAGAATTCAACCTAGTTTGCATTTTTCTAAAAGCCACATTTTAACAAGACAGAAGCTAGCTTTTTACCACTACATTTTTATCATTTATTTGGCAGATCTGTTACATACCTCACTTCTTTCAGCAGATTCAGCTTTTTTTTTTACATAAATTTGACAGATCTGACTATGGTTCAGTGTTTCCATCTGTAATTTGACTGATTCGACAAATTTGCAGCTAGATCTGAGTGTCTTTCAACAGATCTAAGGTTTTTCAGCTAGATCTGAAAGAGAATTAAGCACTTTTCAACAAAACTGAGATGTTTTCAGTTAGATCTGAAGCAGATATGAGCATCTTTTAGCAGATCGGAGAGTTTTGGGAAAAACTGTGTATTTTTCAGCAGGTTTATGAGTTTTTCAGAGAGAATATTTGTTTCTATCTTGTGATTTTCAGTTTGAGTCAGGAAGAACACAGTTTTCTTGGTTGTAAGTATCTAACACAGTTGCATATTTTATTTTCAACAAGACATACGCTGAATTTTTTGTTCTCTAATGACTGGTTTTGTTTAACATAATGTTAAAGGGTAACCAGAAAATTTATAGAACTTGAAAACAACATATGTTAGTCATTCTTTAGTACAAGGATTTGAATCAGTCTATGTTGGGAAGGGGAACACAACGAACAAGAATTTGGAATTATCAAACCAAGTTTGATGAATGGAATAGATTGGATAATATGAGATAAGATAAATAGCTTTATTAATGTGCAACAAATCATTGAAAGTAGGTCAACAACACTGTTCGGTACATAAGTGTTGATACAAAATGGGAGTGCAAATGGCAGTCCTACAAAAGCATAAAGAAAGCTAATCTCTAAGATCTAAACTGTATTGACTAAAATCCAAAGTGGAAACCAATGCTCTAGAAGAGGGTATATGGCGAAGAGCCATAAGGAGACCTCAGACGAGCAATTGTTCTCCTGTTAAGTATGTCCTGTCCAATGTGCAATTCTCCTACCAACTAAGGCCAAAGGAAAGAATCTCTAGATATATTGGTTGGAACTTGGAGGAACTGAATCTCATCTGGGGGATGTCTATCTGTCGATAAGAGGTGTCTGTCGAAGGGAATATGAAGAGGATGGCTGCCTAATAGTCTTGCACAAACTGTCCTGAGATCTAAGTTGGCAACTCTACAATGGTCTTAGTACAAGGGGGAAAAATGCCTCTTGGCATTTGATGGGTTTAGGGTCTAAGATGGTGCAGCTCTTTCCCTGCCTCTTGGTTCCCTTGTCTACTCAGAGCACCAGGAAGAAAGATATGATCCTATAAGTTGTTTCCAGCTAGGCAAGTGGCCAACGAATGTAAGATCTAAACTCGAGGGCTTGTCCTATATATAATGTCATGCACCACTGTTCTAGATACCAAAAACAAGTAGAGACGGAAATATGACTCTTTGAATAGCCATTGGAACTGACTGCATATCTCATCATATTCAGGGAATCTAAATATGAAGTGCTCTGTCTCTATCTCCCACCTAAGGTAGCTCCATGTTACCACAAAATCTAGCAGGCCCTAAGGAGGTAAAGCCTAAAGGACAAGAAGCTAGACTAAGTGATAACAATGGGACAATGGCCCACTGTCACCACAGCCAATGTCCCTTGCTCTTTACGGACTTTCACCGATGGGGGGAGTCCTGGTAAGATAGATTATCACCTTTGATAGATATTCTAGGGTTTATAACTTTATAGTGCTAGGTGATGAGGTAGGACCTCTCAAGGGAAGCTCTATGTGATAATGTGACACTTTCAAATGTTCTTCACTCCCTCTACGAGACCTAGAAGAGACTTGCGCAAGACCTAGGGTTTCATGATTTATCGTGAACAAAGGTACTCTTGAGATCAAGACAAGGAGGAGAAAGGGCTTCTTATGATTTATTCCACCGAGTACTAAGCTCATACAACCCTCAAAGAAGTTCCCTAGTTGAGGAACTATACATTAGGGTTTCCCTCTCAGGGAACACCAAGGGCAAGAGATTTTATGGATGAAAACCTATGGGATGCCTGTCAAACTTTGAGATCTTGTAGATAAGACCCTACGCTTGGTGTTTGTGCTCCCAGAAACCACCAATTCTTCCTCTAATGCAATTCGCTCTATGCCCTAGCCTAGCCATCCTACTTTGGGGGACCAAAATTTAAGAGAAGAATTTAGTTTGATCACCAAAGGTTTGGACCAGTGCCTTGTCCTTTGGGCATATGGAGTCCTAGATGCTTTAGAGTAGCTAAATTTCCCTTAAGGAGGTCCATAATTGATGCCCTAGGTACCAACCCTCAACAATTACCCACTCAAGAATTATGAAATTTTATGGAGGAAAACAATATTTCACCTCTAGGAACATTCATCACATATCATGCTATGAGTAACATTTGCAATTGCCAACCAAATAGCTTTCAAAATTTACCTTCACACAATTAGGGAATAATGTAGCATTAATCTAGTTGCAAAAATTCCATAAATTAGATATTTTCAAAAGCAAAACATCAACAAAAAGCACTTACAAGATGAAAATATCATATATCCATCCACAATTCAAGATATAGCTCCAAGGAAGATCAAAATTTCAGCTCCAAATATCAAAATGCATCCAAGATCATCCAATAGCCAATCCAAGAACAAGTGTGAATTTGCCAAGAAGGTCAAAATTCCCAAGTGATGATGATGATCCAATACAAATGAAGTTATGTTCTATTTATACTTGTCCTACTAGGTTGAATTATTAGCCTAAGAACCTCAAAATTATAAAAATGGGCGAGATACATCCCTTGGGCAGAAGATGACGAAGTAGGTTTCCAAAAATATGAATTAGCCATCCAAGTGCAAGCCGAAATGATAACATCATGCTAGTGTAGGGGTGTTGGAGGGCCACATTGAGTCCTCTTTGTGCCAAATGTGCAAGAGGGCTTTGTTATCACACAATCTAGCACGCCTTAACGAAGGGAAACATATAGGATAAATAGCTATACCAAGTGATAACAATGGGACAATGGCCCACTGTCACCACAACCAGTCTCCCCTGCTCTCTACAGACTTTCATCGATGGGAGGAGTCTTAGTAAGATAGATGATCACCTTTGATAGATGTTCTAAGGTTAATAGTACCAGGTGATGTTGTAGGTACTCTCAAGCAAAGCTTTAAGTGATAGTATGGCACTTCAAGAGGGCTTTAGTTGCCTTCAAGAGACCTAGAAGAAACTCGCACAAGACCTAAGGCTTATGAATTAATGTGGCTAAAGGTACTCGTGAGATCAAGTCAAGGAGAGGAAAGGGTTTCTTATGATTTATTCCAATGAAAACGAAGCTCATACAACCCTCAAAGAAGTCCCCAATTCAAAGGAATGAGAACTAGGGTTTCCCTTCTAGGGCACACCTAAGGCAAGAGTTTTTATGGATGAAATCCCAAGGGATGCTCACCAAACTTTGAGGTCTTGTACATAAGACCCTCAGCTAAAGGTACGTGCTTCTGGAATCCACCTTTTCACTCTCTAAAATATTTCGCTCTATGCCCTAACCTAGTCCAACTAGTCATCCAAGAAAGGGGGGCCGAAATGTAGGAAGGAGAAAATATGAAGAGAGGAAGGTTTGATCACCAAATGGCTTGGACCAATGCCTTCTCCTTTGGTCTTATGGAGTCCTAGATGCTCTAGATTTTCCAAAATCGTCCTCAAGGAGATCCAGAATTGATGCCCTAGCTACCAACCCTTCACAATTAACCACTCAAAAATTATGGAAATTTATGGAATAAAAGCAATATTTCATCCACTAGGAGCATTCATCACAGGTCATGCTATGAGTAACATATGCAATTTCCAACCAAATAGCTTTCAAAAAAAATCTTCAACAATTAGGGCACAATATCGCACTATTCTAGTTGCAACAATTCCATACAATAGACATTTTCGAGAACAAAACTTCAATAAAAGGCACTTACAAGATAACAATATGATATATCCATCCAAAAATCAAGAGATAGCTCCAAGAAAGATCAAATTTCAGCTCTAAATATTAAAATGCATCCAAGACATCCAATAACCAATCCAAAGAAAAAGTGTGAATTTGCCAAGAAGGTTGAAATTCCCAAGTGTGATGATGATCCTTCACAAATGAAGTTGAGTGTTATTTATATGAGACCTAGTAGGTCGAATTATTAGCCTAAGGCCCCTAACATTATAAAAATGTGCAAAATACAAGCCTTGGGCACAAGCCGACCAAGTAGCTTTTACAAATTATGAATTAGCCATCCAAATGCTAGTTGAATTGATGATGCCATGTTGATGTAGGGTCGTTGGAGGGCCACGTTGAGTCCTCTTTGTGCCAAAATGTGAGGGAGGGCTCCATAAATCATGAACATGAGGATGACCCCTTAGTCTGCATGCAAGTCATCATGTGGGGCCCCAAAGTGAGTTTGGGGCACAAAAACTAGTCTCATGGGTCTCCTGATGATAAAATAGCTAGTAATGCTACAATCCTGAGGGCTCACAATGGTGTTTGCCCTCCCATGTCTCAAGGGGCAACACAAACCTCCTCTAGGCCTTGGATCAACTGTCGAACCATGTGATCACTGTTAAGCCAGTTGGGTGCACACCGGTCCAAGTGCATCATCTCATGAATGAAGTGGGGCAAGCAAGCAGATTGTTGAAGGCGTTGAGGGTGCCCATGGAGTGAAATAATGCTTTGTACATGATGGGAGTCCCATGGCTCTAATGCTTCCCGCGGGGGTGTCAATATGATCCTCTGGTGGACTTAGGGCCCTAATTAAGTTGCCCAACCCATGGTGAAACCACCTTCCAATTACATATAAGATCCAATGTGCCTCCTCACCATCAAGTGCACTAACTCATTAGTGCATCTAAGTGAACAAAGCTTGTTTATCAAGGGCACATCAAGATTTCATAGTGCGCTTCCCTTCCAAATTTGGGGCCTGAACTCGTAATAGTGTTACCTCCCTAGGTAGGAGTGGTTAATAAACAACCCTATTAGTTGTTCCCAACACCTAAGGGGAAAGACAGGTCCCTCGTACATTCTTAAATTGATAGGTGTCATGTGAGTGATGATGAATGGATGGGGGCACGACGGTCTCAAGGTCAAATGCCATGGGTTCAAGGATGGAAATGATGAGGAATATCTACATATTTGGGTGTATAGATGTCGGAGGGAGCAATCGTGGATACATAAGTTACCCCAGACTCGTTTTTCCACCCTTATTTATTCTCCTTTTTCCTTTTCCAAGTTTCCTTTGTATTATTGGTTGGGGCTCCAGGAAATGACAGCATGTTGTGTATGATATAAGCAGTTATTGTGAAAATTTCTGAATCTAAACCAGAAATCCTACTACAGAAAAACTTATTTGCATTACCTACTTGTATTTTCCATTTAACAAGTTATTTACAAAATGATCAGTAAATACTAATGTAAATACTTTGCAACCTAAACCAATATACAAATCAAGTACTGAAAAATAAATGAGACAATCATACAAAGGACATGCTTATTTTTGGACTAGCATCCCCGAAGAAACCTAATGTGGGAAAATTGGTGCAGCAGATATGAGGGTTTTATTATTAAGAAGATTTCTGAATACAATCTAGGGTGCCAAATCCAGCTCACTCAATAGAGAAAATTCCGGCAGTACCTCTATCCGGAGACAAATATATTGGTTGATACAACAGCTGAATGAGGAAACCCCACAAGTGACTATATTGTCCCCATTGTTGCGCAACGATGGCTGCAACAAGCTCTGCACTAAGACTATGGCACCTCCTCCAAGAGTTGTGTCACCCTCTTCGTGAGCCTTCCTGGCTCAAAAATCGATCTGCGGAATTTTTTCCCGATCTGCCCCACAGAAACCCCAACACTGCCTCTTCAGTGACTGTGTCACTCTTCTGGCTCTGTGTCACCCTTTTGGGCTTGCGTCACTTTCTCTGGTGCTACACTGTCTCTCCCGGTGCTGCTTTGCTTCTCTGCAATTGTATTCTCGGCCTTGGATTGAAGTTCTGCTGCCGATTTACCCCTCCTTGCACTGCAAAGCTCACTCCGAATTTCTCAGCAAACCACGCCCCAGAACTTCGACTTTGCTCAAGTGTTGTTTTCCATGTGTGTTCTCCAACTGACCCTCAAGCTTTCCTTTATACTTTTCCTGTTGAGAAATCAACGGTCGTGATCTAATCCTTAATCAACGACTAAGATTAATTTAGACTTGATCCTCGTCACTTAGAAACTTCTCACCCACATGTTTAAATTAATTCACTTTAATTATATTAATTCCCTAAGTTTTAACTTAGGCTCCATTAAAAATATTAATTATTTGAATAACTTTCACTCTAGGTGGAATTTCTCCAAATGATTTCTAGGTCTTGGAGATCTCATGTGTTCAAGCCCTTCCACAAAATTTCAGAGCTAAAGCACATCCGATGCTACCCAAAAATCAACACTACCTCTTAGCGACGAATGTGCTCTAGCAATACTTCCCACTAGAAGTATCACCCTGCTCCACGAGATCGGTCCTCTGCGCTGCTGATGTGTGAAAATTTCTTAAACTTAAGAAACCCTACTGTTAAATCTCGATTTACTTCTACTTACATAAGTTATTAATCTGAATGTTCAGAATTAACATCGAAGTAAATACAATTAACAGCCTACAAATACAAATCAAATACTGATTAACATGCTCATAGACAAAGCGACACACAAGGATTTTCTGGACAAATGTCCCCGGAAAAACCCAATGCGGGAAAACTGGTGTTGCTAGCTTCTAGAGGGTTTTTATTATTATGCATATTCTAAGTACAGCTATCCTAGGCACCAAACTTGTTAACCCGACAGAGAAATATAAACGGCAGCAATATCTCTATCTCGAAGACAGAAAAATATGACTGATTCACACCCTCAAACGGGATTTACAAAAGTCAACCCCTTTCCGGCCTCTAGAAACCCCAGCATTGCTCTAAAGCCCTCTACGTCAGCCTTCCTAGCTTGCGTCAACCTCTGCGCTGCTCAGGCGGGGCCTACGTCACCCTAGCTGGGGTTACGATGCCACTGCGCTGCCCTAACTGGGCCTACGCCAGCCTTGGCTCCTACAGCCTCTGTTGGGCTCTTAGCTGGCCTGCCTAGCTACTGCCTCTGAGCTACTCTGGAATGCTCCTTCTCTACCCTTATTGTACTCTTGGCCCGGAACTAGACCATCCCCCTCGCTAATACTGCCCCTCACTGCAACTGAAACACTTCTGAAATTCTTAGTAAACCACGCCCTAGAATCTCAACTTAGCTTAAGTGTTTTGCCAGTGTGTGTATTCTCCAACTGACCTCAAGCCCTTCTGTTATCCTTTTCTTGTTGGAAAACCAACGATCGTGATCTAATCTCTAATCGACGGCTAAGATTAGAAGCTGCTTGATCCGCGTCACTTAAGTCATTCTCATCACATGTTTAATTTAATTAACTTTAATCTTTTAATTTTCCTAAGTTAGACTTAGGGTCCTTAATTAAAAATATTAATTAATTAAATATCTCTTAAACCTAGTGGAATTTCTTCAAACGCTTTCTGGGTCTTGGAGATCTTATGTACTCTAGTCCTTCCACAAAGTTTGGGAGCTAGAGTACATTTGATGCTACCCCAACACCCCAAAATCTCAACACTCCCTCTTAGCAAGTAATGTGCTCTAGCAAAACACTTCACCCCGAAGTACAGCTCTGATCTCTGGTGTCGGTCTCTGTGTTGATGCTTGCCCTGCTGCCCTTCATCACTGCACTGCTATTGCTCTTTGTATTCTTTCCCATGACCCTGCCACCGTCACTGCCACATCCATACTGCGGCTCCCTCTCAAATTGCTACATTGTGCTACCCATAGCACTGCCACAGCTAACTGTTGCACTGCAACTCAGTTGCTAAGAGTAAGCAGCTGAAGGACCATCACCCAATCTCATCACTGAAGCTCCATAGGTCGCTGCTCTGCGTTGTCCTCCTAAAGCTATTGCGCTACTGCAACTCTGCATTGTGTAAGCATACCTCCTCTGTGTTGCCTCTGCGTTTTTTCCCTCTACGTTGTTGTTGCATCTGCACTACGTTGTTCCCTCTTCATTGTGTCGGCCTCTACCTCTTCTTCATCCATGATCTTTTGCACCCACTGATCCACTTGTCCTGCTACTGTCTTAAGGTTCTCGTTGCTCGTATGTGCTCCAAGAGTTTGGGCACCTCAAGGATCCTGTCTACACTCTGTGGCTTATCTACAGATCAATAACGCCCCACTTCTGTGGTTCATGAGCACTCATGGCTACATCATCATCGGAGCCATTGTCTGCTACAGCAGCCTTCGAACTAGAAGCTTCCTTGTCCTTCTTCCTTTGAGGAAAATTGCTGGCAAAGTGTCCAAGTTCGCCACATTGGAAACATTTGATATTTTACATATCATGCTTGATTTTGCCTTGTTGCTTCTTTGATGCCAGGGCTGCATCTTCCTCTTCCTCCTTTCTCACCTTGCTCAAACCGGTGTTGTACTGCCTCTTGGTCATTCGGCAAATCTCCTCTTGTCGGAGGATAGCCCACATATTGACCCAGTTAGGAAGGTCCACTCTGCCCAAGAGACTTTTGACAAATGTTTCCCAATCCTTTGTGACGGCATTTAGAGCAGTCCTCACCATGACATCATCCTCCACCTTAACCCCCATGCCAATCAGCTGATCTCGGATCGACTGCAGTCTTAGTCACCGGGTTCGGCGAACTTAATGCTTGAAGTTCGAAATTCGCCGAATTTGAACCGAATTCGAACAAGTTCGAATTTGTTCGCCGAACTTCAAGCCGAACATGAAGGCAAACACGAATTTGAAGCCGAACTTCAACGAATTTTTTTTGAAATTTGGGGAAAAATTCGATTTTGTTCGTTTAGCTGTTAGGTTTTTTTGTTTTAGATTTTGTTAAGCTTAGTTGTTAGGCTTGTTTTAGCAAGCAGACAGAGAGAGAAGGGATTTGCCTTATTTTTTGATTTATTATGCTTTTCTTACTGTTATGGTGGTTTATTTTCTGCAGAAAGGGATGTTAAATTTATGACCTTTTTCATGCACGTTTTTGGATTAACTTCATTTAATGAAGGCATTCTAAATGGGTGAGATCACATGTATAATTAGATGAAGAAAAGTCATCCTCAACTTTGCCTCAGATTTCAAATTTGGATTTGAGTTGCAAGCATAAATCTAGTAGCAGGGGGAATAAATGATCAGTGCCATTCAGAGATCTTCATTCTTCTCTAGCATCTTAAAGTTTATATATTTTGTTAGTTTAGCTGAATTTGATATTCTTATGGGTGCTAGACTCTAGTAGCTACTGTTAATGTCTATGATGAATTTCTCACCTTGTTTACTATGTATGGAAGACTGAAGTTGGTTCTTTATTGGAAATTTGGCACTCGCTTTCATGGTTTATATGTGGAAATGATGTAAATGTTTGAGCAATAATCCTATGTGTTTGCAATATGCATTATGCACTTTGAAAGTTTACATGCTTATTTATTTATGTGCATAGTATTTATGTTTCAACACGTTTAAAATTGTTATATATATTTATATTTTCAAATTTTTATATGTCAAATTTTATGCCGAACTTTATCGGCAAAATTTTAGATGTCGAACTTTATTCGAATTTCAACGTCGTCGAACTCGAACACGAACATGAACCTGGTGACTTAGATTGCAGTCTGAATAGAAAATGACCCATTTCCTCTCCCTTGGACATCATAAATAACCTCAATTGGTTCTCCAGAAGCATCTTCCTCTGGATGGACTTCCCTTGATACAATGTGGTTAAAGCTTCCCACATCTCATGAGTCATTGTCTTCTCGGCTAAGTGTGGTACCACATGATCTTTAACGTCATCCATGATGAAGCATTTGGCATGTGTCGTTGCTTCATTATGCTCTACCAGGAGTTTCGCATCGATTGTTGTAGCCAAGACTTTCTCTGCATGCTCCCTCAAACCGTATGCCTCCAGAATAACCAAGATTCTCGCCTTCCAGATAGAAAAGTTGGACAGGCCGTCCAACCTATCCTGATCACGCAGTCCATGTGGCACCATCTGCTTAGAAATTTGTTGGAACAGATCCTCCTCTCTCTGCTAAAGACTCAGATCTAGGGTCCTTAGCGAGAAAGGCACCCTCTGCTCCCTCTAACGA
This sequence comes from Pinus albicaulis, assembly GCA_034641835.2. NCBI lineage: Eukaryota > Viridiplantae > Streptophyta > Pinopsida > Pinales > Pinaceae > Pinus > Pinus albicaulis. The sequence goes on from CM076583.1 coordinate 991,567,995, forward strand.
CCGATTTCCTCCTTGGAAATCTGCCAAACACAAGGAATCAGCTTTCTTCGATCACCCTACGATCGATCTTCAGATTTCTTTCGCAATGAAATCTACTAAGAATGTGTTCTCCTCCAGCTCTTTGTCAACTTAGCTTAGGCTTAATTCTACACCGGTAGAATCTTCACCCCACTAGAAACTGCTAAAGATCTGCAGCTCAGTTTCTTGTTCACGGCACTTTGCACAGCAATCAAATTCTGGACTGTCACCCTGGCTAGCCTCTGCGTGAGAGGACTGGCTCAGCGCAGCCTCTGTGCAGCGCAAGCTGCTCCTACATCCCTCTAGAAGGCACTGCGTTGTCTCTGCGTCACTCAGTTAGGACTGCATCAGCCCCTACGTGGCTCTTGCTGCCTTTGCGTCCTTCTACTACTAGGTTTCCCTCTCCGGTTTATCTGTTGGTGCTATTGCTTTCTACAACACAGATTTCTTCAGTTGTCTTACTGGAGATTCAGCTTGATCTGCAATCGCTCTAATTCCATCTGAAAATATCTTAAACTTAACAAACCCTACTGTTAAATCTCGATTTACTTCTCATACTTAAATAAGTTATTAATCTGAATATTCAGAATTAACATCGAAGTAAATATAGTTAACAGCCTACACATACAAATCAAATACTGAATAACATGCTCATAGACAAAGTGACACACAAGGATTTTGAGGGCAAATGTTCCCGAAAAAACCCAATGCGGGAAAACTGGTGCCGCTAACTACTAGAGGTTTTTTATTATTATGAAGATTCTAAGTACAACTATCCCGAGCACCAAACTAGTTAACCTGACAGAGAAATATAAACGGCAGCAATACCTCTATCCCGGGACAGAAATATATGACTGATGCACACCCTCAAACGGGATTTACATAACTCGGCCCCTTTCCAGCCTCTAGAAACCCCAGCGCTGCTCTGAAGCCCTCAACGTCAGCCTTCTTGGACTGTGTCAACCCCTACACTGCTTAGGAAGGGCCTACGTCACCCTAGCTAGGGTTATGTTGCCCCTATGTTGCCCTAACTGGGCCTGAATTAGCCTTCCTTGGCTCCTGCTGCCCCTACACTGCCCCTGTTGGGCTCTTGCCTGGCCTATGTAGCTGCTGCCTCTGTACTGCCCCTGTTGGGCTCTTGCCTGACCTATGTAGCTGCTGCCTCTGCGCTGCTCTGGATTGCTCCTTCTCTGCCCTCGTTGTACTCTTGACTTAGGACTAGACCATCCCCCTTACCAATACTGCCCCTCTCTACAGCTAAAATACTTTTGAAATTTTTAGCAAACCACACCCTAGAATCTCAACTTAACTTTAGTGCTCTGCCAGTGTGTGTTCTCCAACTGACCCCAAGCCCTTCTCTTATACTTTTTTCATTGGACAACCAACGGCTGTGATGTAATCTCTAATCGACGGCTAAGATTAGAAGTTGCTTGATCCGCGTCACTTAAGTCATTCTCATCACATGTTTAATTTAATTAACTTTAATATATTAATTTTCCTAAGTTAGATTTAGGGTCTTGTTATCGCACAAAATGTCTAGGCACTGCGACAACAGCTCAGATCGGGGTCTGTCACCCTAATCCCCAATCTCTCTATTTAAGTTGTCTCCTTGCAGACTAATGGGGGTAGACCCTAACGAAATGAAGAAGGAGAACTGATTGGAAACCAACCAATTCAAGAGACACAGTCAAACAACCAACTACTTGTTAAGATTTAACGAGATTTTACAGATTCAATTAGATTTAAAGTTTAAGACCAGTGCCTTTTGGAGTCAAAATATCCCGTTACGAATTAAGATCAAGTAGTTGATAGATAATTGCTGCTAAAATAGACAACTATCCAACTATGAAAATACCAATCCACCACCACACTATTTGGTTCTTCAATTAGATGTTCAATTTATCAAACTAAAAGATAAGCCTTTTTCAATAATGTGATTTAACCTTCAATGCATTTAAGCAAAACACTTTCATAATCTTTCAATATCATGCATCAACAATGTTCGATCTAGAAAATAAAGACATGCAATTTATCATCACTTGAAATATTCTCAAAGTTGACTAGGCAATTAGCATCAATTTCAAGTAATTTAAAACCACAATTAGAGCTAGTTAAACGATCATCAATCACAGTTAAGCATGAAAAATACTTTGAACCAAGTGCAAGATTTAAACAATTTAAATTCCAAAAATATATTATCATGAAAGGACCATCGAATTTAAATGCTAAACCTTTCAAATAGTTCCGAATTAAAATGATCTTCTCAGTAATTCCAATCCAGAAATTTGAATTTAGTCTATAGTCAAACTTTGGATAAAAAAAATAAAGTTTCACCTTTGACTATGCAATAATTTAGATCTAACATCCAAGACCACTTCCAAACAAAAATTTAAAACAAAAATTTCCTAAAATTTTTATTTTTTATTTTTTTGAAGTTAAAAATTTCATTAAAATTTTGAGCTTTTCAATATTTTATTTTTCTCATAATCTAAAGTTAATGAATATTTATGTTTTTTTTGAGATTTTTAAAAATTAAAAGTTATTCTAAATTAGAAAACTAATAGAAATGTTAAAGAATTAAAATGAAATGAAACACTAAAAAAAAATTAGAAGTTACAGTCAACCTAAACTAACCTCAACAAATAAAAAAAATTAAAAAAAAAAAAAAACGCAAAATCAGAATGCATTAGTTTGTTTTGTGTGTGCAAGTCGACGACAGCATGGAGCAGGCGGAAGTTTGACAGCATGAAGGAGAAGATGTCGCAGGTAAGGAGGACGGGCTGGACGGGAAAATGAAGGGCTCGAGAGTGAAGGACGATAAGAGGAAGATCGCAGAGGCAGAAGTCAGTCGCGAGTGGAGAAAGGTAGTTGATGGCGTGAAGGAACCACGGAAGGAAAAGCGTGCGGACAGATAAAATGGGCTGCAGGTAGCAAGGAATGAGGGCTTACGCAGAGTATGGTAGCGTGAGGGAGAAATGAGGACGGCAAGGAGGGCAATGTGGGGCCACAAGCAAACAGGAATGGCAGAGGCAGCATAAATGCTAAGTGACGGAAAGCGCAGGGAAAATATGGAAATGTGGATAGCGTGAGCTAAAGCTCAACAACCAATAGACAGATAAGAAGATTTGCAGGCACACTAGTTTTTCAAATTTTTCCTGATAGAATTTGATTTATAACAAATGCACCTGTAATTATTTGATTCTTTAAAACGAGATACTGCCCTGATCTGCAACCCAAAACGATCCTAAGGCCAGATCTTACCCTCCAGGGCCTAGCTCTGGCTCAAATCTGAAAAATTTTATGTGAATCTCCGAATCGAACCTACAAAAACCAAAAACAAGGAACCCAAACCCAAAAATATGCACAGAAAATAAAGCCCTTAAACCCCGGTGAGTTAAAAATAACTATATTTGAAAATTTTACAATGTTATTCTAGAGATCAAAAGCCCTTTATGGCCAGATTTAAAACCATTTTGCACAATTAATAAAAGGAGAAACTAAAAGAGGCACAAGCCCAAGAAGACCCTGCAAGAAATATTCTGCAAGAAATATTCTGTAAGATAACTTCAGAAATTAGGAAACAATGGGCTTTTTCAGATTTTCCGAAATCTGAGAGTCGGCTGACCTAACTGAAGATTTCCGCAAATGCTCAAACCTTTAATAATGATCTCTACACACTTGGATCTGAAATTAGATTAATAGTGATTTAAAAAATAACCATAAGACCTTTCAGAAACAGATGACTAATATTTTTGTCAAATCAAAATGAAATTTAAGAAAACCCAAAAACCTACACAAGATACCTGTATGCAGATCAATCCATAAAGGCTATCAACCATCAAATGCCAATGAAAATAGCAGAGTTTAGAGACAATGTCACCACATAGATCTAGAAAAGGAACACCAAATTCTGTAACCCCGAAGTCTTTATGTTTTATTGATCAACAAAAATTACAAGAGCTTCTGGGAACAAGTGCAGGATTCAAAGATTGGATGTAGATGACATACAAAGACCTTTAATTTATAAGATAAAATCTCCTACGGCTAGTTCAGTTGATCCTTGTCAAAGTAATCTCGATCGCCAAAAAATATTTAATTATCTTATAATCTGGACCGTCGAAATTATAATTTTTTTGAGGAAATTTAAATTTATCATTTAATTCTCTTTTAGATAACTCAAAAACAATATTTTTGAGTTAATTACCTCAAAATTTTGACTTTGACTTAACCACCAAGGCCCAAGGGTCCAAAATTTCTCGAAATTCTCAATATTCCCTTGGCCTGGGACCTTTAAAAATTCGTTTTAGGGACCCACGAATTTTGTCTTTGAAGAATTTTAAATCACCTAGAACTTAAAATTAATTAAATTTCTGGCTTAGGATTTTTAATTTAATTTGGCTAGAAAATTTAATTTATTGACTGAGATGGGAATTAATTATTTTTCCAACCTTCTTCACATAAGATAAATACATTTTGACACATGAAGGGGGAAAACCCATTCATGATAGACCCTCAAATAGCTACCCAATTCTGCGACTCAAAACATGATCTAGTAGACCAAGTAGCTTGTAATAAAATAATCTAGCCAATTAGCTAGGATTATTCCCAGTCTACTTTTACAAAGACTCGGCTTGCTGCCCCTCATCCACTGCATTGCTACTTTTTGTACTGTTGGCCATGACTCTACCACTATCACTGCTACATTTGTACTGCAGGTCCCTCTCAAAATGCTGCATCATGTTGCCCATATCACTGCCACTTCTAACTGTTGTACTGCAACTCAATTGTTGAGAGTTAAGCAATTGAAAAACCTCCCAAAACGAACATACTGGTCAAGTCTAAATACTCGTCAATGTTGGAACTACCTCTATTGCTAATCTGCGCTAACCGTCTCATGCCACTGCGTTGTTGCTTCTCTGAACTGCATAAGCACTGTGCCGCACCACTGTGCACTGCGTTATTGTTGTTGTTGCCTATGCTCTATGCTGCTTCAGACTTCGGCACTCTAGCTCTGCCACTATTTCTCCATCATCCCTTGCATCAACTAACACCCGTCATTTTGCTACTGTCATTAAGGGCTCTCGTAGTCGTATGTGATCCAAGAGTTTTGGCACCGCAAGGATCCTTCCCCTTCATATCAAGCAGCAATTATTCTGAATATATCTCTAAATGTCACACTGAAAAATTTAGTTACAAAGAAAAAACTGTGGGATTACCTCACTCTACAAGTCTTGGTTGATCTAGTAGTTAAACTGATGAAACCCCAGCACCCTTTGCACTGCCTCTGCGCGGTAGTTGCGTAGGCTTGCATGGGGACTGTTCTGGAACTGCGTCACCTCCTCTACGTGATCTTTCAACTCTCGAAAAAAAAAATCGATCCCAGCGCTCCCGGCTCAAAATCTCGATTTCCCCGCTGAAACTCAAACTTCTGCTCAGAAACAGCGTTGCCTCTATGTGTGGCCTATGTGGCCCTGCGTCACCCTCTCTGGGCTCTACGCTGCTTCCTTTGTGTCTTTCTCTACCTCTCTACTAAGTATTCTTGGACCCGGAGAAGATCCTCCAACCAAAACTATCTTTGCCCCTCAACTGCGTGTCGAACAAGTTCCCTTCTCCCTCTTTCGTTGTTGCCTCAGCAAAACTTGGATCTGGATTTCTTTGGTGCTAGAAATCCTTTAAGGAACAAGCTCCCTCTGAATCTTGATTTCTTTCAAGGAAATCCTTCTGCCAACCAATGTTGAATCACCCCTCTCTGATCTCTCTTTGCTGCTACTCAGCACTGCATCTAGACTTTCTAGCAAGAAATCTTTTGAGGAAGTGTTTCCCTCTACTTTGCTTCTGCCTCACTAGACACTGTTTTGCACCAACAGAAACAATGCCCCGCCAGCAACTGCAAATAGAAATCATACTGCTCTTCCAGCCACGGCAACTAGATAAATGAGGCTCAATAGCCTCTGCGCTAGCCCAGCAACCATTGTGCTGCCTCCTGCAACTACAACGTCACCTTAGCAGGCTAACGCAGGCTCTGCGTGAGCCCCTCTAGTGACTGTGTCACCCTTCCTCTGCCTTTCTGGTTCAACATTGTCACACAGGACAGTTGCTCTCCTACAGCAAATTCTTCTCTATCCTTTTGTTGATGGCTTCAGTCCTTCTTGATCAGCAATCGCTCTGATACCATGTGAAAATTTCCGAATTTAAACCAGAAATCCTACTATAGAAAAACTGATTTGCATTTCCTACTTGTATTTTCCATTTAACAAGTTATTTATAGAATTATTCAATAAATACTAATGCAAATACTCTGCAGCCTACACGAATATACAGATCAAGTACTGAAAAATAAATGAGACAATCACACAAAGGACACATTTATTTTTGGACTAACTTTCCCGGAAAAACCCAATGCGGGAAAAACGGTGCAAGTATTCAACAACTTGCTAGGGTTTTTGTCGTAAACCCTAGATTCCATCATCGAGACTTGAAGCCTTAGATATCAACAACTAAATCAAGTTAGCAACCAATCATAGAATTTTACATCAGGGGTTTCAATGTTATGCCCTTAGAATTCCATTTTAAACTCTAATAGGGTTTTGTCACAAACCCTAGATTTCATCAACAAAATTAAATCATGGATATCAACAATAAAGTTAGCATCCTTAAAATTTATATCCAGGGTTTCATTATTGTTTACTTATATCAATCTCTTAGTAGGGTTTTTATTGTAAACCCTAGATATACACATCAAACTTTGACAATTTGACCAAACTATGGTTTCAATTATGCGGAAGCACATATACCTAGGGTTTCATTCCTAGGACCTTACTATTACAAGGGTTATGTTCATAAATATAACAAACCCTAAAAATCTAGGGTTTTATCAAATAACCTAGACATCAACAATAAACCTGAAAGGCTAGGGTTTCCTTATAACATTACTAAAATCCTAATCATCAAGAGAGTACATGTTCTAGACTTTATCATAAAAGCCAAAGTAGACTAGGGTTTCATCATTATTGTCAACATATCCTAAGCATCGAAAGGCTAGGGTTTTATAGTGAACCCTAAGGGTTAGGGTTTTTCCAAAATTGAACAAGATGGCAAGAGATAGGAGGATGATAAGGGTAGATTCAATCTAGTGAATAATCACCCTAACAAGAATCTTTAAGATTCAAAACCCTAGACATGAGAGAATTAGTAATATAGAGTAAATTCCAAAAATAATTGTACCTTTTTATGTAAGGAAGCCTAGCTATAAATCAAGTGATCTTTGAACATACTGTGACTTTCTCCTTTTACAAACCTTCTAGAGTTTCCTTATTGAAGGACTCCCTTTGCAACAAAGCTTCTTAGTTTCCTTTTGTGAGTAGATGGAGGCTTCTTTTTGAAGAACTCCTTTATAAGATCAACCTTTTTATATGTACCTGCAACATTAGCTTGACAAGTACTACCAAAAATATAAGTACAATAATATGATGGTTCTCTAGGATCTTTCATTTTTAGAGAATTTCTAGGGATTTAGACATTATTCAATTCCATTATTGTAAAGGATTGCTATATACTTTACAAACCCTAGACATGTAAGGAAAGGAGACTACATTATGTTATGTAAATCCATACAACATTTCTATATAAATGAACATGTTAGTACATAGCTTTATCTACTATAATGTTTCATTGAGCTTGCAACCTGAAAACATATTGTTAGATAATTAATTTACAAAGAATAATATTATTACTTACTTGAGAGATGCTTCCTTCAAGTTTCTTTTTCTAATGATGTTGCTTCAAGAATTTGCTACTGCTCTTTTGCTTCAAGAGAGGACTTGTTACTGCATTTCTTATCACCTTTGGAAAATACTAATGTATATCAAATCAATGCTTAGAATGCTTTAGAATAAGAAATCTATAGGAGAGGAGACTTCTAAAACCAATATATATGTGTGTGCTTTTGTCAATCACTGTGAAGGGTTCACAGGTTAGCGTGTTATCTTCATTGTTCACGCTGGAATTTTGATTTTGATTTTTATTTGTTTTTATATGTATAAGTTTCGGAGCAGTGTCTTCTTACCACAACTTCTTGGCCTCAATATTATATAATAAAGGTACAAGATTGTGGATTTATTCCAAATATGGTGATTGTATATAGGTGATTGATCAATCAAAATGACTCGAAGGTCTTCGAATCCTTTTGACAATGATGGAGGTTACAATTCAGGTCTTTAAAATATACTTAAGCTCAAAAATTTTGACAAAGACTTAGCTCTTCTTTTTCCAAGTGATAGTAGCTTTATCTTGAGCCTTCCAACAATTCAGTCTCCCTCTATAACAACAAACCATCAATGCTTCTAGACAACTTGGCTTATGTCCCTTTCGTACTAGTTATCTAGTATGCAAATGATGTGTTATTTCTTGATATGATTACCCACAAATATAGATTAAGGATTACTAAGATTATATAATTTCGGACTTCTGGAGAGATTTCAAATTATGATATCTATGCTTAGGAGTTCGATCCTTTCATCAAGGGACTCGGTCTTGATATAGTAATTCTATATATTCCTTTATCTTTGCTCAGACCTGGGACCTTATCAAGTTCATAATTGAGTCATGTTAATTTAGTCTTTATACCAAGTAGCTCGGTCTTGAGATCCAGACATGACACTCTTGTTTTTCCAACCAATAGAGATCTTCTAGCTGCTTTTACATTACTGACCTTAACTCTAATACCATGTCGAGAAATCCATTAGGGAAGCATTTATTCTTAATTTCTCTCACTTGATTTACTTGTGATATTATATTTGTCTTATGTTGATTATATTAGTGTTCTCATCATCAAATAAATGCCAAAAACATGAAGATCATACACAATCAACACCAGAAGTAGGCACTCGACTAGAGTGTTATGAAACCAGCTCCAAAAATAGAAGAAAAGAGAGATCAATGCCTTAGAAATAAGCCAATTCAAGGGGCCAACCTCCCTTACATTACATAAATGAACAATTCTTGGATGATACAAATTACAAAACCTCCTTTCTATATATAGGAGTCCATGGGGTCACAATATAATCATAGCCGACCTAACAATAATAATGTAAGAGCACAATAATAACAATATGGGGGTTACATGGGTACAATAATAACAATAAGGGAGCTACACTAACAACAATAAGGGACTACACTAGTAATATAGGAACCTACCATGCCCCTCTCCTTCAAAAAAGTGTTGTCCTAAACACTTGAGTTGCTCTGGATGGTTCTGTATAAAATTCTCATCCTCCCATGTAGAATCTTCAATGAGTAAGTTCTTCCACTTGATGAGATACTCTAAAATTGATCGATTTCGTAGCTGTCGAGTTCTTGTTTCCGTGACTGCTTCAGTTTCCAATATGATTTTTCCTTCCTAATCAAGTTTTGGCAATATTGTTTGAACTGGAAGTTGGTCACCTATAACCTTCTTTAAGCATGAAATATGGAAAACCGGATGCACTCGAGAAGACGCAGGAAGCTCCAATGTCTATGCCATAGTACCAATCTTTTGCAACACCTTGTAAGGACCATAGTACTTTGGCGATAATTTATTATCCTTCTTAGCTTGCTTGAGGGACATTTGTTTGTATGGTTGTAGCCGTAAAAATACCCAGTCTCCTACATCAAAACTTCTATCGCTACAATGTTGATCTACCTGTTGTTTCATTCGATTTTGTGCCAAATTTAGGTTATCCTTTAAGAGTTGGAGAAATTGTTGTTGATGCTCAATGTGAACTTCCACTGCTTGAACCTTAGAATTCTCTTAAAGATGATGTGATGGACAGTGGATGATATCCATAAAGTGCCATAAATGGGGTCATTTTTGCTGCAGTATGGAAGAAATGTTATACCACCATTCAGCCAAAGGTAACCACTTGACCCATTATGATTGTTTATCAGATACAAAATAATGAAGATATCCTTCCAAACATTTGTTCACTATCTCAGTTTGCCCATCGGATTGAGGATGATAAGATGAGCTATGAGCTAGTTGAGTACCCAAACAAGAAAATAATTCCGTCCAAAAATTTCCAGTAAAAAAGGGACCTTTATTGCTTACAATAATCTTTGGGTTTCCATGTAGCTTTTGAACTTTTTCCATAAATGTGGTAGCAACTGTACTTGCTTTAAATAGATGAGATAATGCACAAACGTGTGCATACTTGGTAATTCTATCAACTACCACCATGATGACACTCTTTCCTTTGGACTTAGGTAAACTTGTGATAAAATCCATTGAAATCTCCTCTCAATGTTGACTTGGAATGGATAAAGGTTGTAGAAGACCCGGGGTCTTAATTGTCTCAACTTTATTTTGCTGGCAAACTAAACATTCCGCCACAAACTTTTGAATATCAGATTTAAGGCCATCCCAAAAAAAAATTGTCTTCACCCTGTGATAAGTTTTTAAAAATCCCAAGTGTCCTCCTAAGGGAGAAGTGTCCAATTCCAAAAGAATCTTTTGTTTTAGTTCGGAATTCTTACAAAGATATAAGCAATCTTTGTACCATAAGGAATCAGTTATCCAACTAAATGTATCAAATGTACTACGATCTTGCTGCAACTTTTGAATGAGTGTCCACACTTCTTCGTCCTTCTTCCATTCATCCCTTGCTTCGGTTATCCAATATGGTTGGATAATTGAAATGGCACAAAGCAATGCTTCCACCTCGTCATCGTTTCTTGAAAGAGCATCTGCAACAACATTTAGCTTCCCTTTTTTGTAGATGATTTCAAAGTCATAACCCAACATCTTTGTGACCCATTTTTGTTGCTCTTCTAAAAATAGTCTTTGTTCCAAAAAGCATTTAAGACTATCATGATCAATTTTTACCTTGAAGTGTCTTTCCATTAGGTAAGGTCGCCATTTCTTTAGTACATGTAGTATTGCCAACATGTCCTTCTCATAAACAGCATTTTGTAAATACTTTCCTTTGATTGGACGACTTTAAAAAGCAATGGGTCTTCCTTCTTGCATTAAAACAGCACCAATTCCATTTCCTAAGGCATCACATTCCACAATAAAGGTTTTTGTGATTCTAGCGTAGCTAAGACCAATGCTAGTCACACTGCCTCTTTAAGATGTTCAAAGGTCTTAGTTGCTTCAGGAGTCCATGAAAATGCATCTTTCTTCAATAATGTTCTTAGAGGTGCTGCTATTCTCCCATAATTCTTAACAAACTTGCAATAATACCTTGTTAACTCGAGAAATCCTCGCAACTGCTTTACAATTGTGGGGACTTTCCATTCCTTAATGCCTTTAATTTTGTTAGGGTCTACCTTAACACCCTCGTGAGATACAATATGACCCAGATATTCCGCCTCTTGTACTCCAAAGAAACATTTGGAGGTTTTTTTATATAATTGTTTCTCCTCCAATAGTTTGAGCACCCTGTCAACATGCTCAATATGATCCTTCCAAGACTTGTTGTAGATTAGTTTATCATCAAAAAATACTAACACAAATTTTCTAAGGAAGAGTTTGAAAATGGAATTCATCAACCCTTGAAATGTAGAAGGTGCATTGGTAAGGCCAAAAGGCATGACCAAAAATTCATAATGACCCTCATGAGTTCGAAATGTTGTTTTCGGAATATCTCTAGTCTTCATTCTAATTTGATGATATCCTAAACGAAAATCCAACTTCGTAAAATAAATTACTCCATGTAATTCATCAATCATAAGAATGGGGAATTTATCTTTAATAGTGAGCTTATTGAGCTCCCTATAATTCGAACACATGTGCCATGATCCATCCTTCTTGTGCACCAATACTACTAGAGCAAAGAAAGAACTTTGACGGTTGAATTATACCAACCTCTAACATTTCTGCAATCATATGTTCAATTTCACTCTTTTGGACATAAGAATATCTGTAAGGCCTGATGTTTGGAGGAACACTTCCTGGAATCAAATGAATAGCATGATCATGATCACGAATAGGTGGGAGTCATTTGGGAGTTTCAAATACCTTGGAATGATTGTCCAAGACTTTTTGGACATCTGGAGAAATAGATGATTTTGATGTTGGAACTTCTAGTGAGCTTTGTCATGACATTAGAGCTTATTATCTTTCTCAGCTTCCCTGCGATACCCCCGTAATTCAACTTTCTTTCCTTCGAAAAACAAATTCAAGAAAAGTTCTTGAAAATTAAAAGCTACCATCCCCAAAGATTGTAACCATTGTACTCCTAGTACAACATCAGCTCCTCCCATTGGAATGAAAAGCATTGGACTATTCAATACATATTCCCCCATGGTTAGCTTGATATTATGGCATTTTCCAAAGCAATTTATAGTTCCTCCATTTGCAACCATCAATTGACATTTTGGTGCTGGGTATAGGAAGCAATCCAATTCCCTGGCTACCTTACAATAAATATATTTATGGGTACTACTCGAGTCAATAAACACTATTACCTCTTTCTTCTTGATATGTCCTTCTATCTTGAGAGTTTGAGTGGTAATTCCTGCCAATGCATTACACGATATGGTCGAACTCATTTCTTCTTTCTCTAGGGTTGGTTCCTAGTGTATATCCTCTTCTTTTGAAGTTTCTTGTTCATTTTCTTCCTCCTCTTCACAATCTATGTAAAATAATTTATTCTCAGCACACTTATGACCTTTAGTGTATTTGCTATCACAACTGTAGCAAAGCCCTTTTGCTCTTTTTCTTCCAATTGTTGTGGTGTCAACCTTGTAGGTTGTGGAAGTCTAGGAGTAGCAACACTTCCATCTTTATAGATGTGAGTGGTAGGCTTCCATGTCGCCATAATTTTACATTCAATTTTTCTTGCCAACCTGAATGCCTTCTCCAATGAATCAGGTTCCGAAAGGCGAACTTCATGTTGGATGTTATCCTTTAATGTCCCTATGAAAACATCAATCCCTTGTTCCTCTGGAATATCAACTACTCTTATATTCAATTTTTGGAAGTCCTCAATGTGCTCCACCACTGAACCCTTTTGTTTGAGATTTATCAATTAGCTAAAGAAGGTGTTGCTCTTTGTATCCTCATAATGTGCTATCATTTCCTCCGTAAAAATTGACCAAGTGAAAAAAAATTTACGAGAGCAAAGTCGTCGATACCATACAAATGTATTTTGTTCTAAATATAAAGTTGCAAGGCGTACCTTTTGTGTGTTTTGCACATTATTGAGATCAAAATATTGCTCTATCTGTAGTATCCATGTTACGGGATCCTTGCTATCAAACTTCCTCCTATCAATCTTTGGAATAGGTGGATCTTCAATCCAACATTAGAGTTTATGAAATCAAGATTAACAACTATTTTGTTCTCATCATGAGTTTTCTCTACTATTTTTTCGCCATTAGGAATCATTTCTTGTATCAACTTTTTCAAACCTTCCTTCAAACCTTCCATGTCTGCTTTTATATCATTCTTCGTGTCTTCCATTTTTTCTTCCATGTCTTCCATGCCATTCTTCAAACCATCCATCTTATCTTACACACCTTTCTTAAAAACTTCCATTTTATTTTTTGTTGCTCTTTGCGAGAGAAAAATTTGGTGCACTTGCTCTTGTAATTTTGATATATCATGTTGCACTTCCTCCTCTTCATGAGTCATAGTAAAGTATTTTGAGAGCTTAATGGGTGTTGAATTCTTTTTAGGGGCTATTTTAGAACCCATTACTGATATATATACTTCAATATGCCCTTGGAATCACTTCAAACTGATTTTTCAAACAAGACATGCAACTTGAAAAAATACACACATTTTGCTTGCTTTTGAGGAGCTCTATATTGAAACTGAATTATCTATGTGATTTTGGATCTTCAATATCTGAAATTCGGTCCTGTAGTAGCCCTCTGAATCTTCTTTCGAGTGCCACAGGTCTGACCTGATTTGGCTTCTTCACGACAAAGTTATGCCCAATCTCCCACAATGACCTAATTATGGACTGGTTCAGTACAGTGAAATTGTACGGTGTGCCACATATCACTGTTTCCTCCTCCAGCACTGAAATTGATACACAGGAAACTAAATTCCGTGTATGGTCGGCCACTTTTTACAGAATTCCAATCTGATGCTCAAAGAGAGTTATGACGATTTTCCCAAGGTCACCTATTTTAAATGAAATTTGATAGCCTGCAAAAACCCTAACTTCCACAGTTCATATCTCCGAAAATATTGCGAACCAAGATCTAAATTTTTTACATGAAGTTCCTCAGGATTTCTTTAAAATGGGTGGTTTTTTTAGTGTTTGAACCCTCGTAGAAAAAAATTTATAGCGAAAATGCCACGATGCCCTGTTTGAAGCAGTGAAACCCTAGAATCCAAGGCTCTAAAACTAAATGTTATGAAACCAACTCCAAAAATAGAAGAAAAGAGAGATCAACGCCTTAGAAATATGCCACTTCGATGGGGTAACCTCCTTTACATTACATAAATGAACAATTCTTGGATGATACAAATGACAAAACCTCCTTTCTATATATAGGGGTCCATGGGGTCACAATATAATCCTAGCCGACCTAACAATAATAATGTAAGGGCACAATAATAACAATATGGGGGTTACAGGGGTAGAACAATAACAATAAAGGGGCTACACTAACAACAATAGGGGACTACACTAGTAATATAGGGATCTAACATATAGCAAAACTCCTATGAAGGGGAAAAACCAGTCAAACTCTTCCACTAGTAGATTCATATCAAATTGAGACAACCAGGACTTAAGACCAAGACAAATTACCTCCTTTAACCCACCAAGTCATCCTTCTATAACCAAGTTAAACTATAGTCAAATTTCCATAGTCAACATCAGCACTTCAACATCTCGGCCCTCCAGAAGCTCAGCCTGCAATTTTGGTCCTGTAATATATGAAGTATGCTCTAAAACTTCGGTTCCTATACCTTGGTCATTGATCCTTTAAGCTCTACCTGCAATTTCGGTCCTGTAATATCCGAAGTATGTTCTAAAACTTCGGCTCCTATACCTTAGTCATTGATGCTTTACGTGTGGCCGAAACTACTATTCTTTTTTCTAGACTTTCTCTCTTATTCCTTTGCTCAATATTTTCTTCTATTTCCTTAGACTTCAGATCACTTTCTTGACATGTCGAATTGTTGACAAGTTGCATATCAAAGTGATGCCAAATAAGTCGACTTCATTTGCTATATATGGTGGTTGGAGTCTGTCTTTTGAGGCTGAGATTATGTGCTTGATGTCGACATGTGTTGGAGGACGAATTGATGGAGAAAGGGATTTACATGACCAAGAAGGGTCTAGAATATATTGACTTAGATTTTGACCCAATACAATCCCTAGAGAACACAATGGATTCATTTGACCTATTGACCATTGACCCAAGCATGAAACCCATGCTTTAATAAGTCAATTTCTTTTTACAATAAATTATCTTTTTCTTTATTTTGACAAATACATTACATCATAACTCAAATACAATTATGAAGACTAACACTAGTTACATTCTTCAACACCTTGGCAGTAAACCACACCATCCATAAGCTTGTATTTGTCAGCTCGTGCACCCACCAAATATCTCAACTGGAGAGTCTCCCTCCTGCCCATGACACACTATGTCTCATCCAACTGCCTAGGGTGAGTCTCCCATGTCCTGCTGACTGCATTGAGAACATCAAGGGGTAGCAACCAAACGCTCTATGACTGTAAGCAACACTCGAGAGTGATGAGTGGGTAGGTCCCCAAGGGTATGATCAAGAGTGTACAAAGATACTGAAGAGTAATCCTATGGATGTCCCTCTCTCTGCCTCGAATCTGTTGATAACCAAATTGAAGACTTGTCTCCATTGAACATGGCTTCCCCAGATGCTCAACAACATCCTCATTAATCCTAGGTGAGCTGCACCCAAAGGTACGCCTAATGTCCTTGTCCATAACTCTTCTTGGAGGCAACACTCAAACAGCCCTCTGTGTTGCACCATATGCCACTGCAAACCACCAAGTATCACCTTAATCCTTGGGATGCCACTAATACACCACGACCTGTCCTTGTACACCACTAAATTCCCCTTTCGGTTGTTGTATCACCATGTACCGTCGAGTGTCCCATATGCACTAATACATTTGTTACTCCACAAACAAACCCAATGTGGTGTTAGTCGCTCCCCCTACTCTCTGGTGTAAATCTATGCACTGTGGTACATTGCCATGCACCTCTGTGCTCACCTGCAAACCACTACTCAATGTTTGTATGCTCCTACACGCCATTGGATGCCATTATCTAAAGCCGAGATAGTAGGCGTCAATCCGCAACCTACCGATATCGCATCACCATACCCTCTGATGCATGAGCCTCACCTCCAAACTCTCCCTGAGTTACATGAGAGGTGAATCCCACTATGTACCAGTGGTGATGCCACCGCTATGTTGCTCTTCCATGCCCGCTTTGCCCCACATAACTGGGGAGAACCGTCGGCCCCATACAAGGAACTGTTTGGTGGCCTGTCACCACCGCCTCCTCCGATAATCTCCTGCCAGAGTATGTTGATCATCTTGTGATCCCATGTACAACCATCATACCAAGACAACCCAGGGAGTCTATCCATAAACAGACTGGCCACCGGTGCTGACTAAAACTCCCCTAGCGAATGCGTGTGCTCAACTGCTAGGTAAACTATAGCACCAATGTCGTAGTCAACTGGCATATTTAGTAAATAATAGGTAGTCCCACCTGGATCCTAATGCCAGTCTAGGCTTCTAATATCCTCGATGTCTGGAAGCTACTGCTCAACTTCACCCTGGTCTACTAACATCTCCATAATCCTATCCCACTCCATCTGGTACCAATTCAGAATCTTTCGTCATCCGATCCTAAGGGAAGGATCAAATGCACATGTACCCGTACATGCAACAACCACAACACGCGAATGTTGCACCCTATGCAACTCATGTTGCCTCATCTCACTAACCTGGCCAACATATGAGGTATATCCAATATGCAGAGGTAACCCAACAATGTTGCAAGCCCCATCTATGTATGCTTGAAGAGGGTTGCTTTGACGCTCCAATGTGTACTGTTCTCGTTGTACCATTAGTGAATCTAACCGCTCCCCAATGCAAGTAAGCTTAGCTGCTGCCTCGGCACAAACTACTCCCATGCTCTCCAACTCCTCGTTCTGCTGCAACATGGTCACTCGAACTATCGTGGCCTTCTTTTTCAATGTTAGAAGGTCGGCCTGGAGCTGATGAAACTGTTGTGGGCGGCTATCATTTGTAAACTCGGTCGCAGCTCTAGATACCTTTATGTTTCCTGGCACCTCATCAATCTGTTGTGGGTGACCATCATCTGAAAACGCGATCACAACTCTGGGTACATCATCAACTGTCGGCACCACATCCATAGGTGGCACCTCATCAATAGATTTCCCTTCGAGTGTATACTCTACTCTCTACCAGAGCTATCAAAGCAATCTCCAACAAGGTTGACTCTTGCGTCTCTCTAGGTATATCTACATGCTAGTCCTGCGTGCCATTAGCCCCATGTTCAACCTCCTCCCCAAGCTCCATATATCTAAAGCCAGGTCTCCACCAGTAGAAGTGCCTCCTAGTATCACCCTCTAACTACCCTATCTTGTCCTCTCCTTTTGAGGAGGTTTTTTGCCCTGATTTTGTTGATTTTCCCCACATGGTGTAAATGGCTTCACGCCCATGGCATGCCCACCTCCAGTGTCTCTGTCATAAGGAAGAAGATGGTACTGGTCCATCATCTTCCTAAACTAGGCCAACATCTCATCATTCCTACAGATCCCATCTCAGATTTCCTACACTCCCTTTTTGTGTCATTGGAGTGCCCATAAACTCACCAATCATTATGCACACATGTCTAACACTTCCATGATCTTGCTAGCCTCCCCACAACTAGCCTAGATCATACTCTGACACTATTGTAT
Organism: Pinus albicaulis; assembly: GCA_034641835.2. Taxonomy (NCBI): domain Eukaryota; kingdom Viridiplantae; phylum Streptophyta; class Pinopsida; order Pinales; family Pinaceae; genus Pinus; species Pinus albicaulis. The sequence goes on from CM076583.1 coordinate 991,585,939, forward strand.
CATTCCAAATTGAAATTTACAGCAAACAATAGATACATGAACTAAGCTATAGCAAATAAACTCTAATACACGTAAGCTATAAACAATAAGAATGAAAAATGGGACCAAATAGTTGATCCATTTTATTAATTTATAAACTATAAATACATCAATGATAGAAATTGAACCTGGGCTTGCTACTACAAGCTATGGCAAAAACCCAGGCATCCATATGTTGGAAAATTCAAAGTGGCAGCTTATTATATCAATTTTCCTTAACTTTGATACTTGCTTGTGAATCTTAGTTTAGCTTCTTTATGTTCTTTAGTTATATATTTTCATTAAAAATATATCAAGTACGAAATAGCAACAATAGAAGACACAAAAATTAGCCTCTCATCTAGGGAAAAATCCACCAAGGGAAAAACCCAGAAAACTCCTCTTCTTATAGAATCTGCTTTAAATAAGACACCAAGACCCAAACCCTATACCAAGTCCTTCTCCAAGTACCAAGTGAACCCTTCCTAAAGTCCTTTGATTTTGCATCAATCAGCTACAAACTACTACTTCGACTTGTCAACTTCAATATTGCGACTCGTCCTGCAACTTCAACTCTACAATTTTGGCCTTGCAGCTTCTCTAGAAACTCTAGTCTTGCTTCCTCATGAGACCTTCCTAGTGCAGGGCAGCTCCTCCCAATGTCAACGAGGTCAAGGTAGGGTATTCTTCCTTTCAACTACAAGATCTTGCACTTCATCCTACTGCAACCCTAAAAATTTGCACGTGTGAGAGAGACTGGGCCGAAAAACAAGAATATTCGTTCTCCTTGCTTCTCTTGGACCTTCGCTCTTCTTTCTCCAACTTCCCAGCTACTGATCGAATTCTTTCTTAAGAGATGGAACTCATTGGTGAGTGAGTGTTAAATGAGGTTGAACTGCTTCTTTATATAGCCTTTCCAGGGGCTCAAATTCCCTCCTTTAGGCCGATTTGTACTATTGGAGTTTCCAGGACTTTCTAGAATCAAAAATAATTCTTTTATAATTACATTTTTCCCAAAAGGGTCTTATATGTTGAGAATTTGGAAGGTTGTAGGTTAATACAAATTCTCTTCTTGATAATTACTTGTGAGCTTACTTGAGTTACTTATGTCTTCTCTTCTTTAACTTAGTTAGTCTTTCATCAAGTCAATTATCAAAATACATGACACAAAATTAGGCTCCTAGAGCCAGGGAAAAACCTCTCCCTCTTGGAGAGGAAAACCCACGAGAAATTCTTCTTATAGATCTTCAGATGACAAGTACCATGACCAAGACTCAGACACTTGATCTATATATGCATCCAAAACATTGTCACTGCTTCTTAGTCTTCCTCCAACTCTGATCTTTCTTTCTTCACCAATGTGTACTGACCTGTATTAACATTGAAGAACTCGGTCTCTAGGTTTATCTTCAGAAGCTTCTTATTGCTTATCTCATCTTTCACTTAGCATACATTAGAGACTGGAGACATGTAATCTTTCCTTTTTGAACTGTGAGTAGGAAGGTAAATCATAGCATCACATCACATAACATAACATCACAGCATAGTCATTCATCTAGACTTTTACACAGAGATCTTATACCACAGCGTCTTCATTCTAATCACATACTCTGCTTCAGGAAACTTCACAGCAAATCTGCCCATACTGGTCACTGCCTTAACCCGCACAAATATCAGACTTTATTAATTGAGTCATTCATCAAATCTGCACTTAATTACAGATGTAACCGCAGATTCTATTATTCTGAAATGTGGTGACACTGTCTGTCCTTAAGCCCGCATTTTCCCTTCTCTGTAATCTACATTTAACCACAGGTGTAACCGCACTTTATTACAGATTTGATCCGCAAGAATAACTGTGATATATCCGCACTCAAAACCATGTTCTTGTCTCTTGAAATCCGCACCTTTTATTCTGTTCAAACTCAGAGAAATAAGCATTTTATTTTCTGTCTCACTTCAGATAGATCCGCATTATTGATTTTCGAACTGAACTGCAGTTTCTTCATATATATATATATATATATATATATATATATATATATATATATAGTACATTTTACTGTTGGAAGGCCGACCGTACATCTTGCATGAAGGCCGACTTCACCATTGAGAATATAGGCTGACTTGTAGTCCATTTATCCCAGCGTTTATAAAGGTATCTTGAGCATCTTCCAGAAGCCATTTCTTCAAGGTATCATGACCAAGTTCTGGAGCATATAACTAGACCCTTTATCCATATGACACTTAATTACATTTGTGACTAGAAGACAATCTTAGTAGGCATCAACAAGAAGTCTACTGACCTATAAAATCTTGCTCATGAAACCCATGAAGCAAGTACAACAAAAATACATTTTATTATCCGTCTTCTACTTAACATAAATCCATAATTACATAGTCAATATGAAGACCGACCTAGTTACACCTTTCAACATTATAAACATGATGTTGACTCCTTTGACTCGTGGAAATAAATCCTAAGACCTAACAAACCCTAGAAGCATGAAGAACATGCTTTTACCAAGAAGACCATCAATAAAGAGCATGAAACCCATGCTTTATAGTAATTTTTTATTTTCCTCTTTTGTTTGTAACATAGGATACATATTGAAATGAGTACAACAACAATTATGAAAACCGAAACTAGTTACATTTTCAACACTCCCTCTTAACTAGGGAGGTATTCATAATTCTATAAATAGTACAACATCATTCTCAAACTAAATATTTCTCATAAGAAGAGTCAGATTGATAAGCCAAACTGTAAGCATCATCATCATGAGCAACACTGCCTTTGAGGCCTAACTAGACAAGCTCTTCTTTAATCAACAGCATAATGTTGGGAGGTTTCACATGTGATACCACACTAACTCTACAACGCACTTACCACATCTAGATGTCCACAAGGTATGTCCTTCTAGGACTATTCTTATCTTGGATCTCTAATCCTGAGCCCTCAAAGAATATCGACCCTCTTGATCACTCTTCTCTTGGATACCTACCTGTTGTAGCCGCTACAACACCCTCTAAAATTTAGTCCCCTTTTAAAATTTCAGAGCCCCTAATCTCTTTGATGAAGGTAAGTCCGATGCGCCCTCAGCCATGAATCTTGAGAAAGTCCCTTTCAAGCATTTGCCTTCAAAGCTAAGTTCATGACTTGTTTTCTTTGAGACTAGTTGCATGGTCGCAAAGTCACAAACCTGATCAAAATTACACATTTGCAACTAAGCTTCCTAGCGACCTTGCGACCTCCAGGTCGCGAGGCCACAAGGTTGCAAGGTCTATAAAATGCATGTATTGCGACTATGCGACCTAGCAAACTTGCGACCTCTAGGTCGCGAGGTTGCAAGGTCGCATCCTGGCCTAAATATTTACATTTGCAACTATGCGACCTAGTGACCTTGCGACCTCGAGTTCGTGAGGTCGCAACGTCGCATCCTGGCCTAAATATTTACATTTGCGGTTGCGCGACCTAGCGACCTTGTGACCTCCAGGTCGTGAGGTCGCAAGGTCGCAAGATCGCATCCTTGCTCAACCGGACCCGATTTGCAACCTAGCGACCTACATTAAACAACCACACGTGCGACCCTTTTATAAATAAAAGGGTCACATTACACCTCCGTGTCGAAGCAAACAAAGCCTCTGACAAGCCAACTAGAGCGTATTTTTTTCAGGTAAGTCCTCCTGTTGTTTCCTCTTTTTCTTAGATGTTGCCTTACCTACCCCATACCCTAGCCTATTAATTGCCCTTGGACCCATTCCTTTGCAACCCAAATCCTCACCAGCTCTCCAGCTAGGGTTTTAAGCCCACTTATGCTTTTTCCTCTTTGCCTCATCTTCTAAGCCTTGCCTCGCCTCAGTTTGCTACAGACACCCCTTCCTGGCTTTCTGAGAAGGCCCTCAACACTGATTTGCCCATCTCCCTTGGAGTTTTTGTCCTCCTTTCACCTCATTCCACGTGGAACACGATCGCTTAGATTTCTCTCAGGAAGCCCTAATGCGACCCTGCGAACCTGCAACTCCACGACCTTACGACCTTGCGACCTCCCGACCTGGTCGCTAAGTCGTGAAGTCGCTAGGTTGCAGACATAGTTTTAAAACCAGCCCGATTCAAATTGGACCAGGCCTGGTTGACCGAGTCGAAAGGCCTACCGGTCCGACCAGGTAGAAGAAACGGCTAGTCGGCCGGTTTGTTACCGAGCCGACCAGTTTTTTGACCGACTCGGCCGACTCGGTAACAAACCGGCCGACCAGGCTTGGTCTGAGTTAACTCGGCCTAGTCAATCCAGCCAGCCGGTGGGCCCAAAAAATTGAAAAAAACGGACTTAAAACTCAAATTAATTCTGCTGTTAGGTTTTTTTTAGGTTTTCTAACCCCTCCCCATCCTATTTAACTAATCCAACCCCTCTCAATACCTCACATATTTCTCGTTCAATTTTCTTGAGCATTTGTGAGGGTTTTCTGAAGAGTTGTGGAGTTGGTTTTTGGAGCAGCTTCATGGTAATGTTAAATTCTTAAAGTAAAAGTTTACTTAAATTTTTAACATTACCATGAAACGACTCAGGATGTTTGAGAGTGGTTCCAACCTCATTGGATTTCATATGGAGAAAGTAGAATTTTAGATCTCATTCAAAATCCAGCAGACTTATCAGTTTTTCAGGATTTCAGGATTGGGTTATTGCAATGTTTCCATCGAATTTTGTCATGTATTAGGGTATGGAACTCGTATTTAATCAAGAGCACCAATCCCTCTGTGTACCTTGATGACATGATGTTAGTGACATTGGTTATGTTTTTTGTTTTGATCTCTATATCATCATCCTGTATTGGACAGTGCACTAGGTGCAATTTTGATATAATGGATATATTCATAAGCCTACTTTGATCATATGTTGTCTTTTATGACTTGTCTATATTGTAATGCTTTGTCTTTGGAAACATGAATAAAAATCTTTAAATTTATGTTTTTGTACAAACAAATTAATATTTAATGTATTTTTTACAAAAACCAAGTCATTGAAACTGAGTCGACCGAGTCATTACCGATTCGGAGTCCGAGTCCGAGTCGATCCTCGGCCTGGTAGCTGACCGATTCCGTTTTTTAAAACTATGGTCGCAGATCATCAACTAACCACCCAAATCGCGACTTTGCGACCTCGTGACCTAGTCGCAGAGTCGCAGTTTTCGGACTTTTCACGAAGGTGCGACCTCACGACCATGCGACCTGGGCGCTGGGTCGCCAAGTCACAAACCTCCTTAATCCTACAGATAGCGACCAGCAGGGGTCGCAGCGACCTAACTTGAGCAGTCAAATCATTTAGAGGTCAAGTCAGTCCCGTCATATTTTTTATTGTGCCATCTGTCTTATCGTGGGATTCTTTTTGGAACATGCCAAGGGATATTGAAGCTGAGCTCAAGTGTGTCTCCATCTCTTCGGCCTCAAGCGATATGGGGCTCTAGCAGTTCGGAAGAGAAACAAAAGTCCCGAGATAGAGATATCAGGAGAGGACATGCCTCCTCCTCCACCCCCTATCTATGGAGACACCGCCTGTGTCTTTGGGAAAGGAGATAAGATGACTTGGTACCAAGTATATCAGGAATTCACGAAGCCAGAATTCCCGAGAAGATCTCGCGAATCGGCAAGTATATATTCAAGTTAAAAGGTTCGAGCTTCACTATGTGGGCGCTCATCCACCAATATTCCCAAGTGTGGAAGTCATCGAATGGATCCTCCAGAAAATTGACTCCAAGGTCTGGGTCATACGTGAGTACACTAATTGGGTCGCCACACATGAAGTACCAGTGCCAGAAACCTTTAAAAGTTGGTGGGATGACCCCAAGAATTTTAAGGCGAAAAACAATCAGGAGTATAAAATAGATGGCCTCAGGAAGGTCTATAGGCTCGTGGCAGCAATGATGTGTGGAATGTATAGCCGGGAGGACGCCACTACCTTCAATGGGGCTTGGGTCCCACTCATGTATGCAATCACCTCCTACGCCACCCGTTTCAACTGGGCTTACCTAGTAATATCGGCCCTCAAAGCAAACATATCAGCAGCACAAGCACCAGAAGAGGGATGTGCATCGGAATTCTACATGGCCTCTTACCTTTTAGACGTAGTGTGCGCGAGATGTCATTTTGAAGGATGGTCACATAGATGGGATGTGAAGCACGGTGGGCCCATTCACAAAGATTTGAACGTATTCTAGGCTTCCTGGTACAAGCAAGATATGGAATCTATCTCACACAATTTCATCCCCGCGCTCTACGGGAAGATTTTCAGTGAAGATGTCCCTTGCATGTCCAGGTGGGCTATGGAAACAGTAACCCCCCAGGTGGCCAACAAGTTTCCCATTACAGAGAGTACCTTTATCAGGGTCTTCGGATCATGCAAGGCGCCTCACGCACTACCCCAATATGTCACTGATAAACTACTGCTACAAGAGGTGTGCTACCGAATGTCGAGCGGATTCTCTAAGGTCCTCAGCAAAGGCAAGATGCCACATCCGGAAGTCCACAAGGTATGTACTTTTAGGACTATTCTTGTCTTGGATCTCTAATCCTGAGCCCTCAAAGAATATCGACCCTCTTGATCACTCTTCTCTTGGATACCTCCCTGTTGTAGCCGCTACAACACCCTCCAAAATTTAGTCCCCTTTTAAAATTTCAGAGCCCCTGATCTCTTCGATGAAGGTAAGTTCGATGCGCCCTCAGCCATGAATCTTTAGAAAGTCCCTTTCAAGCATTTGCCTTCAAAGCTAAGTTCATGACTTGTTTTCTTTAAGACTAGTCGCATGGTCGAAACGTTGCAAAGCTAATCAAAATTACACATTTGCGACTAAGTGACCTAGCGACCTTGCAACCTCCAGGTCGTGAGGTCACAAGGTCGCAAGGTCTATAAAATGCACATATTGCGAGAATGTGACCTAGCGACCTTGCAACCTCTAGGTCGCGGGGTTGCAAGGTCGCATCCTGGCCTAAATATTTACATTTGCGACTATGCGACCTCCAGGTCGTGAGGTCACAAGGACGCATCCTGGCCTAAATATTTACATTTGCGACTGCACGACCTAGTGACCTTGCAATCGCGAGGTCGCAAGGTCGCAAGGTCGCATCCTTGCTCAACTAGACCCGATTTACGACCTAGCAACCTGAATTAAACGACCACACGTGCGACCCCTTTATAAATAAAAGCCTAGCGTAGGTCGCATTACACCTGCGCAACGGAGCAAACAAAGCCTCTGATAAGCCAACTAGAGCGTGTTTTTTTTCCGGGTAAGTTGCCTAATCCTCCTGTTGTTTCCTGTTTTGCTTAGATGTTGCATTACCTGCCCCATACCCTAGCCTATTAATTTCCCTTGGACCCATTCCTTTGCAACCCAAATCCTCACCAACTCTCCAGCTAGGGTTTTCAGCTCACTTATGCTTATTCCTCTTTGCCTCCTCTTCTGAGCCTTGCCTTGTCTCAGTTTGCTATAGACACCCCTTCCTGGCATTCTGAGAGGGCCCTTAACTCTGATTTGCCCATCTCCCTTGGAGTTTTTTCCCTCCTAACACCTCATTCCACGCGGGTCGCAATCGCTTAGATTTCTCTCAGAAAGCCCTAATGCGACCTTGCAACTCCACGACCTTGCGACCTAGCGATCTCGCGACTTGGTCGCTAAGTCGCAAAGTCGCTAGGTCGCAGATCATCAACTAACCACCCAAATCGCGACTTTGCGACCTAGTGACCTTGCGACTTAGTCATAGGTCGCCAAGTTGCAAGTCGCAATTTTCGGACTTTTCACGAAGGTGCGACCTCGCGACTGTGCGACCTAGTTGCTAGGTCGCCAAGTCGCAAACCTCCTTAATCCCACAGATAGCGACCGATAGGGGTCGCAGCGACCTAACCTGAGCAGTCAAATCATTTAGAGGTCTAGTCAGTTCCGTCATATTTGTTATCATGTCGTCTATCTTATCGTGGAATTCTTTTTTGAACATGCTAGGGGATATTGAAGCCGAGCTCGAGTGTGTCTCCATCTCTTCGGCCTCAAGCGATATGGGGACTCCAGCTATTCGAAAGAGAAACAAAAGCCCCAAGATAGAGATATTAGGAAAGGACATGCCTCCACCTCCACCCCCTATCTATGGAGACACCACTTGTGTCTTTGGGAAAGGAGATAAGATGACTTGGTACCAAGTATATCAGGAATTCACGAAGCCAGAATTCCCGGAAGTCCTCGCGGATCGGCAAGTATATATTCAGGTTAAAAGGTCCAAGCTTCACTACATGGGCGCTCATCCACCAATATTCCCAAGCGTGGAAGTCATCGAATGGATCCTCCAGAAAATTGACTCCAAGGTCTGGGTCATACGCAACCACTCAGAGAAAACTTTTGCCAACCTGACTGGGAAAGACGCAGAAGTCTACTATGCACTACTCACTAAGGAAGAATCCTTCAACACTGATTGGGTCGCCACACATGAAGTACCAGTGCCAGAAGCCTTGAAGGGCTAGTGGGATGACCCCGAGAAGTTTAACGCGAAAAACGATCAGGAGTGTAAAACAAATGGCCTCAGGAAGGTCTATAGGCTTGTGGCAGCAATTATGTGTAGAATGTATGGCCGACAGGACGCCACTACCTTCAACGGGGCTTGGGTCCCACTCATGTATGCAATCACCTCCTACGACACTCGTTTCAACTGGGCTTACCTGGTGGTATCGGGCCTCGGAGCAAACATATCAGCAGCACAGGCACCAGAAGAGGGATGCGAATCAGAATTCTACATGGCCTCTTACCTTTTAGATGCAGTATGCGCGAGATGTCATTTTGAAGGATGGTCACATAACTGGGATGTGAAGCACGGTGGGCCCATTCACAAAGATTTGAACGTATTCTAGGCTTCCAGGTACAAGCAAGATATGGAATTTATCTCACACAATTTCATCCCCGTGCTCTACAGGAAGCTTTTCGGTAAAGATACCCCTTGCATGTCCAGGTGGGCTATGGAAACGGTAACCACCCAGGTGGCCAACTGGTTTCCCATTACAAAGAGTACCTTTATCAGGGTCTTCGGATCATTCAAGGCGGCTCACACCTTACCCAAGTATGTCACTGATAAACTACTGCTACAAGAGGTGTGCTACCAAATGTGAAGCGGATTCTCCAAGGTCCTCAGCAAAGGCTAAAAGATGCCATGGCCTACCCTCCCGCTTACTATTGGTCCCTACACTGTTGAGGATTTCAAAGAAGTAGAAGCCGAGGCGAAGGACCTCAAAGGTTTTCATTTCGTAACCCTCGCCCATAGATCATATGATCCTAAAAGGATCGTCCCAGCACACTACAAACGGGCCAAGTTCAATTGAAAGTACCAACACACGGAATGCCCTGTTGAGGAACAATTTAGAAACTAGTACAACAAAGACAGGGAAGCTGCGTGGGAAGAATCTGCTGACCTGAGTGGGGATCAAGAAGATCAAGATGACCAAACTTTAGAGGAGAGGGTCGACATGTTGAAAAGAAAGGGCCCGATGGACGGAGCTTCATCTTCCAAAGCGAAAAAGCCAAAGAATACTATAGGCAGTGATCTCCCTAAAGATCAAGAAGGGACAAAGAAGCCAAGGCATAGCAAGAAGCTGAGGGAGGAAGAACTCAAAAGGACCCAAGATACCCTGGCACGACAACAGGAAGACGATAAGCGAAAGAAGCAGGCTGAAGAGCAGCAAAAAAAATAGCGGAAAGAGGAATCGAAGAAGAGGCAGGCAAAAGAGGCCTGCAAGAAGGAGGAAGAAGAACGAGAGAAGGAGGAAGAAGAACGTAAGAAGAAGGACAAAGAAGAACGATAGAAGAAAGAGGTCGAGCATAGGATGAAGGAGGAACAGGATAAAGAAGAGGCCGAAAGGAGGAGGAAGGAAGAAGAAACTCAAAAGTTGCAGGAAGGCTTTTCCAAGGAAGCAGAGGGAAGAAAGACACTGCTCCCAAAGACTGGGAACAAACAGAGTTGCTCCATATTGAAGTACCCTCGACAACTCCCATGACGTGTGTACACCTCCCGCTCTCTGAAATTGGCATCCCAGAAGAACAAGAAGATGATATATTAGACCTCACAAGTCTGTCTTACGACCAGTTCACACATAAGATCAGACAAGAGAAGAGAAGGTGCCTCACACGGAATTCAGTCGAGCCCCTCGCAGTCACCATAGAAAAGGAAATAGTCCTAGACACTATCACTAACCCCATCATGATCGCGTCAACAGGAACCGCTTTCGCAACAGCTATAGAGGAGAATGTCAGCGGGATGAGCAGGGAGATCTTGTCCCTGCAAAACAGACTCCAGGCCTCTGAGCAGAAGGCAGCTTAGATTGAATAGGAGGTGTTGGAAGCAAAAAATCAAAGGCTCCAATTCACAACCACCTAGGCCAACGGGTTACCACTTGCCATTCAAGGGGAGTTGGTTACTTTGGAGGTTGCCAAGAAGCAGGTATATGAGGAGATTTTAGCTATAAAGCAGACACTTTCCCCGCTACCAAGGGCTCAAGCAGAGACTAAGAAGAACACTGCACAGCTAAAAGAAGCCTCCGCTCCACTAGACCGTATGCTTGAATGGTCTGAAAAGTATACAGAGGCTCCCAATACCCTGCCTAGGAAGGATTGGATCTACACGCAGAACAACAAAGTACAGATACAGATGAAAATACAATCCAAGGACAAGCTTGTAAAGGACGTAAAAAAGGTGATTTTTGCCTATGGACACCTGATTAGCGGCATCGATTCAATGGTGGAGGTACATCGCATCCCTTCCTTGGGAGCATTGGACACCCAGAAGACAAGGGAGGAGGTGACCCAAGACATCCAAGCATTTCCGAAACCCATCAGGCAAGCAGCTATTTCCCAGGACCTCCCAGCCTCAAAGGAAAACATTGATCAGTTCATCATCGCACCAGTCCGGATCTACACCAAGCTAGCCTCCCTATCAAATCAAATCTCCGTAAACAGGCGCACTTTGATTCTGGATGCTCTTGAGTGTTTTCACAGGTTAGGAGAAGGCACACCCCAAGTCACTCCAGTGGCCGCAGACTATTATGCCTGGCAGACTTACCTCAAGGAACAGCAGCAGATAGAAGTCCAGGGCCTTTCCATCACACAGCTACTCCCTTGACAAGGAACAATGTTACAAGTCGCAGGTCGCAAACAGGACCCAGTCGCAAGTCGCAAATAGGACCAAGTCGCAGGTCACAACATTACCATGGTTGCAGGCCATGCCAACAATCAAGAAGCTTAAAGGACAGGGCCACCCAAAGGTCACTTTTTGTTGTATAAGTACTCCCTTCAGGGACAATGTAAAGGACCTTTTTTCGGGACTCCAAGAGGAGAAGAGATAATTGTATTGCGTTGAATGCATGATTCCGAGAATGAATACAAACCAATGTTTTGACTCTACTACTAGATCTGATGAGAACTCATGTCTACTAGCATTATGAATATTATGTCTTATGTATCTACCATCTTTTATAACTGACTAGTCTGCATTTTTCTGTTCATATATCAGTTGTACGTTTAAGCTCTTTGGATGTGTCAATGGTATGTGAATGTTCCGCTCAAGGATGTTTAATGACTTCGTTATTGATATCGCTTCAATCTTTCATAAAATGCTTAAGGAATTCAAGGGTGTTTCGACCATAGAGAATTGTTTCTTTTATGGTCAAGCAAGCTTCTTTATGAGCGTGACTCTAATGATGTGTTGCTAACAACATTTCCTTTGGCTGCATGCTTCGAATCTAGCTTTGCTATTTATAATGTTTCGTTTATAGGATAACTCATCGACCATTTGTTTCGTATTGTTCGAGTAGCTGTGGATCCTCTTGTCCGCAAGGCACACCTCCATCTGAGAAAGGCGTAATCAACAGTAGCCGGACCTACACCCGCGACGGGATCACTATCACAAACGGTCTAGAGTCTAGTCTATACCGGGGAGATCCCCTTACTGTTGGTCAAGCATTTTTCCCATCAACAGATTTGGCACTAGAAGGAGGGCTTGAATGGCAGGCTCCCATCACGCAAGTAATATCCCTTTGCAAACCCCGCAGGGGGAGATCATATATGAAAATAATGGTCCTCCACCTCCTGAAAATTCCCTAGAGGAGGACCCGCACTACTATGAGGTCACCTCAGACCAGCTGAGAGCCTTGCGCCCGCGATCTCATTAGAGGTTTGCAAAACCTCCCGGCCACTGGTTCCCTGGCCAACCCGCGAACTCCTGGGACGCGTCATACTCGCCAGGGTGTCATGGTCAACTCCATGCCTCAGCTGATAGGTCTTATGCTCGAAGATTACGCAGATGCAGTTGAGCAGAATTCAGCCGAACCTCCCGACAGCCCCCGAGAGATCGACGGAGGTGGCCCTGGAGTTACCGAACACTGGCCCCCAACCCAACCAGCCTTTGAATGACAACACTCAAGCAAACGACCCGCTTGGAGGAGGAGCCGGGAGAGGCCGGGGACACGGTCAAAACACGAACCGTACTCACCACCACCACAACTGAAACCAAGAGAGACTACCCTTCCTTTACAACTGGAGAAATTACAGAAACATGGGAAATCTTGGAGGTAATCAAGACATGCACTCTCAACATGCGGGCGAAGCCTCCGGGTCTGGCGTCGAAAGCGAATCCGAGAATGAGATTGGGCATATCTTCATCCCGCCCCACCATACGGCCAAACTGGTTCAGCCCCTAGCCTAGATGGCACAATCTCCTCTAGGCCTCTATGGTCCCCTTCACGACATGCCCCGGCACCCGGAGAAACATCTCCCTAAGTTCGACCCCGAGAAGGGTACGTTGGCCGAAGATCAAATCAGTAATTTCTACATGGCCTTACAAATGATGAGGGTGCAGTCCGACGATGTAGCATCTCGACTCTTTCCCCACACCTTAGAAAATAAAGCTGCTACTTGGTACCGTTCGTCGCCTGTCACTTCCATTTCCTCCTGGGAGCAATTCCGCCACACCTTCCTACAGAAGTTTTCGGAAGACAAGACTCCTTCTATGCTCCTCACAGAGTTGAGTACTTTAAAATACCAGAAGAAGGAGAAAGTTAAAGACTTCAACCAATGCTTTGCCACCATATTGAACAAAATCCCCCTGAACATGGCCCTGGACGATTCCATCACCATCAATTATTATACAAGGGCCCTCCCTCATGATATTGTCGTATTCATGAAGTGCGAGAGACAGAGTTACCTTGGCAGCAAACTACACAACTGCCCTCGTCATCGAAAAGGACATGCTTTCCATAGGAGCCATTGATCATGATAGTCGAGATGACCCAAAACCGGCCAGGAAAAGAACGCAGCCCTTAGCCCATAAATCCGGAGACAAGGGTAAAGATCCCTTCGATTTCGAGAGCATTGCGAAATCCCTAAAACTCTTGATGAATGAAGTCTCTGATTTCAAGAGGAAGAACAATAACTCCATCTCAGGTAGTAAAACGCAAAAGCCTTTCTTTAGGAAGAATAACCCCACGACCAGTCATCGTCCACCGAATCCAAATACTAGCCTCAACGTAGAAGAGATCGATAAAGATAATTTCTGCTCTTTCCATCAAGCCTCCTACTCCGAAAAGACCTGCCCTCAATGGATCAATAGCATGACCGTTGTGGTAAATCAGCTCCTAGAGGATCAAACAATGGGGGAGTTAGAAGAGGAGGTCAGCTCAGATAGCGAGGAAGTCTCTCCTCTGGATGAGGATCTGGGATCCACAGTCCTCACCTTCGAGGTAATCCGCGGAGAAGGACCTCTTCCTGTGACGAAGATAAACCTTGCGGATGATCCCTAATCCAAACCCCCACGAAGTTATGGCCTAAGGAGCAAAGGCCTAGTTCCCTATCACTCTTTCGAAGAGAAGAGAAAAACTTTCCTAATGAAAATTCTGCCACCAAACAAGGAAAACCAAACTGCAACCCCTGAAAAGTCTAGCCCCACCACTGCCCAAGCCACCGCCAAGGGTAGATTATCATCAGGTTCACCAGGTGCCTCTGCAGTACCTCTCTCACACCAAGAATCCGGATATAACATCATCGAAGGCATGAAGAAGACGCAAGCCAAAATATCCCTCTACGAGCTCGCCCGGATCGCTAACCAACGAGACCTTATCCTCAAATCTTTCGCCATCCCATCTCCAACAAACAAAACCACCTCAACGTCCAAAGTAGTGAGCTCCATATCCTACCAGGCTTCAGCAAGCCTCCAATCCATCGTAAATGTCGTCAACGCAAACTCCCGAGGATCCACACCCCCTTTCCTTTTGTCTTTTGAGATCTTCAATTTCAATGTCCATAATTGCCTCGTTGATTCTGGTGCGTCCACCAATGTCATGCCCCTGTCCGTATGCAAGAAATTGAACATCCGCCCTGAGAAGACCGACGCCAAGATCATTCAGCTTGACAGATCCCAAGTCCCCGGCGTGGGTGAATTGAATAACGTTCTGATCCGCCTCTCCTCAGATTTCAGGGTGCATCAGTGCATTGACATAGTGGTCGTGGATATCCCAGAAGCCTACGGTCTTCTATTGAGCCGGGATTGGTTAAGCAAACTACAAGGATACTTTGCCATTGACTGGTCCCACTTGTGGCTCCCATACAAGGGTAGGAACAATCCGATCCGGGTCGAAAGCGAACCTTACATGAAACACATGGTGACCAACCTCGAGGCAACCAACGAACCCGTCAGCTTTGCACAAGAAGAGCTAGACATGTGTTTCTTAGAGGTTACGTTCGGTTGCTATCAAACCTCTCAATCTCCAGTCGCCCACGACACCTAGTTAGAGCTGCTCCCAGCTGCTGCTTTCCACCCTACCACGCCAGAGGGACCACCAAATGTCTCCACCCCGAGTACCCCTCTTGTACACACATGTGATCTTAAGGAATCTGAAGACAAGGTCTGGACCCTATACTACGACAGTTCCAAGACCCATGACGGGGCCATTGCGGGCTGTATCTTGTTAGATCCCCAAAGGAAGAAGTTCCTAATCTCTTATCGGCTGGAATTCCAGTGTACCAATAATACAGCCGAATATGAAGCGTTGATCCTTGGTCTCAAGAAAGCAATTGATCTCAAAGTCAGTTGTTTGAAGGTAATCGGCGACTCCAAAATCATTACCCGACAGGTACGCAACACTATTCCCTGCCTATCTCCCCATTTGAAAGGGTATCAGTAAGAGGTATGGCCTTTTATTTCTGCCTTTGATGCTTTCGATATTAAGTTCGTACTTAGAATGCATAATGCAACAGTCGATACGTTGGCAAATGTTGCCGCTAGGTTTAACCCATTGAGGTATGGGTTTTCTATTGAAATTGTTTATAAGCCTGCAGTGTCGGATAATGTAACTAATCTTCGCGTTTTCAATGATGATCAGCAGGTACTGGATTTCATGTTGAATGCGAACGTGTTCAAGGATGTTGTGATTGAGGAAGAAGATCATGACCTGGTCTTGCAAAAGGAAAGAGAGGAGCGCAAGGGGAATCCCATACCTAAAGGGGTTGTGTCCCTCGAAAAGTTATTTGACCTACAGAACTGTTTTCGGGGGCCTCCCAACACGAAGGTGCAGACTTCCACCCCTACTACACCAGCAAGTAAAACTTAGGACAAAGGCGGAACAGAAATTCGTCAACCTCGATACAAAATGCACCCCCAAGAGAGGCAGTCCTTTACTAAGTTATTCGAGATAAATCGAGATGTTTTTGCATGGACGTATGATGAGCTGCAAACTTATGACAAGCGAATCATCCAACACGTAATACCAATGAAAGAAGGAGTTAAGCCTTTCCAGCAAAAGCTAAGGAAGGTGCACCCTACTCTGGAGCCGATGATCCAAAAGGAACTGAAGAAACTCCTGGACGCCCGCATCATCTTCAAAGTCCGACATTCAACCTGGGTGTCAAATTTGGTCCCAGTTCGCAAAAATTCTGGCAAAACTCGTTTATGTGTGGACTTCTGAAATTTGAACCGATCATCAGACAAGGTTAACTACCTAGTGCCCCCCATGGAGTAGATTCTTCAAACGATATCTGGGTCAAAAATGTTCTCATTATTGGATGGTTTCTCAAGATACAACCAAGTACTGGTGGTTGAACCCGATCGTCTGAAAACAACATTCAGGACCAAATGGGGGGCGTTCGCATTCAGACGAATGCCCTTTGGCCTAATCAATGTTGGGGCAACCTTCCAAAGGGCCATGGACATCGCCTTCCGGGGGCTAATGGGACAAAGTGTAGTGGTCTACCTTGACGACGTCACCGTGTTCTCCAAGCGCAAATGTGACCACTTGCACCACCTCAAACAGATTTTCAAAAGGTGCCGAAAATACGAGATCTCACTTAACCCCAAGAAGAGCATCTTCGCAATCTCTGAAGGGAATCTATTGGGCCACATCATAACCCGAGACGGCATAGCAGTGGACCCGAAACGCGCAAAAGCCATCGCCCAGATTCCTCCCCAGAGCAGCAAAAAGGCCATCCAGTCGTTTCTCGGAAAATTCAACTTCCTGCAAAAGCTCATATCAAACTTCGCCCAAACCGTGAAACCTCTGCAAGGTATGATCAAGAACGCAAATTTTAAATGGAATCCCCCAGAGAAAGAAGCATTCCATAATATTAAATAGGCCATCGCAAAAGCACCGGCCCTTCATAGCCCAGATTTCAGTAAGGGCTTTATCTTGTATACCTTCGCCTAGGACTTGTCTCTCGGAGCCGTCCTCACTCAGAAAGATGGCAGCAATGACAAGTGATCCATATCGTTCATGAGCGCAGGGTTGCAAGGTGTCGAGTTGAACTATCAAGACATTGACAAACAAGCCTACGCGGTGTATAAGGCGGTCAAACATTTCAGGCCATATATTTTGAAGAACCACATCACGGTGTTCGTACCCCACCCAGCGGTACGCTCACTATTCGTGCAGCAAAAGCTAGGTGAGAGACAAGGCAACTGGATGGCATGCCTTCAAGAGTATGACCTGGAATTCAAGCCAACACACACTGTCAAAGGGCAAGGGCTATGCTGGATGGTTGCTGAAGCCGCAGACCCGCGGGGCAATGAAGAAGAATGTTGGGATCACGAAATAGACATGTACCAAGCCAACAATACAGCTCAGCAAAATACCTCGTCATGGTACGTCAATCTCCAGCAATATCTTGGTCGCGGTATCATGGACCCCACATTAACAACCTAGCAGAAACGAGCAATAAGGCTAAAGGCTGCATCCTACCAATTGGTGCAGGGTAAGCTGTTCCACAAGCACCACAGCGCGGTCTTGCTACGCTGCTTAGAGCATCGTGAGGCCCAACAGGTCCTGAAGGAACTACATGATGGCCTAACCGGTGGGCACTACACAGGAGATGCCACAGCTCACAAGATTATGCGTGCTAGTTTTTATTAGCCCACTATGTTCAAGGAAGTGTACTCCTATGTTCGGAGATGCCTTTCTTGTCAAAAGTTTGCCAGCAGGAAATCTCGACCTTCCGCCCCGTTACAGTTCGTCGCAGTGGAAGAACCATTCCAGCAGTGGGGGCTGGATGTGATTAGGGAAATTTTGCTGCACTGCTCCAAGCAGCATCGATATATCCTTATGGCCACAGACTATTTCACAAGGTGGGTTGAAGCAATACTGTTACGCCAAATCAACGATCAAGAGGTAATAGCTTTCATCGCTCAGTATATCATGACCAAGTTTGGCGTTCCAACCTCCCTTGTTTTTGATAATGGTACTTATTTTTCGTCGTTCAAGTTATATGAATTTGCTTTAGAAAATGGTATAGTGATCAAACATTCCGCCAACTACTATCCCCAAGGAAATGGATTAGCCGAGTCGACCAATAAGAACCTTATCTGTATCATCAAAAATACCTTGCTATCCCAACACCGGAACTGGCACAACACCCTCTGGGTTGATCGGGTCACACCCAAACCGTCCCTGGGAAACTCCCCATTTTTCCTAGTCTACGGCAAAGAGGCAATACTTCCTCCCAACTTGTCTCTCCTGACCCATCAGTTGTCGCAAGAAACACATGGTACCCATTGCCCTTCCTTGCAAGCTCGCATAGACACTCTATTGAAATTGGAGGAGGAAAGGCTAAAGGCCCAGGAAAAATTCGCCAACAACCAGAGCCGGATAAAACGATGGTTTGATAAAAAATCCGTCGGAATCAAGGTTTTCGACGTTGGCGACCTCGTCCTCAAATAGGAAAAAGCTCACGAAGATGGGGGGAAACACACCAAATTCCAAACCCTATGGACAGGCCCGTTCCAGATCAAAGAAAAGGTCAGTTCCCACAGATATATACTCCAAACCTTAGAAGGGAGGATAGAGGTCCTCCCAATAAATGGGCACGACCTCAAGCACTACTGCACCTGACAGCCCCAGGGTTGTCACCATGCTCTATACCATAGTTTCCTTTCCCTTGCTTTACTGCTCTTGTTTTTCGTTTGTTTTGTGTGTTTCAATAAACATCTTGCTTTGAGCAAGCTCTCGGAACTCCATTCCCCTAGTACCTCAAGTTGAAGGATAGACATAGTAGTTACTCAATTGGCAGGCTGTACCGAAATCTCTGCTTGTTAAGAATCGGCCCTGGAACAAAAATGGCCAAAGCTTGCCTGTGATAAACACCCCGTGGGGAAACACGACCAAGTCCCATGACCCAAGCGCAAGTAGCTCACCTAGTGCGCTAGCTCGAGGGACTGTTGTACAAGGGGAAGTTTCAGTGAAATAAGTCACTAGACGAAAGGGTACATGGCCAACCTCAGGCAGCAAAAGGATATTCGGGAAACCCCAAAGGTCCTTGAATGCAGACTAGGAGCAACCTCTCTTGCAAGTAACACAAGTCGAGATCCCTCATCCACCCAGGCAGTACTTGCCACATTCAAATAAGTGCCTTAAGCACATTCAAAATAAGTGCCTCGAGCACATTCAAATAAGTGCTATTAGCACATGAAATAAAGCGTAAAGGACTGAGAAAGGCTTCCTGCGCAGAGAGTTGATGCGATGACTCCGTCGGGGTACTGACCAGGCTTGCTGGTAGCAGAGCAACGTCTGTGAATCCTAGGCAGTGACTCTGCAGCGGAGCAACACAATGGGACCAAATAACTATACTGAATCCTTGAAGCCCACAAGGTTACTCTGACCCCTTTTGTCCGCTCTCCGGACATGAAATCATGGTGAACAAGCATTCCACGCAGTATAAAACAAGTGAATCAAACACGCAAGGGCTGGAGATGAGAGTAGTGGGACCCACAGGGGTGTAAGGAAAAGTCTACCAAGCCCCACCCCCCCCCCGCCCCCCTCAAAGTTCAAAGATGAAATTTTGGGTTCTACCAATGAATCACCATCTGTTGTAGCCGCTACAACACCCTCCAAAATTTAGTCCCCTTTTAAAATTTCAGAGCCTCTGATCTCTTTGATGAAGGTAAGTCTGATGCGCCCTCAGCCATGAATCTTGAGAAAGTCCCTTACAAGCATTTGCCTTCAAAGCTAAGTTCATGACTTGTTTTCTTTGATAATAGTCACGTGGTCGCAAACCTGATCAAAATTACACATTTGCAACTAAGCGACCTAGCGACCTTGCAACCTCCAGGTCACGAGGTCGCAACATTGCAAGGTCTATAAAATGCACGTATTGCGACTATGCGACCTAGCACTTGCGACCTCCAGGTCGCGAGGTCGCAAGGTTGCGTCCTGGTCTAAATATTTACATTTGAGACTATGCGACCTCCAAGTTGTGAGGTCGCAAGGTCGCATCCTGGCCTAAATATTTACATTTGCGACTGCGCGACCTCCAGGTCGCAAGGTCGCATCCTTGCTCAACCCAACTCGATTTGCGACCTAGCGACCTGCATTAAATGACCATACGTGCGACCCCCTTATAAATAAAAGGGTCACGTAGGTCGCATTACACATGCATGATAGAGCAAACAAAGCCTTTGACAAGCCAACTAGAGTGCGTTTTTTTCTGGGTAAGTTGCCTAATCATCTTGTTCTTTCCTATTTTTCTTAGAGGTTGCCTTACCTGCCCCATACCCTAGCCTATTAATTTCCCTTAACCCCATTCTTGTGCAACCCAAATCCTCACCAACTCTCCAACTAGGATTTTCAGCTCACTTATGCTTATTCCTCTTTGCCTCCTCTTCTGAGCCTTGCCTTGCCTCAGTTTGCTACAGACACCCCTTCCTGGCTTTCTAAGAGGGCCCTCAACTCTGATTTGCCCATCTCCCTTGGAGGTTTTGCCCTCATTTCACCTCATTCCCCACGGGTCGCGATCCCTTATATTTCCTCAAAAAGCCCTAATGCGACCCTGCGACCTTGCAACCCTACGACCTTGCGACCTAGCGAACTCGCGACCTGGCCGCTAAGTTGCGAAGTCGCTAGGTCGCAGATCATCAACTAACCACCCAAATCGCGACTTTGCGACCTAGTCACAAGTCGCCAAGTCGCAGAGTCACAGTTTTCAGACTTTTCACACAAGTGCGACCTCGTGACCGTGCAACCTGGTCGCTAGGTCGCCAAGTCACAAACCTTCTTAATCCTACAAATAGCGATCGGCAGGGGTCGCAGCGACCTAACCTCAACAATCAAATCATTCAGAGCTCTAGTCAGTCCCGTCATATTTTTTATCATGTCGTACGTCTTATCGTGTGACTGTTTTTTGAACATGCCAAGGGTTATTGAAGCTGAGCTCGAGTGTGTCTCCATCTTTTCAGCCTCAAGCGATATGGGAACTCCAGCAATTTAGAAGAGAAACAAAATCCCCGAGATAGAGATATCAGGAGAGGACATGCCTCCTCCTCCACCCCCTATCTATGGAGACACCGCCTGTGTCTTTGGGAAAGGAGATAAGATGACTTGGTACCAATTATATCAAGAATTCACAAAGCCAGAATTCTCGAAAGATCTCGCAGATCAGCAAGTATATAATCGGGTTAAAAGGTCCAAGCTTCACTACGTGGGCGCTCATCCACCAATATTCCCATGCACGGAAGTCATCGAATGGATCCTCCAGAAAATTGACTCCAAGGTCTGGCTCATCCGCGACCACTCAAGGAAAACTTTTTCCAACCTGACTGGGAAAGACGCAGAAGTCTACTATGCACTCCCCGCTAAGGAAGAATCCTTCAACACTGATTGGGTCGCCACACATGAAGTACCAGTGCCAGAAACCTTGAAGGGCTGGTGGGAGGACCCCAAGAAGTTTAAGACGAAAAAGGATCAGGAGTATAAAACAGATGGCCTCAGGAAGGTCTAAAGGCTCATGGCAGCAATGATGTGTAGAATGTACGGCTGGCAAGACGCCACTACCTTCAACGGGGCTTGGGTCCCACTGATGTATGCAATCAACTCCTATGGCACCTGTTTCAATTGGGCTTATCTGGTAGTATAGGCCCTCCGAGAAAACATATCAGCAGCATATGCACTAGAAGAGGGATACGCATCGGAATTCTACATGGCCTCTTACCTTTTAGACGCAATGTGCACGAGATGTCATTTTGAAGGATGGTCACATAACTAGGATGTGAAGCACGATGGGCCCATTCACAAAGATCTGAACGTATTCTAGGCTTCCAGGTACAAGCAAGATATGGAATCTATCTCACACAATTTCATCCCCGCGCTCTACAGTAAGCTTTTCGGTAAAGATCCCCCTTGCATGTCCAGGCGGGCTATGGAAACAGTAACCCAGGTGGCCAACTGGTTTCCCATTACAGAGAGTACCTTTACCAGGGTCTTCGGATCATTCAAGGCACCTCACGCATAAGATTAGACAGGAGAAGAGAAGGTGCCACACAGGTAATCCAGTCGAGCCCCTCGCAGTCACCACAGAAAAGGACATAGTCCTAGACACTAGGACTAACCCCATCATGATCGCGTCAACAGGAACCGCTTTCGCAGTAGCTACAGAGGAGAATGTCAGCAGGACAAGCAGGGAGATCTTGTCCCTACAAAACAGACTCCAGGCCTCCAAGCAGAAGGCAGCTCAAGTTGAACAGGAACTGAAGGCACTGGAAGCAGAAAATCAAAGGCTCCAATTCACAACCACCCAAGCCAACGGGTTACCAATCGCCATTCAAGGGGAGTTGGTTTCTTTGGAGGCTGCCATGAAGCAGGTATATGAGCAGATGTTTGCTATAAAGCAGATGGTTTCCCTGCTACTAAGGGCTCAAGCAGAGACTAAGAAGAAGACTGCACAACTAAAAGAAGCCTCCGCTGCACTAGACAGTATGCTTGAATGGTCCGAAAAGTATCCACAGTCTCCCGACACCCTGCCTAAAAAGGATTGGATCTGCACGTCGAACGACAAAGTACAAATATGGATGAAAGTATAATCCAAGGACAAGCTTGTAAAGGACGTGGAAAAGTTGATTTCAGCCTATGAACAGCTGATCAGTGGCATCGATTCGATGGCGGAGGTACATCACATCGCTTCCTTGGGAGCATTGGACACCTAGAGGACAAGGGAGGAGGTGACCCAAGACATCCAAGCATTTCTGGAACCCATCAGGCAAGCAACTATTTCCCAAGACCTCTCGGCCTCAAAGGAAAACATTGATCAGTTCATCATTGCACTAGTCCGAATCTAAACCAAGCCAGCCTCCCTATCCATTCAAATCTCTGTAAAGAGGCACACTTTGATTCCGGACACTCTTGAGTGCTTTCACAGGTTAGGAGAAGACACACCCCAGGTCACTCTAGTGGCTGTAGACTATCAGGCCTGGCAGACTTACCTCAGGGAACAGCAGCAGATAGAAGTCCAAGGCCTTTCCATCACACAACTACTCCCTTGATAAGGAATAATGTTACAGGTCACAGGCCGCAAACAGAAACCAATCGCAGGTTGTAAACAGGACCTAGTCGCAGGTCGCAAATAGGACCAAGTCGCAAGTCGCAACATCACCTTGGTCGCAGGCCATGCCAACAGTCAAGAATCTGAAAGGACAGGGCCACCCAAAGGTCACTTTTTGTTCTATAAGTTACTCCCTCCGGGGACAATGTAAAGGACCATTTTTCAAGACTCCAAGAGGAGAAGAGATAATTGTATTGCATTGAATGCATGATTTCGAGAATGAATACAGACCAATGTTTTGACTCTACTACTGGATCTGATGAGAACTCATGTGTGCTAGCATTATGAATATTATGTCTTATGTATCTACTATCTTTTATAACTGACTAGTCTGCGTTTTTCTGTTCATATATCAGTTGTACGTTTAAGCTCTTTGGATGTGTCAATGTTATGTGAATGTTCCGCTCAAGGATGTTTAATGACTTCGTTATTGATATCGTTTCAATCTTTCGGAAAAGGCTTAAGGAATTCAAGGGTGTTTCGACCATAGAGAACTGTTTCTTTTATGGTCAACCAAGATTCTTTATGAGCATGACCCTAATGATGTGTTGCTAACAACATTTCCTTTGGCTGCACGCTTCGAATCTTGCTTTGCTAATTATAATGTTTCATTTACAGGAGAACTCATCGACCATTTGTTTCGTATCATTCGAGTAGTTGTGCATCCTCTTGTCCGCAAGTCATTCGAGTAGTTATGAATCTAATTCATAACTTAAGTATTAAATATAGTCATTAATAGAATAAAATAGAATAAATATAATTATTAGCTAATCAGTTAGGATTATGTTAAATAGTCATTAGGTTAATGAAAAAGGTACACTAGTAAGATATGCCTATTCAGGAAAGGGTAATTTGCTTTGGCATAAAGGACCCTCATCAGAATCATTCATAGTTTGTATCTTATCAATAAAGAAATGACATAAATACTGTATTTATTTTGTTTGCTGCTAATGTCAACAAGCATATAAGTCTTCCAAGCATAAAGATTCAAAATTAATGGACTCCATTGCTACGCTGGCATTTGTTTACATTGTGGACAAAGGAAGGAATGGCACACAGCGTCGTTCTACAAGCCTACGAACATAGTTTACAAGCTCGAGCACATTATTTACCATATAATGTGCCATTACGTCAAGATCCCAAAAGAATTGAAATAATTGGAAAAAATGCTAGAAAAGCTTGAGAAGTTACTTGCAAAATATCCTGCAGTAGACCATAATAAAAAAGATGAAAAATGCAGTGATAATAATAAAGCAGTTAGTTTTGCTAAAGGGAAATCAAGTAAAAAATCCATGGAAAAGTCAACCAAATATATTCCCCCACCAATGCGTAATAAAAGTAAAAAGGTAGAAAATTGTTGGAAATGTGGAGATCAATATTTCACAGGACATAAATGTGCAAACCAAAAACTTTATAACTGTGAAGCAGAACAAGATGGGGATTCACAAGAAGATAGCACTGACAAGGAGAGCAATGAAGAAAGTGAAAACTCAAATCCAGAACAAGATGAAGATATTCCACAAATCTCGCTCGCAGCCATCACAGGAATAGCTCAACCACAAACATTAAAACTTAAAGGTCACATTAAGAAGCTGAATGTTATAGTCCTAATAGACTCTGGGAGTACACACAACTTTGTGGATGTTAATGTTGCAAAAAGACTAAACATTTTTACTTACCCTGTAGCAAACTTAAAAGTAATGGTAGCAGATGGCAAACGAATAGATGGAATAGGCAAGTGCCATAAGGTTAAGTTACAATTGAGTGAATATGAGACAGAAACTAGTTTTTATACGGTTCCCCTAGGGGGAGTAGATGTCGTTTTAGGGATAGAATGGTTGCGAACATTAGGTACATACTCAGCTAATCACATAAAGCAAATTATTAAGTTTAAAATGGATGGAAGAAGGTACAAGTTAATGGGGTTCCATGCCCCACCTACTCAAGTTGTCTCTGCTCAACAAATGAAAAAACTCATTCGCAAGGGAGCTCCAGCATTTTTGGCACAATGTCAACAATTGGAGTTACTATCGATGGAAGGGGACTCACAGTCCATGGAAATTTCATCTTTAATCCAAAAATACAAGACAGTTTTCCGAGACTTACCAATGGAGTTACCCCCTAAAAGGAAGATCAAACACATTATCGAGACTAAACCAGACTCTACACCAGTAAATGTCAAACCATATCGTTACCCACATCATCACAAAACAGAGATAGAACGATTAATACAAGACTTGTTGGAGCATGGGATCATAACAAAGAGTAGAAGCCCGTATGTTGCTCCAGTGGTGTTAGTTAGGAAGAAAGATGGATCTTTTCGACTATGTATAGATTATAGAGGGTTGAATAAAATCACGATTAAACATAAGTTTCCAATTCCATTCATTGATGAGATGTTGGATGAGTTACATGGTGCAGAATATTTTTCAAAATTAGATTTAAGATCAGGTTATTACCAAATACGGGTAAGACTAGAAGATGTCGAGAAAACAACTTTCCGAACCCATGAAGGACATTATGAGTTCAAAGTCATGCCGTTTGGACTAACAAATGCGCCAGCGACTTTCCAAGCTACCATGAATGATCTCTTCCACCCATATTTGCGGAAGTTTGTATTAGTTTTTTTTGATGATATCCTCGTTTATAGCAAGACATGGAAGGAACATCTCAAACATTTGGAGACGGTACTATCAGTGTTAGAAAAGAATCAATTTTATGCTAAGTTGTCAAAGTGCACCTTCGGGCAGAAGGAAGTTGAATACCTTGGACATGTTATATCTAGGGAGGGAGTCAAAGTAGACCCCAACAAAATTAAGGCAATCAGAGAATGGCCTAGACCCAAGAACATATCAAAGCTAAGAGGATTTCTAGGTCTCACCGGTTATTATAGAAGGTTTATAAAAAATTACGCACAATTGACAACACCCCTGACTAATTTACTAAAAAAGAATGCGTTTCAATGCGATAATCAAGCAGATAAGTGTTTTGAGAAATTAAAAGAAGTGATGTCAACCACACCAGTACTTGCAACACCCGACTTTTCCAAATCATTTGTAGTTGAATGTGATGCTTCGGGTTTTGGAATTGGAGTTGTATTAATGCAGGATAACCATCCTATAGCATTCGAAAGTCGCAAACTGAATAAACGAGAAGGGCTAAAATCAACATACCAAAAAGAAATGCTCGCCATCATACATTCATTAACTAAGTGGCGCCAATACTTGCTTGGAAGTAAATTTTCAATTCGAACTGACCACAATAGTCTGCAATTCTTACTTCAGCAAAAAACTTTGTCAACAGAGCAACAGAAGTGCATGGAGAAGCTGTCAGCATTCGATTTGGAAATATTACACAAAAAAGGGAAGGAAAATGTCGTCGCACATGCTCTTTCACGTAAAGATGACGACCACACCACTTGTGCCGCCATGGTTGTTGTTCTAGATTGGTTGGATGAAATAAGAGCTGAATATGCCAAGGATGAAGAATGTGACACTATGATTAAGAATATCAGTCAATATGTCAATTTCGAATGGAAGAATGACATCTTATGGTATAAGAATAGAATTTATCTAACACCAGCATCCAAATTTAAGTCAAAAATCTTAAGGGAATCACACAGTTCACCAGCTGCTGGACATGTTGGATTCTATAAAACTTACTATAACATTCGACAGTCATTCTATTGGAAGGGCATGAGCAAGGAGATCCAGAAATATGTTGCTGAATGTGATGTTTGCCAAAGAAATAAAAGTGAGAACATTCCAACACCAGGTCTGTTACACCCCTTACATATACCAGATCAGAAATGGGAAGAGATCTCGATGGATTTTATAGAAGGATTACCTGAATCAGACAGCAAGGATAAGATATTTGTCGTAGTAGATAGGCTTACAAGGTATGCCCATTTTATGGCCATTAAGAAACTAACACAACTAAGCAAATTGCAGAGACATTTTGTAAAAACATATACAAATTACATGGGTTTCCCAAGATCATAGTCAGTGATCGTGATGCTAGGTTCAAAGGAAATTTCTGGAAGGAATTCTGCCACCAGGTAGGAATATCCCTCAACATGAGTACAGCCTATCACCCCCAGACAGATGGGCAGACTGAAGTGGTAAATAAATGTCTAGAAATGTATCTCCGTTGTTTTGTCACTGACAAACAAAGTAGGTGGACCCAATGGCTACATCTGGCAGAGTGGTGGTATAATACCACCTACCATATGTCGGCAAAAATGATGCCTTTCCAAGCTCTTTATGGTTATGAACCACCGAAGTGGAAGGATTTTGCACTTCTTAATTCTAAAGTTCCAGCCGTAAAAAATCACTTGGAAGAAAACCAAAGAATCATCAATTTATTAAAAGAAAATCTAACCCTGGCACGTAATAGAATGAAACAACAAGCCGATCAACATCGCACTGAAAGAGAATTTGAAGTAGGAGATTGGGTTTTTGTTAGGCTTCAACCTTACAAGCAGTTGTCGTTAAAACAACAAGGAAAAAACAAACTGTCCCCAAAATATTACGGGCCGTATCAAATAGTCAAGAAGATCAGTCCTGTAGCTTATGGATTAAAGTTACCCGATAAGTGTCGAATCCATAGTACTCTTCATGTATCAAATCTCAAAAAAGTACTAGGGCAGAACCAGATAGCCCAAACAGAAATACCAGAAACTGATGAAGAAGGAAGAATCGTCCTAGAACCAGAGGGCATACTTGCTACACGAGAAAAGGTTTTGCGGTCAAAGACAATAAAGGAATACCTCATTAAATGGAAAAGGCTACCTGAGGAAGATTCATCCTGGGAGTCACAACATTTCATTCGACAACACCCAAGTTTACCTATGCTTTGAGGACAAAGCATCTTAAGAGGAAGGCAATGTTATGAATCTTAGTTCATAACTATTTACAATAAGTTCTGGTTTTATTAATTTAATTATGAATATAATTATTAGTTATTATTAGTTAAATAATTAATTAAATGAAATGAAGAGGCATCATTCTCCAAAGGACGTGTCTCTTTAAATTGGGCGTGGCCAGTCAACTCCTATTTAAAGGAGCACTGCCTCAGCCTTGTAATCATCATTCATCATATATTAATAAATATTTATACCTCTTACATTGAGAAACAATCAAGTATTCAGAAATTATCTGATTATCTAGCTGCCCAGAAATCTAACGTATAGGTTATACGTTCTAGGGGAAACCCCAAAAAACTCTTCTCTTCTTATAGAATCTACTTTAGATGAGACACAAAGACCCAAAGCTAGACCAAGTCCTTCTCTAAGTACAAAGTCAACCAGTCTTGAATTCCTTTGACTCTACATCAACCAACTACAAACTGCAACTTCGACCTGCCAGCTTCAATACTGCAATTCGTCTTGCAACTTGGACTCTGCAATTTCAGCCTTGCAGCTTCTCTATAAACCCTAATTTTGCTTCCTCCTAAGACCTTCCTAGAGCAAGACAACTCCCAAAGTCAACGAGGTTAAGGTAGGGTATTCTTCCTTTCAGCTACAAGATTTTGCACCTCGTCCTACTACAACTCGAACCTGCAACTTCTGCCTCTTTCTGCAGCACCAGAAACCCTAAAACTCTGCACGTGTGAGAGAGATTAAGCCCAAAAACAAGATTTTTGGTCCTCATAAACCTTTGCTCTTCCTTTTCTAGCTTCCCAGCTACAGATCGAATTCTTTCTTGAGAGATCGAACTTCTTGGTGAGTGAGTGCTAAATGAGATCGAACCGCTTCCTTATATAGCCTTTCCAAGGGGTCGAATTCCTTCCTTTAGGTCAACTTGTAACTACCATGGCTAACTTGTACTTTTGGAGTTCTCAGGACTTTCCAGACTCAATAATAATTCTTTTTATTATTACATTTTGCCTGGAAGGGTTTTATAAACATGATGTTGACTCCTTTGACTCGTGACAAAAAATCCTAAGGCCTAACAAACCCTAAAAGCATGAAGAACATGCTTTTACCTTGAAGACCATCAATAAAGAGCATTAAAATTTAAACCCATGCTTTATAATAATAATTTTCTTTTTTCTTTTGTTTTTTACATAGGATACATATTGAAATGAGTACAAGAATTACAAAGACCAAAACAAGCCCTTATATCTCCCAACTCCACTTCTCTAAACCCCTGCGCAACACTTGGTCAATAGCTTTTGCGCCCCTGCCAAAAGATAGAAAAATCGACCCACGTAATCGCCTCTGATCCAGTGCAGTGAATCGTTGTCCAAACTCTAGTCTAACAATAAGAAAATTCCCTGCAAAATCCGGAAGCCTCTAACCCACGCTTGCTCCCACAATGTGCTATGTTGTCGCCCAAATTGTATAAGCAAGATGCGACAATGCTCAGGGTGAGGGTTGTCACTCTGATCCTCCTCCTCTCTGTTCTAGTTGTCTCAGTACAGCAGGCTATGGGGTGTAGTCCCTATGAAATGTGAAAATCCAAGACCCGTCGGGAACTGAAAAGTCTGGGAGACACAACTAAATGGCCTAGCAACTTTGTTTAACTAGCAAGTTTATAGATCAAATTAGTTTGTCAAGAAAGACAAATGCCTTAATGGAGTCAAATTCTTGTTTTATGTTAATTTATACCAAGTAACTGGATGAATTGTTGCTTTAGGATGCTTCACTATCCTATATGAAATATGACACCTAAGATCTAAGTGAGATGTTGAATATTGGTTTATTTTACATTATATGCCTACCTAGGTGAGTCCCTCCTCTCAATTGTTTCAAAGTTAGACTCTAGAGTAGGTTGTGAGAGAAAACTAAGGGGAAGCAAGCTATGTCTTGATTAACAATCCATCCCCTTGAGTTCTAACCACCCGATACCTGTGTTGCAAAGACTCTGGTTCTAACGACTACAAGGTCACCATCTTAACCACTAAAGAGGGTCTAGACTCCGCAAGATGGGTGAGAAAGGTGGTCCTATCTTTCTATCAACCAAACTTATGCTTGGAAGTAAACCAATTAGTGCACAACTAGGCCTAAAATGCAAGTGAAAAATATGGATGGGTGCTCTTAATGTAACATTGTTAAAGACCTTATGTACTTAAAGACAAATTACAATGATTTCCAATTTAAAACAATGAATTAATAAACACCACAAGAGAAAGTGCTCAAATTAAACGGTGTCAGAAAATGGTGCTAAGATTACCAATAAACAATGGCTTATGAAATAGATAATAAAATAGACAAGATCAATGCATCTTAACACAATTAGAAACCATCAAGATTATAACAATAGACTATCAATATGCCATTTAGATACAAGAAAGGGCTCCCTATGGACACAATTAGATCTCTTATCACAATTATAGTTAAACTTGAGTAAGTGCTTCAAGAGTGATTTAGATTACAAATCCACAGGAGTTATTAATGAAGAGAAAATGTATCCACTTATCCAACAACAATGATAGAAATGAGAAACATGAGCATTAATCACAATATTACTTGTTAAGTCAATCTCAATAGAACAATTATCAAATCAATTAGAGCACTTGTGTTTGTTAATGCAAGAGTACAAATGGATGCCATTGATGCAAAAATGCAAGATGGGGAAGCAAATAAATAAATGATTGTAGCAGAAGGAGAGAAAACCAATTCCACTAGAAAAAACTTATACAATATGTTCAAGATGCAAGGAACAAGAGCTAAGTGAAATTGGATAACTTTATGTTGGAAATACTGAGAGAGGGGGTGAATCAATATCTCTTTTACAATTCTTACTTTACCAGTTTTAGATCACTTATAAACATAACACAAAATGAACAATATAGAATAAATAATTTTATTAATCAGAAATGAAGAGGACTCCAATCCTCTTCTTTACAATAAATCAAGTATGTTGAATTTCCACGACCTTGGGTCTAGGATAGAATCTTAAATCTCTGACGCTACCAAATTTCAACCCAACTTCGTTATATTAAACAACATATAATACAACAGTCTAGGGCTCTTGTACCAGGGATAATGGCCCTCAATCATACACTAGTACAAGATACAAATTGGGGCTTGGTGTCAGTACATTGACGACTAATATGCACTCAACAAGATACTTTGACCATCTGGCTGATGCAGTTAACTCTCTCAGCTCCTCTCTCTCATACCCTGTACTTGCACGGTCCTTCGCCTACCGATCTCCAGCTCCTGCCTCTATCAATGCTCCAAGTCCATTTGACCACTGAACCTCGACTATCATTCTGCTAACTTGTTGTGCCTTAGTCCATCAAGGGCACAATACATCGAGACTCTTGTCGAGTTGTTCACAGCTCCACTTGTGAACAAATCTCAATCTTCCCACTATTTCTCTTCAACTACTTAGGGACTTCAGCCCACTATGGTCTTCCTGTGTTGCTCCGATGAAGAACAACATAGGGCATGGAGGGCTGCCACCTGTCACTACAAAATGTCCATCTCCTACAATGAACACAAGCTAGGAGGACTACCCATCATTTGTTGTAGAAGTCCTTCTCCACACACAAGTCTCGAGCTCCACAAACTGCTCCTCGCTAATCAAACCCTAGAGCTCAACAACTGCCACTCTAGAACCCACTTTTTTCCATCAAAGTGTTTCACACCGAGCTCCAACTTGGACATTATCATGCTATCCTCCAGCAGACCACAAATTCCCAATCACGTCCACGCTTGGTGCACTCTCACGCTGCGCTCCACCAGTCCACAAGTGGCCAATACATGTTGTAGCATCTGCACCTAGCTATGGCATCCTCACACCTAGGAGACCCTTCTATTGGCTGCTAACAGACTTCTCCACTTGTCGAATACATCGATGAACAATCACTGTAGAAACTACCACTAGTTAGGGCATCTAACCACCAAATTTGCCCCTCCACTTTGGCTACTACAGGCTGCAAACAATTTTGTCCACACTAGGACACGATCCAACACCAAAACAACACAAAACACATCATATCATACCTTTGTTTTAGGATTGTCTTTCTGCAATGCAAGTCTGGTCCTGGTTAGGGTTGAACACACACTATAGCAGCTCCTTATTCCTCCTTCTAGACCTCCTATAAAGTTGCGGCCCTATTGTTCATGCTCTTAGTGATGAAGACTGTCCCTTAGGATGAGTTTCGGCTAAGACTAAGCCTACCATCCCTCTACGCGCTGCCTAGAATTGCTCCAAACCTTTGCGACACCCTTCAGCAGCCTTCAACACCACTTCAATAGGCCTCTCAGACCCCTGAATTGGCACTAGTCCCTACGGACTTCAAACAAAACCTCCACACAACAATCTGCACCCTAAACAGCCTTGTTTTCTCCTCTCTGTCAAGAGACCTACTTCAGCAGTCACTTTGGACCTGTGATGAGGGTAAACTAAGCCCAAAACAGCCCTTAACCTTCACAATTTGTCCTCCAATCTATGGCCAGTTCAGAGATAATATGATGGTAGTTTGATGTCCATGGATGCTAAAATGACTCTCACACACCTCTTATTTATAGACAAGAGGGCTTCGCGAATTACTTGAAGAGACATGACTTTTCGACCAAGCCGACATGACTTTTATATCCAACAATTAATTGTCAAATTCAAAAATTCATAACTCAAGTTCTAGAGCTCCGATTTGGGTGATTTTCAAAGAGTTGGAATCAACACGCCAAGCTCTATCACCTCAAATTTTCTCATGCTCAAGTTCTTCATGGTTTTGGCCCAAATCCCGATGGGTGAAAAATCCCATGCTTGGGTTCCAAGCCCACAAATGACTCTTGTGACACTTTGCCCTCCAAAATCCAAACCCTAGGGCTTGCATTACCTCCCAAGCTACACAAAAGTCAACAAAGTACAATAATGCTTAAGGCTCCAACCCTAGACGAAGACACCAATATTCAATCAACTAGGCTCTGACCTATATGATGCCAAGCTCCAACTTGGCCTTTACAAGGCTTCAACCGTATATTCCACAAGACTCCAACCTTGTCGTTATGAGGCTCCAACCTCTAGGGCTCCAACCCTCTCCACTGGCACAGGCTCCAATCTGATCCTCTTGAGGGTTCCTATCCTCTAGGGCTCCAACCCTCTACGCAATTCTTCAAGACAAGTAAAATGCTTCTTCAAGGCTTCCTCAATACCTTTTGCAACAAGCCTTGACAATCTTCAATACTGCTTTCAGTCAATCTTCAAGAATCCTTCTTTCATCAATGACAACTTTATCAACCTCAAAAAATTTCTCCAAAACTCTTCATGATACCCAAAACAAGTTTCTTCAATTTACTCCATGAGGGTTTCAATTATGCATCAAGGTCTCCCAAAAACTTACAAGATCAAATTCTCTACAAGGAATCAAGAACTACTTCAGAAAAGCACAATAGATCAATTCCAAATAGTCTTCAAGAACTCCTCAAAAGTTCTCCAAGATACTCTTCAAAGTCTGCTCCTAAAATCAATAAGTTTCAATAATGCCCAACAATCCTTCAATCTATACTTCAAGGAAACCTCCAGCTTCAAAGGTGGTTCATGAGATATTTTCCCAAAAAAAATCAACAAAAGATCTGCAATTTGTACTCCAACTGGTTTGAGATGGTCTGCAGCTTTTGTGCTCTACTTTGAGGCTTCAACTCCATCACCTGAGATGGTATGCAACTTCAATTATGCTTGATCCAAGATTTATTTGAGTTGAATGCAATGATTGTCAAGTTTGAGGTCTATTTTCTAGTTTTGAGTCAAGTGAGAGTTTTGTTTTCCTCTCCAAGCTTGGTCTGAGCCTTATATTTACTCTTATGTCTCGTCCAAGCCCATTATTCCAATCTTTTGAATAGTCTGAGCCCTATTCTTCACAAAACCAAGGTTTGTTCTTCCTTTAATTCCAAGTCCGAGATCAATCTATGTACAAATGAGAGGTTTTCACTTACCAAACATGAGGTTTGTTCCTTTTTTATACCAAGTTCGAGGTCTGACAGAGCGTAAATTAAGGTTTGTTCTCCTTATATGCTACCTCCAACCTTTGTTTAAGGTTTGTACCAAAGATCCGAGGTTGGCACTCTAATTCAATGCTTGAATCGAGATTTGATCTCCATATTTGAGGTAAAATCCAAATTTTGTACTAGTTGCAGAACAGAGGCCAAAGTCTGCAATAGTTCTGAAGTCCTTTATGAGGTGGCCGAAAACGCAACAGGTCACAAGTCTGAGTATGCTTCAGAACTCGGATTAGTTTTCTTCATAATTATGTGCCTTCTCTTCGCTCTTCTATACTTTATTCTTATATTTCTTCTTCGGATCCTTGGATGGGTTCTGCTCCCATCTATTTTCTCTATGCTTTTATATTTTACTACAAGAGCTCTACGTTCTACACAAAAAATTCTAAATCGATCTAATGGTCAATTCTCCTTTAGTTCAACAGATGTGAACTTCGGTTTTTCTTTTGTCTTTATTCACCGAGATTTGACCTCAAATTAGCTCGAGTCATCATTTATTAATATGATTTTAAATGGAGGAATCGTCAATGTTTGAAAGAGAAGTCGACCTGTAGTTGAAGTCAACTTATATAGTGAGGGAATTTTTGTATATATATATATATAACTATGTTTTGGTTGTAAACGAAAGGGATAGTGGTTGATTTAAATAAGATTGTATTAATAGGAAATAGGATGAGAATAGGAATAGATTAAGGAATAATTAAATTTTTAAGGACAAGGTCAGAGTTTTAGGATTTATTATTTTATTAGGGTATATATTTAGGACTTAGGATTTCTAGGTATTTAAGACTTGGGCTTCTATGGATTAGGACAAGGGTTAGGGTTTCTTAACACGAATTAGGGTTTAGGTAACAAATTAGGGTTTAAATAATTTTTGTTTTTAGGGTTTTCAAGATAGGGACTCTAGGGTTTCTTTAGTAGGACAATTAGGGTTTTGACATCATTAATAATGCTAGAGTTAAGGTTTGCAAGATAATTCTCTTAGGGCTTTATTAACAATCAATGCTACATTAGGCTAGGGTATTATTAGGATTTAGCCATCTTCAACAATGCCATATTGACATCAATGACAACTTTAACCAACGCTTTCACCACTTTTTACCACCAATGTAAATTTTATATCAAACCTTTATGTAATGTATATCAACCTTTAGATTATTATGACACCCTTCAAATAATGATCAAATATGCAAATAGATGCAAGCCTAAACAATGTCAATGATAGGATATGCTTGTATATTGATTTTCAAGCCAAGATTATGTGATTTTATCATTGTTGTAAGTGAATTTATATGGTTGTAGCAAGCATATCAGATCTGTAAATTAAGCCATAGTCCCCAAATACTCACTTATATGCACCCAATTTGACTTTAGATTAGTTCTCAATGCAATCTGCACCCTAAACAACCATGTTTTCTCTTCCTTGTCATGCGGCCTACTTCAGTGGTCACTTCGGACCTGTGATGAGGGTAAACTAAGCCCAAAACAGCCCTTAACCTTCACGATTTGTCCCCCTCCAATATGCGGCCAGTTCAGAGATAATATGATGGTAGTTTGATGTCCATGGATGCTAAAATGACCACACACCTCTTATTTATACACATAAGAGGGCACCGCGAATTACATGAAGAGACATGACTTTTGGACCAAGCCAACATGACTTGTTTGTCCAACAATTAATTATCAACTTCAAAAATTCATAACTCAAGTTCTAGAGCTCTGATTTGGGTGATTTTCGAAGCGTTGGAATCGGCACGCTAACCTCTATCACCTCAACTTTTCTCATGCTCAAGTTCTTCATGGTTTTGCCCCAAATCCCGATGGGTGCAAAATGCCATCCTTGGGTTCCAAGCCCACAATTGACTCTTGTGGCACTTTGCCCTCCAAACCCCAAACTGTAGGGCTTGGAGAACCTCCCAAGCTACACAAAAATCAACAATGTACAATAATGCTAAGGGCTCCAACCCTAGACGAAGACACCAATCTTCAATCAACCAGGCTCTGACCTGTATGATGCCAAGCTCCAACTTAGCCTTTATGAGGCTTCAGCCCTATCTTCAACAAAACTCCAACCTTTTCATTATGAGTCTCCAACCTCTAGGGCTCCAACCCTCTCCACTAGCACAGGCTCCAACCTGATCCTCTTGAGGATTCCTACCCTCTAGGACTCCAACCCTTTGCGCATTTATTGAAGACAAATACAATGCTTCTTCAAGGCTTCCTCAATACCTTCTATAACAAGCCTTGACAATCTTCAATACCTCTTTCAGTGAATCTTCAAGAATCCTTCTTTCATCAATGACAACTTTATCAACCTCAAAAGATGTCTCCACAACTCTTCATGATACCCAAAACAAGTTTCTTCAATGTTACTCCATGAGGGTTTGGGTTATGCATCACGGTCTCCCAAAACTTCCAAGATCAGATTCTCTACAAGGAATCAAGAACTGCTTTAGAAATGCACAATAGATCAATTCCAAACAGTGTTCAAGGTCTCCTCAAAAGTTCTCCAAGATACTCTTCAAAATATTGTCGTAAAATCAATAAGTTTCAATAGTGCCCAACAATCCTTCAATCTATACTTCAAGGAAACCTCAAGGTTCAAAGGTGGTTCAAGAGATATTTTCCAAAAAGAAATTCAACAAAAGATCTGCAATTTGTACTCCAACTGGTTTGAGATGGTCTGCAACTTTTGTGCACTGCTTTGAGGCTTCAACTCCTTTAGTTGAGATGGTCTGCAACTTCAATCATGCTTGGTCCAAGATTTATTTGAGTTGAATTCAAGGATTGTCAAGTTTGAGGTCTTTTTAAGTTTTTTCTAGTTTTGAGTCATGTCAGAGCTTTGTTTTCCTCTCCAAGCTTGGTCTGAGCCTTATATTTACTCCTATGCCTGGTCTGAGCCCTTTATTTCAAGCTTTTGCATAGTTTGTGCCCTATTCTTCACAAAAACAAGGCTTATTATTCCTTTAATGCCAAATCCGAGATCAATCTATGCACAAATCAGAGTTTGTCACTTACCAAATTTGAGGTCTATTCCTTTTTTATACCAAGTTCGAGGTCTGACAAAGCTTAAATTAAGGTCTGTTCTCCTTATATGCTAGCTCCAACCTTTGTTTAAGGTTTGTACCAAAGATCCAAGGTCTGCACTCTAATTCAATGCTTGAATCGAGACTTGAACTCCACGTCTGAGGTAAAATCCAAATTTTGTACTAGTTGCAGAACAGAGGCCGAACTCTGCAATAGTTCTGTAGTCCTTTATGAGGTGGCCAAAAATGCTACAGGTCACAAGTATGAGTATGCTTCAAAACTCGTATTAGTTTTCTACAGAATTATGTGCCTTCTCTTCGCTC
Source organism: Pinus albicaulis (assembly GCA_034641835.2). Lineage (NCBI taxonomy): Eukaryota > Viridiplantae > Streptophyta > Pinopsida > Pinales > Pinaceae > Pinus > Pinus albicaulis. The sequence continues at coordinate 991,623,127 of CM076583.1, forward strand.
TTCTATACTTTATTCTTATCTTATACTTCTTCTTCAGATCCTTGGATGAGTTCTGCTCCCATCTATTTGTTCTACGCTCTTATATTTTACTGCAAGAGCTCGACATTCTACACACAAAAAATTCGGAATTGATATAATGGTCAATTCTCCTTCAGTTCAAGAGATGTGAACTTTGCTTCTACTTTTGTCTTTCTTCACCGAAATCTACACCTCAAATCAGCTCGAGTCATCATTTATTAATATGATTTTAAATGGAGGAACCGTCAACGTTTGAAAGAAAAGTTGACTTGCAGTTGAAGTCGACTTATATAGTGAGGGAATTTTTGTATATATATATAACACTATGTTTTGGTTGTAAACGAAAGGGATAGTGGTTGATTTAAATAAGATCGTGTTAATAGGAAATAGGATGAGAATAGGAATAGATAAAGGAATAATTAAATTTTTAAGGAATAGAGTTTTAGGATTTTATTATTTTATTAGGGTATACATTTAGGACTTTGGATTTCTAGGTATTTAAGACTTAGGGTTTCTAAGGGTTAGCGCAAGGGTTAGGGTTTCTTAACACGAATTAGGGTTAAGGTAACAAATTAGGGTTTAAATAATTTATCCTTTTAGGGTTTTCAAGATAGGGACTCCAGGTTTTCTTTAGTAGGACAATTAGGGTTTTGACATCATTAATAATGCTAGGGTTAAGGTTTGCAAGATAATTCTCTTAGGGCTTTATTAACAATCAATGCTAGATTAAACTAGGGCTTTTAAGCAATTAGGGTTAGGGTATTATTAGGATTTAGCCATCTTGAACAATTCCATATTGACATCAATGACAACTTTAACGAACACTTTCAACACTTTTTACCACCAATGTAAATTTTATATCAAACCTTTATGTAGCGTATATCAGACCTTTATGTAGCGTATATCAGCCCTTAAATTATTATGACAACCTTCAAATAATGATCAAATATGCAAATAGATGCAAGCCTAAACAATGTCAATGATAGAATATGCTTGGAAATTGATTATCAAGCCAAGATTATGTGATTTTATCACTGTTATAAGTGAATTTATATGTCTGTAGCAAACATATCAGATCTGTAAATTAACCCAAAGTCCACAAATACTCACTTATATGCACCCAATTTGACTTTAGATTAATTATCAATGCCTTACGTAAATTATTTAGTGCATTTAGGCTTGATTTAGATGTATTTAAGCCCTGAATATAATGTTGTCACAGAATGCTTCAGAAATTGAAATGAGAACAGTGATAGGTATAAAGGGTTAGAGAGAAAACCAAGAGGCCTAGTGCCCTTGTACATGACTAGAGAGGCTCCTAATGAACTTGAAAACCTGCAACCACCAAGTTAAAGCATGTCATAAAATATTCCTCTTACGCACTCTTTAATGCATATGTTACATTCTCTCCGTTACGGCATAAATTACGAAGGCATGCATACCTCCTTAGTGGCATGAGTTACAAAGGCATGTGTCCCTCCCTAAATGGCATATGTAACTCCTCCTCAAGGCATGTCTATTTCTCCTTCCTTATGACCAGAATTTGTTGTTCCTCCTATATATATGTATCTCATATCATCTCATTCTCACTACTTGTGCATTTTGAAAGAAGAATTTGAACTTGAGAGAGAGACTTGAAGAAGATAGTGAGAGAGAGACTTGGAGAGACGTGGAGAAGATAGTGAGAAAGGGATTTGGAGAGTAAGAGCGGGACTTGGTGAGCCAAGGTTGATTCAGTGTTTTACTGTTTCATTGTTGATTCAGTTGAAGGGAAAGTTGACTCAGTGTTTTCATCTGTTGCTGCTACCAGTGATCTTAATGCTACAGCTTGTTCAGATTTGGGTGAACTTACTCATTCTCTTGATCTCTCGTTGTACTTTGTATCTTTGTTGAACAATTGATATCTAATAGAAGAAGAATCTGGTTGGGTTTTTCCCTAGTCATTGAAGCTAAATTCTGTCTCATTTATGTTCTTCGTCGTCTTCTATTGTGTATTTGGTTTATGTTCTATCTACAATTGCTTAACTAATATTGTAACAGAAAGAAGTTTTTGAAATAAGTAATTGTTACAGCATAGAACATCAGAATTTCAACAAGATGCACCTAAGTCTGCACACAATGCATGTGTTTGCAACACATACTCAGTGTGTCATTCATAGATTGATAGAGTATATCTGGCCTCTAACAAATTTCTGTTGTATAATAGCACAATAGAATGTTGTTTCCAATTCAAAATAAGAAATGGAGTTAAATCACTTGGAATTTAGGATGATTCCAAAAGATGTGGATGTAAAATGGAGGTCCAATGATTTCTTGATGTTTACAGTTTTCCACTACCATGCATCTTCCTTTCCTGAACAATCTCAATCCATACAGCAAAAGCAAAGTGATAATCTGTCTAGCATAGAAGCAAAATTCAGCCTAGATTACCTTCTAGAAAATAAATATTATCATGCCAATTCTTATTGCTCCTCTTATCTCCTTGGTAACCACAGTTTAGGGTTTTCTCGAAACCAACAGCCCAATCTGCACCTCTACAACATGGCAAGATAGGCAAGCACTGAAGGTGAAGTTCCAATTATGTCCATGGAAAAGTCACCTCATGCTGGAGGATGGGGTAATGCAATACCCTCAGAGTTGTCGAATAGCATGAAGACCCCTCTCATTTAATTACAGAAAAGAGGCAGTGAAGGAGAATATCATGCATGATGAAACTACCAACATTCTTTTGTTCTCATGTATTGCATTTGCAAATGCTAAAATACCATCAATCAGTGGATCAATCTTTTGCATTCCACATGCAGAATTATTTCTGAGCCATCACTATTTTACTCTATCTTTGCTAATAATGTAGGAAGGGAAGATATACAGAAATCACGATAGTATGATTTTTTCTATTCTGCCAGCTACCAACTTACAACTACTGAGGCAGTATGACAGAACTAAATGCCACACATACATCTTCTAATAGGCCCACTAACCCCATTTGTGGACTAACTTTTCCTATTAACTGAAGCAATATTCAACAAAATCCAGACTGCAAAAATATCGCATTGCATACAAACAAAGAGAGTAAATGTGTATTTTATGGTCAAAGAAATTAAAACTAAATAAATAACCAAAGTGGATACCATCTGGTTGTTAAAAGCCCTTCAACTCCTACAGGCCCACGAGCATGTATCCTGCTTGTACTTATTCCAACCTGTTTTAGGAAAAACAAAAAATGATAAATTCAGCAAAAAAAAATATATATATTTTCGCTATTCCTTGGAAACTAAAGTATTATCTTAACTATGAAAAGAAAGATGCCATTACTTTTGCTTGGAAAGGTGGAATTAAATAGATAACCCATAATTTAAAGAAAATCAGGTAGCTTTTTCTTACCTCAGCACCAAGACCAAAGCGAGCTCCATCACAAAAGCGTGTACTCGCATTATGAAATACAGCAGCACTGTCAAAGAGTCCAGAGTGATCGTAAGCATGGAAATCCAAAAAAAAGCCCCACAGACATATCAGAGTAATTGAAGGGAAATGATAGTCAGGACCTGCTATAGATTGCAATTACAGTAAAATTTAAATCAATCTAATACTATTCTGGACCTCTTTCAGAAACCCCACAATGAAGATATCTTTAGCAATTCATCATTTGTATGTGCTGGCATCAGAACAATCCTTCATCATTTATACCTGGGATACAGCTGTCTCAGTTAATGACCCCCAGTTTAACTTCTACATATTAATGGTGTTCCTAGGTTCGCACTGTTGATGATATTAGCTCGGACAGGTACTTCTCCTTAGACTTGGTGTCTTAGCATGCAGAAGATGTTAGTTTGCCGTTTTGGGTATTTCCTTGAGAGGAGTAAGTGTTAGTATGATTGAATCCCTAAGTTCAATATAAGAAAATAACATTAATTAATTTAATTGATTAATGTTGGCTATTGAACTAAGTTTCCAAGGAAATAATTTAATTATTTAAGTGACTTAGATCAAATCTCTACCATTGATCTATATGGAATTGTAAAAAATCCTAGCTGTCTATCTCTTTGGAGATTGAGGGGTAGGGATTTAACCCAAAATGAAATCATAGAATAAGCCTAAGGGAGAGATGAAGACACATTGTGAATGAGGAAGCGATCTTCTCAGGGAGTGGGAGACTCGGTGATTCAAGGGAAGCAGAAACTGTGCAGCAAGGATTTTTTGGAAGGAGAATTTGTGAGGGCCAAGTTTTACGAGAGAGACCGAGACTTGGAGGAAAGAAGAGGCCCAAACTTTGTGCAGGCCCAAACTTGGATAGAGAAAGGTCGAGATTTCCAGCTGGCCACGTGGAGCAAAGGAAGAGGCTCAGACTTCAACCAGGGGGGCAAAATTATTCCAATCACAGCAATAAAGTGGAGGCTGAGTTATTGCAGGTGGGAGGCCGATATTTGCCAGGGCTGGGTCATCTTCCAAAGCAACCGATTTCCTTCGGCTGAAAATCCACTGGGCCATTTCTAGGCTGAAAAAAATGTTGTAATTTCTATGTATTTCTCTGTGGGTCAAGGCCCTAAATTTTCCAGACTAATAAAAGTGAAGGGAGATTTGTCATGCAGAAATTTCTATTGCTTTGTGGTTGATTTTCCTACTAATTTCCACTGCAATTTATTTCTGAAAAGTTAATAATATCAGTAAATTTATTTTACAGCAATTTTCAGATTTTATTGAGTAAACAATTTTATGGGTATAATACAATTGTTCAGATAAAAATAAATCAGACCTGATATTTAAAATTTAAAACTCACTTGGTGTAAAAGTTCTGAAGCCAAGTTGTGAAACCCCAGGGACAAGTTCAACAAACTAACCATTGCCACCCCCGTAGTATTGTCTTTTCTCTCTTTAAGCCAGCCCTCCTCTGGCCCAAGGAGTGCTTACCAAAGTAGGATTATTAAATCTATGACAAGGGGGCTCAAGGTGATATGAATAGATAGCTTAGCAAAATAATGTTTTTAGTATTTTGTAAAAAATGATGATGATAGATTGCTAATACAAGTGTCAATCCAAGGATTATGGGGTCAAATAACAAACAAACAGAGTTTGGTATCATATGGAAGAAGACGTAGTCGAGCCATCATCATGCGCTGACTAATCCAAGTAGATCTTTTAGGTCATGAGACAAAATGAGGGCCCACGAGGCATGCCATTAACACCAAAATATGAGCCAATAGATAATGTGCAACCATAGAATATTGGAGGAACCATAACATGAGATTATAATGAAGACAACCAAGAAATAAATCCTTTGATTGGATGGACATCCCAATCTATAAGTTACTCCTTCAACAAGCCATTAACATGTGCCACATTAAATCTTTATTACAACAAAATCTCATTCAATCATCCATTATCACATTAACAAAGTCAAGGAGGGTCAACCACATGCTTGGACTCTTCCCATTGTGCAAAGACTTTCCTTTGAGAGTTTACCCCATTGTTTGCACTTGAAACTGGATCTCGAAAATATGATATAAATTTTAAATCAAATTAATAAATTTCAGCTACAAAGTTTAGGAAAAAAATGTAATGTTCCTTTTTTTGGCATTCCTTATGACATGGTTAGGATGGACTTTCAGAATTGGGAGCGAACAGGTCACAGGTGTAGGTTGGCGTCATCCACGGGCCTTGGGAGCTTTTGGAGGGGTTTTGAGGAGTTCTTATGAGGTCTGATGGCATTCGCTTGGTATATTCCACCATCCACACAGTTTGCCTTTCGTTTCGTTGCATTCCGACAATTTTCAAAAAATTGAGCTATTAATGGGCCTAACTCAATGAATTATGCCTAAGGTGGCATTTCGGGAGGAATACTTGGCAGAACATCTTAGTCTAATAGCTCGTTGGAACTGAAACAAGAAGATCTACAGGATGGGATGGCGAGGAGTGATTTTCAGTGACCTGAGAAGGCATGGTGACCAATTGACCATTTTCCCACATTAAAAAAATATATTTAATTAAGGGAAATGTGCTCAATGATTAAAATAATAATAAAATAGAAGCTTCTAGAGGGTTCCATCATATCTATAAAATAGAGGAGGAAGGGCCATTAGAAAACATCTTGGATTTGATATTGCTTCTTGTATGTGAAGTTGAGAACCCGGTTCTCTACTCCATTGGTAGTTGCAGGACGAAAACCCTTGGGTGATTTAGAGAGATTGGGTGAGCACCCATCTTCCCTTGGCGAATTCATCCATAATTCACAGGATAGCTTAGCAGTGGCAGTTCAGTTCAGTTTTAGTGGGGGGCCTCGTTGATTTATGGTAGCATCGGATGTGCTTTAGCCTTGTAACTTTTTATATATGCTAAGACACATGTATTCCATAAAACCCAGAAATGGTTTTGGAAAATTCCACTTAGAGATGGTTTAATTGAATTAATTAATCGTTTTTAAATTTTTCCTAAGTCTAAACTTAGGGAAACTGATTAATTAAAGGGTATTAATTAAACTAAGTGTGAATCTTCTAGATAAAGTCATGGATCACCTCCAAGTTAATCTTAGCCCTTGATTATGTTTTAATCTTGGTCATTGAAGGGTCAACGGAAGAATATAAGGAGGGTGCGGGGCCTATGGAAAATAACGTTGAGCACATTGAGCATTTGGCATTTACGAGTTTGTGTGAGGAGACACAACTTTTGGTCATAATCGAATCACTAGGGCAGGGTTTGCTAAGCGATTTTGATTCAGTGATCGAATTCAGAGACATGCAGACGCAGAAACTGGTCAGGAGGACCAAGAGTGCATTTCAGAGAAAGGAAGAAGTGACGCAGAGAGAGACAGCACAGTCACCTTGAGGGGTGACGCAGTTCCTAAAAGAACTCACGCAGAAGTGATGCAAATTTTCTTTGATCCAGTCCGAAAATAGCTAGGAGCTGGAGTTTATGAGCCAGGAGGGCCAAAATCCAGTTCTGGATCAGCTTAGATCAGTTATTGAGTAGAGGTGACGCAGTTCCAGAGCTTGCCCATGCACGCTTACGCACTTCCAGCATAGGCATCACACAGAGGCAGAGAGGGGCTTCACCAGCGCTGTTCAGATCAGCCCAGGACTTGCAAAGTGAGGTATATCTCACAATTTCATCAACTGTCTAGATTTCTCTGAAGGGTGAGCCGGATATTGGCACCCTAGTTGTACTCAAGATTCTGCTGCTTAATAATATAAAACCCTCAGATCTGTTGCACAAATTTTCCCAAGTTGGATTTTTCCAGGGACTTAGTCCAAAAATAACTGTGTCAAATGTGGTTGTTTTCATTGCATTTTGTTGAGTTTGTTTCAGCACTTAGATTTATTCCTCAACATTATTTGTGTAGACTTCTTCAGAAATTACTTCGATATTTCATTGTGATGAAATAATTATCAAATAATAGGAAAAGTAATTCCGATTTGTTGCAGTAGGAATCCAGATTTAGGATTTTTCACATGGTATTAGAGCTTATTCAAGCTGAAGTGCAGGAGAAACAAGATTGAACCAACAGATCAGCGTAGGAGAGACTGGGATCTGCGTAAGCAGCAGCAGACCCTCCCAGAGATTACGCTGTCCAGGCCAGGAGGGAAATCCAATGCAGAAAAAGGCTCCCTCTAAGAGAGTTGATAGAGGGGTAAGCATTTTTTTAGTTGTAGAAGAGGCAACGTAGCAGACCAGCGTAGCTGAAGGACGCAGTTACTGCATAGCAGTAAGAGCTGGTGCATAAGCGTCAGAAAATTTTTTAAAAACACAGAGTGGGGATTTCTTGACCTCAGAGCGTTTCTTACTCAAAGAAGCTCAGTTTTCTCGTGCAGCATCAAAAGCAGTGACTTACTCCACAAAGAGTACATAAGTCTAGCTGAGTAGAGGGTTAGAGAAAGAAATCGATAGTTGAGGAGATGGCCAGCAATGGACTGCATGACCAAGATAGATTGGAGGGTGCCTCCAACTATGTTATTTGGAAATCAAGGATTGAGTTTCTCCTTGATGAGCATGATCTAAAGGCCCTCATTGAAAGCGCAATTGCAGAACCCTTAGATGCAGCACATCTGAGACAATGCAAGAAGAATATGGCAAGAGCTAAGCGATTGATCCTAGATGGTGTGAAGGATCACATCGTACCTCACATAGCAACAAAGAGCACTGCTAGAGAAATGTGGGAAGGGCTAGAAAAGCTATACCAAGGATCTTTCGAGTAGCAGAAGATGTACCTAGATGAAAATATGCGTAATACCAGAATGAAGAAGGGAGAGCATTTTGACTCTTTCCTGTCCCGAATTCAGGAGAACCGAGATTAGCTGTTAGCAATAGGGGCAGCTCCTAGTGACTCAGAGTTGGTAAGGCTCACTCTGAACTATGTTTCATAAGATTATCAGGTCTTTTTCCAAAGCATTTTCGGCAGAGAAAGACTCCCAGGATGGGAGGCGATGTGGGCAGCCTTGCAGCAAGAAGAGCTGAGGAGAGACCTCCTCAAAATCCATATTGAGGATGGCAGCAGCAGTTCGAAGGTCAAGAAGGAAGAGGAAGAAAACACAGCCCTTGCATCAAAGAGGCAACAGAAGGAGGAGTGGACAAATGGGGCATTATGCCACACAATGACCTCTTAAGAAAAAGGAGAGAGAGGTGAAGCAAGATCCTCAAGCCGGCGCTGCCAAGATTGAGGCAGAAGGACATTGTGCTATGTTAGCTCATATTCCGAAAGGAGAGAAATGGGTTGACTTGGAGTTGTAGATCTAGAATCTACAAGGTGGCAGGATCCTTGAGTATTTTCGGACTCTTGGATCACATGTGAGCTGCAATAGCCTAAAGACAGTAGCAAGATGGACAGTTGCAGCGAAAGATGAGAAGACAGTGCAGTGGCGAACAGTACTAGAACCTGATCAGCGCAGAGAGGGAGCAGCAGCATCAGCAGTTGAGCGCAGCATCATAGTGCTCACGCAGTGCAAAGCAGTAACAGCGCAGTATTTTTCAGAGAGCTAGTGCAGAAGTTAGCAGTAATCAGTCTTATTTTTCAGTTACAGATTTACAAGTCCAATTTCGAATTTTTTCTGTTGCAATTAGCAACAGTGCAGTAGCAGCAGTAGATGAGTAGCAGCAGCAACAGCGCAGTGCACAAGTGGTGCAGTGTAGTGTAGAGTAGTGCTCACGCAGTGAAGAGCAGTGCTCACGCAGTGCAGCAACATGGTTGCGGAATTCAGAGAGAGTTGCAGTACAGTGGCAGTTGGCACCAATATGCAGAGTCAGCAGCAGTACAGATGCAGCATTTTTGTGCAATATTGGTGAGCAGCATCAATAGCACAGTAGTAGATGTTGTTGAGATTTTGTGTATTTGGGGTAGCATCGCTTGTGCTCTAGCTCCCAAATTTTGTGGAGGGACTAGAGTACACTTGATCTACAACACCCAGAAATTGATTTGGGAAATTTCATCTGGTTTGGGAGATATTAAATTAATTAATTATTTTAATGTATTTCCTAAGTTAAAACTTAGGGAACTTGAATAATTAAAGTGAATTTAATTAAACATGTGATGAAATTGTCTTAAGTCACACGGATCACGCTTTCTTTTAATCTTAGCCATTGATTCAAGATCTGATCATGGTCGTTGATTTGTCAACGAGAAAAGTATAAAGGAAAAGCTTGGGGTCATTTGTGAAGACACACAAAGGCAGAGCACTGAAGCTAAGCTGAGATTCTAGGGCAGGCTTTGCTAAGAATACTCAAAAGTGTTTCAGCTGCAGAGAGGGGAATTTAGGCCAAGGGGATGATCTGATCCCGGGGTCTAAAATACACAAGAGGCAGAGATCAGCTCAAGGAAAGCGCAGAAGAGGAAAGCAACAGCAGCAGCAAGGACACTGCAGTCCCTCCAAGGACAGCGTGATTTTCAGCAGGAAACCCTAAGAGGGTTACGCAGAGACCCTAAAGGGCAGCGTAGTGACTGCATCACCCAGTCTGGGGTAACGCAGTCTCCTTCGGAGCAGCGCTGAGGGTTTGAGGGGCTTCAGAGGCTAACGCAAAGGGCTTTCAGGGGCAACACCGGGGTTTCTAGGCCCTAATATTGGCTAAGTTCTGTAAATCCCATTTGAGGGTGTGGATCAGTCATTATGTTGGCCCTAGATCAACCAGTGAGTTGTAGATCTAGTATATCTCTGTCGAGTTTTCCAGATATGGAACCCAGGCTTCTTGTATTCAGAAAATTCTTACTAATAAAACCCTCCAGCAGCCAGAGACCAATTTTCACACATTCAGTTTTTCCGGGGACTATTTGTCCAGAAATAACTGTGTCACTTTATCTATGTGTGCATGAACTTGTTCTAGATCTGGATTGGTAGAGATCTGTTACGTGTTTTGCTTCGATTTTAACTTGAATTTATTCAGTTAATAACTTGTCTAAGTAGGAGGAGCATAACCAGATTAACAGTAAATAATTTCTGCATAAAGTGTAAAGATTCAGAAATTTCTACATGGTATCAGAGCAATTGCATATCTAGGAGGGTCACCAGCAGAAGAAACTGAAGGATCCAACTACAGGAAGCAGCTGGAAAAGTAGCATAAACGCAAATCTGAAGGGACAACGCAGTTTTCAAAGGCAGATTCACGCAGAGGGAAGGGTGACAATGTCTAGCAATGTGTCCTAGCAAGCCCACGCAATTACTGCACAGAGGCAACTCAGAAACAGCGTTGGATTGGTCTGAAGCCAGCCAGTGTGACTTAGATCTAAATCTGTCAGATCCAGAAAAGACTGCAGAAAAGCTGCAGAAATTCAGAAGGTGCCCCTGGGCTCCTAGGCATGCTAAGCAGTTGATTATGGATGGTATCAAGGACCATATTGTACCACATGTAGCTGAGAAGAAGACAGCTAATGAGATGTGGAAGGCCTTGACTTCCCTGTATGAGGGAAATTATGTCCAAAGAAAGATGTTGTTGGAGACTCAGATGAGGTCATTCATGATGACCAAGGGAGAAGACATGGAGCATTTCCTCTTCAGATTGCAGTCAATTAGAGATCAGCTAGCTGCAACGGGTGCAACGGTGGATGATGTTGTGATAGTCAGGACTGCCCTCAATGCAGTCACAGATGAGTGGGAAACCTTTGTCCAAAGTATCTTGGGCAAAGCGGACCTCCCAGATTGGGACAGCTTATGGTCAATTCTACGTCAAGAAGAACTCTGCAGATTCACCAAGAGGCAGCACAGCCCTGCATTGAGCAAAGTGAAGAAGGAAGATGAGGAAGATGCATCCTTGGCATCAAAGAAGAAGCCAAAGAATAAGAATGATCTTTCAAAGATCAAGTGCTTCCAGTGTGGTGAAATGGGACATTTTTCTAGCAATTGTCCGAAGAAGAAAAGGGACAAGGAAGCATCTCCTTCCAAAGTAGTTGTGGCAGATGATGGGTCAGGAGATGATGCAACCATGAGTGCTCATGAACCACGGAGGTGGGGTGACATGGACATGTAGAGGAGCTACATGGAAGTAAGGCGGGATCCTTGAGCAGCTCATCTCTTGGATCACATACGAGCTACGGTAGCCTTAAGACAGTAGCGGGACAAGTGGAGAAATGGGTGCATAGATCACAGATGAAGCAAGCAAAGGCAGACCTGAAGACTGGAAGGAGTAGCGCAGAGCAAAGCAGCAGCAACGTAGAAGCAGTAGCAACACAGAGGCTGATGTGACTTCAACAGCGCAGAAGGCTTCATAGGGACAGCGCAGAAGGCAGCAACATGATAGATTTCAGCACAAGGGGCTGATGTGACTTCAGTAGTGCAGAGGGAGTCTGATTACGCAGGCAGAGTTGTAGTTGTATATCGTTCTTTAGATGCCAGCACAAATTTGTAGCCTATGGAGCTTCAGTGATGAGGATGTAGCCCATCAGACTTGTTTGTCAAAGATTGGGCAGGAGATTCAGTTGTTTCTCTCAACAACTAAAGTTGCAGTGTCGCAGATCAGCAGTGGCAGCGCTATGAGCAGCACAGATGCAGCATATTGAGAGGAAGCTGCAGTACAGAGATTGCAGTGGCAGTGGCAGAGTCATGAGCAGTAGTACAGAATGGCAGCAGCAGTGTAGAGTTGAGTGGCAGTAGACCAAGCTTCAACAGCACAAAACCAGTGCCCAAAATCATGTAATACATAAGTGTGATGTATTGCTAGAGCACACCCTCGATGCTAAGAGGGAGTGTTGAGATTTTGTGTATTTGGGGTAGCATCAGTTGCGCTCTAGCTCCCAAATTTTGTGGAGGGACTAGAGTACACTTGATCTACAAGACCTGGAAATTGATTTGGGAAATTTCATCTGGTTTAGGAGATATTAATTAATTAATTATTTTAATGTATTTCCTAAGTTAAAACTTAGGGAACTTAAATAATTAAAGTGAATTTAATTAAACATGTGATGAAATTGTCTTAAGTCACACGGATCAAGCTTTCTTTTAATCTTAGCCATTGATTCAAGATCTGATCATGGCCGTTGATTTTTCAACGAGAAAAGTATAAAGGAAAGGCTTGGGGTCATTTGTGAAGACACAGAGGCAGAGCACTGAAGCTAAGTTGAGATTCTAGGGCAAGGTTTGCTAAGAATACTTAGAATTGTTTCAGCTGCAGAGAGGAGAATTTAGGCAAAGGGGATGATCTAATCCTGGGGTCTAGAATACACAAGAGGCAGAGATCAGCTCAAGGACAACGCAGAAGATGAGACCAGCAGCAGCAGCAAGGACAGCGTGATTTTCAACAGGAAACCCTCTGAGGGTTACGCAGAGACCCTAAAGGGCAGCGTAGTGACTGCGTCACCCAGTCTGGATTACCGCAGTCTCTTCCGAAGAAGCGCTAACAGTTTGAGGGGCTTCAGAGGCTGACGCAGAGGCTTTCAGGGGCAGCGCTGGGGTTTCTAGGCCCTAATCTTGGCTGAGTTCTGTAAATCTTGTTTGAGGGTGTGGATCAGTTATTGTTTTGGCCCTAGATCAGCCAATGAGTTGTAGATCTAGTATATCTCTGTCGGGTTTTCCAGATCTGGAACCCAGGTTTGTTGTTTTCAGAAAATTCTTAATAATAAAACCCTCCAGCAGCCAGAGACCATTTTTCCCGCATTGGGTTTTTCTAGGGACTATTTTTCCAGAAATAACTGTGTTACTTTGTCTATGTGTGCATGAACTTGTTCTAGATCTGGATTGGTAGAAATTTGTTACATGTTTAGCTTTGATTTTAACTTGAATTTATTCAGTTAATAACTTGTCTAAGTAGGAGGAGCATAACCAGATTAACAACAAATAATTTCTGCATAAAGTATAAAGATTCAGAAATTTCTACAGATGTTCCAGAAGTCAGGACAGCAACACATTGATTTCTTTTGCTATAGCACTTTCTTCGCTAAGAGGGAGTGTTGATTTATGATAGCATCGGATGTGCTCTAGCCTTGTAACTTTGTATAAAGGCTAAGACACATGTATTCCATAAAACCCAGAAATGGTTTTGGAAAATTCCACTTAGAGATGGTTTAATTAAATTAATTAATCGTTTTTAATGTTTTCCTAAGTCTAAACTTAGGGAAACTGGTTAATTAAAGGGTATTAATTAAACCAAGTGTGAATCTTCTAGATAAAGTCATGGATCACCTCCAAGTTAATCTTAGCCCTTGATTATGTTTTAATCTTGGCCGTTGACGGGTCAACGGAAGAATATAAGGAGGGTGAGGGACCCATGGAAAATAACATCGAGCACATTGAGCATTTGGCATTTTCGAGTTTGTGTGAGGAGACACAGCTTTTGGTCATAATCGAATCACTAAGGCAGGGTTTGCTAAGTGATTTTGATTCAGTGATCAGATCCAGAGAGGGGCAGACGCAGAAACTGGTCAGGAGGACCAGGAGTGCATTTTAGAGAAAGGCAACAGTGACGCAGAGAAAGATAACGCAATCACCTGGAGGGGTGACGCAGTTCCTGAATGAACTCACGCAGAAGTGATGCAGTGTTTCTTTGATCCAGTCTGAAAATAGCTAGGAGTTGGAGTTTCTGAGCCAGGAAGGCCAAAATCCAATTCCAGATCAGCTTAGATCAGTTATTGAGTAGAGGTGACGCAGTTCCAGAGCTTCCCCACGCAAGCTTACGCAGTTCCAGCATAAGCATCATGCAGAGGCAAAGAGGGGCTTCACCGGCACTGTTCAGCTCAGTCAGGGACTTGCAGAGTGAGGTATATCTCACAATTTCATCAGTTGTCTAGATTTCTCTGAAGGGTGAGTAGGATATTGGCAACCTAGTTGTACTCAAGATTCTGCTACTTAATAATATAAAACCCTCAAATCTGCTGCACCGGTTTTCCCAAGTTGGGTTTTTTCGGGGACTACGTCCAAAAATAACTGGGTCAAATGTGGTTGTTTTTCATTGCATTTTGTTGAGTTTGTTTCAGCATTTAGATTTATTCCGCAACATTATTTGTGTAGACTGCTTCAGAAATTACTTCGATATTTCACTGTAATGAAATAATTATCAAATAATAGGAGAAGTAATTCAGATTTGTTGCAGTAGGAATCTAGATTTAGGATTTTTCACAGGCCCATGCAGCATTGCAGCAGATCCTTGAGGCCAGTTCTATCTCAACTATCTCAGCTATTTTCTCAATTTAGCGTATAAACCCCAAGTTCATATATATTAATAAAGCTGAGATTATTTTGGCATTTGTACGTTTGTATTGCATGTATTTTCCTGTTTAATTTTACATGGAAATCTTCTGTTAGTTGAATGGTTATTTTACGAAGAATTTTGGGTTAAGCTAGATTTCAACAAAATTAACCAAAATATTCTATTTGGGATATTACAGTGCTATCAGAGTTGGGGTTCCTGCCATCCAGAGGGTTTCTTACAAATCAACATTAGGGGAAGATCGAGTGTTTATTCAATTTTCCGGAGCTAAATTTTATTGCAAAGATTATATCGGTGTTGGGGAAGTCGAATCATCGTTGAAGAATTTGTTTTTATTGTTGTGACCCTCTTTGTCGTATCTTTAATAAGTCACCGAAAAAATAGACTGCACAATATATGTGAGTGACAAATATAAAGCCCAATTATTCTGCATTTGGTGAGGAGCCAAATTTTTATTATAGAGAGGGCTGAAATTTTATTAAGTTAGCGGTGAACTAATTATAAAGTGGCTGAATTTATCTTTTAAATCTGGGCCGAAATTCCATAAATTATTGGGTGTAAATACCCACTGTGTCTAGTTTGAGATTCTCTCTATCACTTAGCATATTGGAGGGGAAGATCTAATTGCACGTGGAATATTATTGGTGCAAAAATATTGTCACCGTTAAGCAAATCGATGGGATCACATTTGTCCAGAAATAACTGAGTCAGATCAATTGTGTGTGAATTTTCAAAGGCAGGCGTACAGGAGAAAATCAATCTGTTCTTCGTGATTGTAAGGGAAGCGCGTGCTAAGGCCTCTTGTTCTGTTCTCATTGTTTTTTTACACACAGGGGCCCACGCTCTCTGAGATTGATGCTGCTGGAATGAATCAACTTATAGTGTCCTCAGAATTGCCATAAGGGATGGTAGAACAAACCACTTCAGGAGAAACGTGAATGCAACATTAATACCAGACTGCTCATGCATATCACCAAGTTGACTTTGAGGCAATTAGTCATGCATAGAAAGTGTTACCTAAGCACAAGGCCAATCCGGTGTGAAGAAATACATCATGGTGGTTGGTACTAACCACCGTTTCCAACTGACTGAGAAGGGCCGAAAGAGAGTGTGCTCACCCCATATTGATAACAAAAGTCGAGTGGACCGAGTTCGAAGTCACCGCACAAAATCAAATTGGATGTAGCTTTGGGACATGCATGAATTGGATTGAGGGGTCGTCAGAGTGTCGACGGTATGTCTAAGTCACTGTTTAAGTGTGCAGCGTGGGGTCGAGCACATCAAAGAAACATTGTGGGTTGTTGCACGTCACCTTTTGCACATGGAGTTTATGGTGCGGGCCACACGGAACCACTCTGACGAGATTGTCAGCTAAGTGGAGCTGCTAGGCATGAACAGTCAACCTGTGGTGCAGGGATCATATCCATTTCATGATTGAACCATTTCCCCACAGAAGAATTGAGGCAGGGGTCCACGTAGAAGAGGCCACATCATTCTTGTAGCTCGAGCAACATTTACAACAACGCATGGACTGTCCATGTGATTATACGAATGCGTCAACTTCATGGCAGCATTATTCACAGAGCAGTCAACAAATGTGATGTTGGATCGAAAACATCTCTACCTATAAGAAATAGGCGACGTATTGCAGAATGCCATTAAAGATCTAAGCAGCATTATTCTTCTTCTTTTCATGAGCGGTGAAGGTTGTATGTTCACTTCCATTTCCATTTGAGAGTTTGTCTCTCTCCATCATCCTTGTTTCCTCTTGAGTGCATCTTGTCAACAATTCATCAAAATCAGGAATTATATTATTATTGAGAATAGTGGTATTGAATACATACCATGCCCGGGGAAGACCTCCAAGATCAATGACAGTGAAAATTTTAAAAACATTCTAAGTTCAAAAATCAAATCCATTTATAAATCACAACGTTTAGAACTAAAACCATTAGATATATTATAAATATGGAGACTGAAACACTGAAATGATGCATCCTCCCTCATACAAAAAGGATAATATCATAAATGATAATAGTAAGTACAAAAATGAGTCTCATCCATGATCACTCTACTAATATCATAATGTGCAGCATGTTTAACTACATATCCTCAAGTGGATCTACATTCTCTTCAAATTAAAATTTATTATCAATACACAAAATTAAAAATTAAAATACATAAAAATTAAAACTTAAAAAAATTTATATAAGTGGAAGTACCTGCTTTTGATCACCAAGGGATTATATAAAATTTATACGATTTTAAAGATAAGTTTAATTTATAACTGTAACTAAGATATATGTTTTAAATCTTAGTTTATAGACTTTTTGTATATTATAAGTTGGGAGTTTGTAAGCATCAAGCCCATATGTATCCAGCTTCTCAATAGACTTGAATTGTATGCAAATCTGATACCAGCAGTTAATATAATTTGATTTACAAAACTTCAACATAGAAGAAAAGGATCCTGAGCTCCCTTTCTTTTAGCAGAGTGAAAGACAAGAACATTTTTGTTGGCAAATAAGCAAGTCAAATTGCTGAGTGCGGCAGGTAAAAAGAGAGGTTGTTGAATTTATTTGGGGGCTGGTGTGAAGAAGTGGTAGATTTACTCTTGGCAACACCAGAGGAAATTCCACAGAATTCCACTTGAAATCTGCAGGATCTGTCTAGCTATCGCGGGATCCATTTCCTCAGCCTACGATCCGTTTCCTGCAGGTATGGATCCACCACGTTGACATATTTTTCACAGATCCAGGTGGATCCAGATCCGGATCTGGATGCTGGATCCGGTAACATAGCAGAAATGCAATAAAGCATTAGACAAACTTTGAGTAATTTCAAGGAATTCCCTAAGATGGATCCAACTTTGAAGGAGCTAAATCAGATAACAAATGGAACATTAAATGGAAACTTATTAGTGCAATTAACAAGTCATCAGTTTCTTTTATCACTAGTATGGCATGTTTTCCACAAGTCAAGACAGAAATCAAAACAAAAAGAAAAGTTTTGTAATATTCCTAATTAGCATTGCTAATTGGAATATTTCATTTTTTGTTTAATTTTGCCGCTTTAGCTAAAAATAATAAATAAAGTGAGAAATAAGAGGGGTCATCTCACTTTATAAAATAAAGTGCTTTCCTAGTTGATTGACGTTGTAACTTAAAGGGGTGGCTTTGGGGGTCCACACGTGTATGAGGGGAGGCCTCACGCTGACCCAAGGGTAACTGCGCAGGGTAAAGGACGCAGTTAAGGTTTTGGAGGGAGTTTGGCACTATAAAAGGAGGGGTTTCCACTTCATTTGGTATGCATGATTTTATATTGATATTGAGAGCTAGACTTCTGTCTGCTTCAGCACGCCGGTTGTTTAGTCGGTCTGCAGCACTGTTTAGTGCAACCGAGTGTCTCCGGTCGGAGATCTCACCCTTAGCCTCGGGGGACTTCGAGTGCTCCGGCCGTGTGTTATTTTCCTCGGTTTCACCCTTGCCGGACTTCGGTGCCCGCCTTCTAGTAAGGTTAGCTCGGAAAATACCTTCGCCTGGGCAAGGGCAGCGGAAGCCAAAAGTGTGCTCAGAGGAAGAAGCCTTCTCAGGTCGCGTATCCGGAAAGGAGGGACGCCGTTCCGCAGGGAAAGAGGACGCCAGCTTTGGGCCCTTGGAGGAGGACGTCGTTCCGGTGAGGGACGAACTCGTATCTGAGAAGGAGGGACGCTGTTCCAGGAGAAGGAAGTACGCAGATCAGGCTTAGAGAGAGGACGCTGTTCTAGGAGACAGTGGAACGCAGATCTGAAGGTATATTGATAGATCCAGACTTAGAGGTTACAGATCTGGAAGGGTATTTGCAGATCTAGTTCTGTAGGGTGCAGATCTGAAGATATAGCACTAGATCCAGCTTGGGAGATTGCAGATCCGAGGAGATATTGGCAGATCTAGCCTAGATCTGAAGAGATAACATCAGATCCAGCCTTGGAGGTTGCAGATCTGAAGAGATATTGTCAGATCCAGCATAGATCTGAAGGGATAACAGTAGATCTGATCTAGGAGGACGCAGATCTGGAGGGATAGGACGCAGATCTGGGTTGGAGGCTTCAGATCCAGTAGATCTGAGCATACAGGACGCAGATCCATCAGGGAGGACGCTGATCTGGTGAGCAGGATTGTGTGAGAGGGGCTTGACAGCGTTTTCCAGCATTCAGGAGCTGATCCATTCATC
Source organism: Pinus albicaulis (assembly GCA_034641835.2). Lineage (NCBI taxonomy): Eukaryota > Viridiplantae > Streptophyta > Pinopsida > Pinales > Pinaceae > Pinus > Pinus albicaulis. The sequence continues at coordinate 991,641,970 of CM076583.1, forward strand.
TGGAGGGTTTTGTGACTAGCACACCATCTGTTTCTGCGCTGTCACTAGCAGAGACAGCGTTTTCATTTGGTGAGGGTTTGGAGGATCGATATCAGCTATCTTTTAGTCTTCAGCTCATAGTTCCAGTGCATTCCAGCTTCAGTCTTCAGAGCAGTCTTCAGCCAGCTAGGACGCTGTCCTTATTTGCAGCCATTGTTTGTCTGAGAGGGTCTCCACTTGCCTAGGGCAAGGATAGGTGCACTCATTCTGATTTTCTTGTACTCCTCTGTATGTATTCTCAGATTAATAAAATGGCTTAGTTTTCTGGCATTCTATGTGTACTTGTTCCATGATCTGGTTCCGGCATTGTATTTTCTATATCTGTCTGGCATATTTCTGTGTATTACTGGTTATTTCCCTTTGGGGATATTACAAGTTTTTATTTTGTTACTGAATTGATCTAGTAAAGGAAAATAAAATTGGTGTATACCTGTCTACCTGGCGTAGGAAAACCTCCGCAACATCACGATCTTCAGTTATTATACAGTCCGTGTGAGCACTGAAAAGAAGGAAACACCATTTGATGTGTGGAAGTTACTCAGATTATAATTTCAACAGTGCATAAGATGTCAGAAATCAGTATCTCATCTCTGTTCATAATATATTGGTTAGCCAAATGTAACTTCAAATCAGACAATGAAAATAAACAAATACTATAGGTATAGAATGTTATAAAAGTTTCTGTTTTGTAAGAAATAGAGATCTATGCATTGTAGGAGAAATGCAAACTTAACATGTAAAAGATCCAAATCCAGATCCTATAAGAAATTAGAATAGATGCATCAAGAATAAATGACACACAAGTAAAATAGATTTTGGAACTGAGACAATACTACAAGTGCTAGACCTGTCAATCTAATTTACCTTTAAATAAGACCTCAATGTACATGCAAGGCATTTTCACTTTAATATGTTGTACAGGTTTCCTTTCTGTCAAGAAGCAGAGGTACAAACCTAGATCCTAAAAGTTTCACAATCAATAAGAGTTTAACTTCCGATGTTACAAACCTAGATCCTAAAAGCTTACAAGTAGGGAAACAAGCCACATCACAAGTATCATGAATGCTGATAAAACTAATATTTTTCCATGAATCTAAAGCAAAGTTATCAAGGGAATCAAAGAAACCTGAATAGAGAGTACAAATTGTTACTCTCTAAAAATCAAAGGGCCATTCTATATTTTCATGGGCTTTCTTCTCTCACTAATGCATTAGGAGATCCTTCGAGTTAAGTGACAGTAACAGGTTGAGGAGAAAGACTGGGATTTTGTGCCCCTTTTGTGAGCCTGATTTGGAAAACATCCTTAACTAGAAGAAAACACCCTCCATCTAGCTTCATGAACACTCAATTAGGGCACACCAACTGGATAAGAAAATCCCAAAGCATGCTAAGTCAAGCACCCTCCTTCCATACACTAGAAAAGCAACCAAGTCAGCACCTGGAAAACCACTAGAACCTTTGGAAATATGTCACCCTAGGACTGTCAGAAATATGTGAATCTGAATGGTATCTTCCAGGAATCACATAAAGTGAAGCACCCTCTTCCTCCCAGGAGTAAACACCTGAACAAAGAGTACATATTTTTACCCTCTAAAAGTGCAAGGACCATTCTGTATTTTCATGTTCTCTCACCAACACAGTATGCAATCCTTGCAGTCAAGTGACAATTACAGGTTAAGGGGAAAGACTTGGAGTTTGTGCCCCTTTTGTGAGCCTGATTATTTCTCACTGTAAAGACTCAGTCTCCAGGTTGAAAAGTCAAACCATTATTTTGAGAGAGAGTTTCAAACTACCCATTAGAAAGAAAATTATATAATACTAGTGCCTCATCTCATTTGTGTGTCGTGAATTGTGAGATCATCGTGCCATAATAAGAACCTTTTTTTTTGGAGCAAACTTGTCTTGTAGATTGATTCTTCTATTCTTCTTCATAGCCATATAAAAAATTGTGCTTCATAAGATAATTGCAGGTTTTTGCAAATTACACGAAGTTTGTGGATTGATCCATTGACAGGCTACAAAGTCATGTGGAAGTGGAAGGTTAGGGCTGTAGTTCTCACTTTTTCATTGTTGGGTTATGGTTATCAAAATGTAATTGTAGGACAAGCCTTATCGGGCGTTTCTCCATCAACGACAAAATCTCTCCTAATTCCTTAGTTGATCCATTCATTCAAGGTATTCCAAGAGGGAATCACTCCTAGTTGGGTTAGAACACTGGTACAACATCTTAGAGTAGAGTGAGGACAACTAGTCTTTTCGACTCCAAACTCACATCTCAGTCCAAACCTTGGCACGGACCTATGTTTAATGTTGAAATTCTGATGATCTATGCTGAATCAATTACTTGTTCCAAAAACTTATTTCTGGTGCAATATTAGTTAAACAATTGTAGATGGAACATAAACCAAATGTACAATAGAAGACAGCCAAGAACAAAATCAGACACAGAGAATTTAGGTCCAATGACCAAGGCAAAACCTACAAGGGGAACACCCAACCAGATTCTTCTTCTATTATATATCAATTGTTCAACAGAGATACAAAATACAACAAGAGATCCAAATATGAACACGTTGTAGCATAAGTATCACTGGTAGCAGCAACAGATGCAAACACTAAATCAACCTTTCCTTCAATTGAATCAACACTAAAACACTAAATCAAGCTTGGCTCACCAAGTTCTGCTCTTACTCTCCAAGTCTCTCTCTCAGACAATCTTCTTCAAGTCTCTCCAACTCTTTCTCAAGTTCGAATTCTTCTTTCACATTGCATGGGTAGGTTAGGAGAAGAGATGATAAGAGATAAATATATAGGTGGAGCAACCAATTCTTGTCATAAAGGAGGAGCAACACGCATGCCTTGAGGAAGAGTAACATATGCCATTTAGGGAATTGTAACTCATGCCATTAAGGAGAGAAACACATGCCTTAGTAACTTATGCCAATAAGAGAGGAACACATGTCTCAGTGAATTATGCCATTAGGAGAGGTACGCATGCCCTAGTTAAGGAGAGTGTAACATATGCATTATAGAGAGCGTAAGAGGAATCTTTTATGACATGTCTTTAATAAGTGTAAGAGGAATATGCCATGTCTTTAATGAGTGTGTAAGAAAGAGTGTAATGTATCATTAAGAGAGAGAGAGAGAGAGAGAGAGTTATGTAGTGCCATGTGAGTCATTAAAGAGAGAGGTGCGAAGAGATTGAGGTGATGAAGGTAAGGTGACTTGTAATTCATTTTAATAATAATATCATAGTATCATAAAGGATAATAATAAAAATAATGATGATGATTAAGTCGAGATTGAACTATTGGGATTGATTAATAATAAGTTAAGTGATTTTCCTTCAACTATATTTGCTTACCAATTGATGCAAGGTGATTTACTATTATTGGAAAGCCATACTTGAGATGCTAGATATGACTTTCTACTTTTAGAAAGTCACTACAGAAATGTCAAAACATAAGATTTTATTTAAGGAAATTCATCCCTGCGCTACCAAGTTTCAACATTTAACGGTCGAGTTATCTGGTGGAACAGCACTGGAGATAAGGGCTTGAAGGAAGGGATTAGCGCAGAGAAGCAGCAGCACAAAGCAGCGCAAAGGAAGTAGCAGCTACACAGAGCAACCTAGAGCCCAGCAGGAATAGTGCAGAGGCAGCAAGAGGCCAGGAGAGCTGACGCACTGCTAGGTGGGCTGACGCAATCCTAGGAGGACTGACGCAGGCCTAGCCAGGGTAGCGCAGGGGTAGCGTAACCCAGTCTGGGGTGACGTAGGCCCTTCCTGAGCAGCGCAGAGGCTGACGCAGGCTAGCAGGGCTAACGCAGAGGGCTTCAGAGCAGCACTGAGGTTTCTAGAGGCTGAAAAAGGCCAAGTTTTTTAAATCTCGTTTGAGGGTGTGAATCAGTCAGTTTTCTATCACTGAAATAGAGGTATTGCTTCTGTTTTTATTTCTCTGTCGAGTTAACTAGTTTGGTGCCCAAATCTGTTGTACTTAGAATCTGCTTAATAATAAAAACCCTCCAGAAGCTAGAAGCACCAGTTTTCCCGCATTAGGTTTTTCCGAGGATAGTTGTCCAGAAAATCCATGTGTCACTTTGTCATTGTGTAAGTTATTCAGTTTTAGATCTGCATGTGTAGGCTATTAATGTATTTACTTCGATGTTAATACAGAAGATTTCAGATTAATAACTTGTGTAAGTAGGAGAAGTAAATCAAGCACTTAACAGTAGGGTTTCTGTTTAATAAAGATTTAGAAATTTTCACAAACATCTACAATTTGCTGGTAATATTATTTTGGAGCTAAGGTTTTGTTTTTATTTTTTTTAATTGACCCCTCTTTTTCAATTTTTTTTAATAATTATAATTTATCTTTAATTTATAATTAAAATTATAATATAGTTATATAGTTTATAATTAATATATAACTATGCTAATAAATTATGTGTAACAACTGGTTGACCAGCGCAGCGGATCACAAATTCGTTGAACGGTGACGTGAACATTGGTCTGTATCGAACCGATGCAATGTTTGGACACACTCTTATGACCACCAGCCAATTGAGCAACAGAGAAAGCGGTGGTGTGAGACCGGTCGGAGGGTTTGTGTTAAGGGAGCAACACAGTACAACGCGGAGTAAGTAGCATAGGGGGTTGAGGGGCACGATTGACCATGGATGTCTGTTGTGGTCATGACAGCGGTGCCCATGGCTTGATCACTACAAAAGTATGGATAGAGCAATCTGAAGCAGGGGTGATTTACTAGGACGCGGAGTGTGGAACAGGGTTCGAGTGTCAAACAAGGCAGTTATCGAGGGGAACAATAGTAGGAGGGTCAGTGCAGCGGGTACACAGCGGTAGAGGAACAATATCGAACAGATCAACGTAATAACCTCAGCTGTAATGCCATCTACTGGAACACCCATTGCGGTTGCAATTTCCTCTATCTAGTTTCAGTTGCAAGTTTCAAAAATGACTCAATCAAATCTCCATCAATGAACTTCTTGGCATCTCTGGTGTACTTTTCATTACTGAATGACTGCCATTGCTCATCGTTCAAGCCCCCTATTCTTTTGATTACTTTGACAAGATTCATTTCCAAGTTTTCAAGAATTTTATATTGCTCCTGTGAAAGGGGTGCGATAACACCAATCATACCATTTATTGTCACAAATATAACTGTAGGTATGTTTAGATTTGCTATGTCTCTTACAAGTTCTACCAACTTTTGGCCCAACCTTTCCTCATGTTCGAGAAATATATTGCTATAGATCAATGATTTCCCACGTGACACAAAGCAAACATTCAAGCCCTTAGCTTGCAACCATTCTAACAGGTCTTGAATAGTAGGATTCCCATAAAAAACCCATCGATCCCATACAGACCAGTTTCGGTTCAGGTGTTTTGATATCTTTGGGGGCACAAGTTCAACCATAGAGAATAGAGGGAGTGCCAAATTTGCAAAAGTGTTGCGATACTTTTCAACCTTGTGGCCTAATATAACCTTGTAAAGTTCCAAACACACTAGTCTAGTGGCCATTGTAGTGGTAGTTGCAATTGCAGGAATTATTCTTCCAACTATGAACTTGGCCCTGAGCTTATCCACCTCGGGCATGTTATAGTTCCTTGCTCTCATACTAGCAAGTCTAGCTATAAGCTCCATGTGATAATTGGTATCCTTTTCAAATTGAATAGGATTCATGCGAAAACCTGAAGGCAGATTTTTAATACCACTTTCTCATGTGATGATCAGTTTATCAATCAATGTAATATCACCATCAACAGATGCAGAAGGGTTCACATATGTAGCTTTCTCATCTGTCACAATTTTCACCCCTTCTTATGTCTTGAAAACTGGAATATACACTCTATCTACCATCTCTGCTAATCTCCTTGAATTTGAAGCCCAGTCAGGAATGGGAATGCCATATGTATTAGCTCTTAAGATTGAGGCTGCAAGAATTAGGGACATGTGACTGGGATCATGGGAAGTAAAGTTCGGGGGATTTGGGAAATGCTTGGGAGCAGACCAGAATGGTGCACCTGTGCTTGTGGTTTCATTATCAAGGGAGTTGAAAATAAGATGCTCTACGCGATTTGAAAAGTAATCCTCAAAATTTTCTCTAGTCCAATAGATACAATCTTCAAATGTTAGGCATCCTTTTGAAACCAAACAATCGACAACACACTCCAGAAGTTGCATGTCCTGAGCATCCTCTGCAGACTTGATTGTTGCTATGTATTCTCCTGGTTTGGAAAGAAAAGCATTTACTTCAGGTGGATTTTGTCTAAAAGTCCCTCAAATTCAGACCTTGCCCATGTGAGACAGTGATGGATATTATGTGGAAATGAGTGAAGTGTGCACATGGATCCCTGCTTTTCAGGGGGATCTCGTGATGCTCCGTAGTTCTCAGTCAAATGAGGAATGACCATTTGGGTGTTGCATTTGATTCCCAGAGTTCCAAACTCTAGCAATGATTTTTGGAAGTACACACACCTTGAATCAACATACAGCCTGGCATTGACATTGTCCAGAGCATTTAATACAACATCAACCACACTATTCCAAAAAGAGTCGTCAAAGACATGTTCGGTATCTGGGCTCACGATTTTGCAAGGCTTCAATTTGCAACTTTGCATAGATTCTTTAGGCTGAATAACTTTGCTCGTAGGCAGCAAATTGCAATTTTTTTTTAATCTCTGGCCAATGTGTTTTTTGTGTTGAAATTTGGTTACCGAAGGACAGGTGATTCCCTAAGGCTTTGATCTTTGGCTTAGGGAAAAGTGTCCAAAAGAATTTAATTTTTCTCCTAAAGTGACTTTATAACTTATAATGTCAAATCTAATTTAAAAGTGACTTTACGTGATAAAGTTACTATGTCTAATTTTAAAGTGACTTTAATAAAGTCAATGTGAAATTAGAAAGTGAAAAGTGACTTTGGAAATAAATGACTAAGTGGATCTTTATTAAAGTGGGATGAATTAAAAAATTGAAAGTGAGATTTAAATGAGCATTTAATCTCAACCCTAGATCTAAAGCTATCTCAGCCATTGGATTTAGGGATTCCCCAAAAGTCACTTAGGGTTAGTTTAAAGGAGGAAAAGGAGAGAAAAGATCATTCATTCTTTCATGAGCAGATTGAGAGAAGGAAGAGAAGAGAGCTGGAGACATTTATGGTTTTGAGAAAGAGGAGAGGAGCAGTTCAACAAATCTGTACAGCAAGGAGAGGCTACACGCATTTCAAGGTAGCAATCCATACAGCAATAAATCAGCACAGTTTACGAGGAAGATTTCCATACAGCAGCAGTGGGCACATTTTGCGAGGTTCGTACAGTAGCAAGGAGGCATAAATTCCGAGAAGAAGCAGCAGTGTGCAACACGCATTTCGAGGCTGAGTTGGCACGATTTTCGAGGTTGAAAGAATCTTCTATAATTTTCGTACAATCTGTACAACAGTACGGAATTTCTGGCACGGTTTTCGAAGAGGATGTACAGCATTAAATGATGTTATCTCTTGCTGTAAAATTTATCTTATTACTGTTTTGCTGATTTGGCACATTTTCTGAGGCAGAGGCAAGCATGGAAAATGAGATAAGTCTGTACATTGTTTGTTGGAATTTTTCCTGTATATATTTTTTCTCTATAAAAGCATTTTCCAGAAATAAAGAGGAGCTTTCGAACTGGTTTTCCTCAAGAGTTGTAGGGGTTTTTCCAGAGTCATCTTGACCAAAAATCAGCGTGTCAAAATTCTGTGTGTGGCTGATTTATTTTTCTGAGTTTTTATTTCTGCATTTCAGCACTGTGAAATTTACAAAATTTGTGTTTTCAAAAAATATTTATTTTTTCCAGCTTTTTGAATGTATGGCTATGGGAATGGGCATTTAACTTTATGGGAGAAATAAGGAGAAACTGAAAACCGGGGTTGGGAACAGAAATTTCTACATTATCAAAGTCTGTTTGTTGAAAAGTGCAGTTTGGGACAGCAAGAAGAAAAATTACAACAATCTGATTTTTCACACAGAAAACAGTACCTTTACTACAGTAGTGTCTTTTTCAGTTTATTAGAACAACAAGCATGTCTTTGGGCTTGAAGGTGGAGGATAGGTTGGATGGGCATAGCAACTACAGTGTATGGAAGGAAAGAATGCAGAGCATCTTTGAGGAGGCAGAAGTCTGGGGTATAATGGTGCATACCCAACAGTGCCATGTTAATGTGCCTGATGACCCTGTTCAGCTGGCAGACTTTAATAAGAAGAATAACAAGGGCAAGAGATTGATTCTAGACGGTATTAAAGACCATGTTGTTCCTCATGTGAGAGGAAAGAGATTTTCTCATGATATGTGGACAGCCTTGACCAATCTCTACCAGACTACCAATGAAAACAGGAAAATGGTCCTAAGGGAGAAGCTGAAGACCATTAAGATGGCTAAGACTGAGAGTGCTACTGGATATCTCACAAAGATCACTAGTGTGAGAGATCAGTTGGCAGCAGTTGGAGAGGTCATTCCACCCACTGAGTTGGTGTGGATTGCAGTAAATGGCCTTCCCAGTTCATGGTTGAACTTTGCTGATGAGGTTTGTGCACGTGAGACCCTTCCCACTTGGGAGAGGTTCTGGGATGATTGCATACAGACTGAAATCAAAGAGAGCCAACTTGGGGCAGCCAAACCTGTTGAGCAGGATGAGGATGTAGCACTGTTAGCAGGAGGCAAGAAAGGCAAAAGAAAGAAGCAAGCTTCCACAAGTGTTGGTGGGGGCAAAGGAAAAGGTAAAGGTTAACAGAGAAACACGCAAAAGGACTATTCCAAGGTGAAATGTTGGAATTGTCAGAGGATGGGACACTGCAGTTGTGTGTCCGGAGAAGAAGAAGAAGGGGAAGAACCAGAACATGGCAGCATTAGTAAAGATAGGGGACTTTTCAGATAGCTTTGACCGACAGTTTGGGTTCATTGCTTGTGAATCCACTAGTGCAGGATCACCTACCACAGAGGTTGAGAGGGAGTGTGCATTTCCCTCCACTAGTGGAGCATCTTCAGGTATCTGGTATGTTGACAGTGGGGCTTCTCGTCATATGACAGGAGTCCGTGAGTACTTCTCAGAGCTGTCAGAGATTGGCACTGATATAGAGGTAGTACTCGGAGACGACAGCATTGTTAGAGTAGTCGATGTGGGGACATTGGCATTTGATAGGGAACCCAAACCTTCCTTGAAGTTGTCAGATGTTCTATATGTGCCAGGGATGAGAAAGAACCTCATATCCATCTCAACATTGGAGGACAGAGGGTATGAGATATTGTTCAAGAGAGGACAGGTGCTTATATATCCCAGGGGCACTCTAGCTGATTCAGCTAGAGTGATTGGTGTACGTCGTGCAAAGATGTACAAGTTTTCATTTCAGCCCCTCTTGGCATTGAGCAGTAGTTCCAGCAGCAGAGCTCACAGTTCAGAGCTGTGCGAAATTTGGCACCGCCGAATGGGGCACATGTATCATGGAGCCTTGAGGACATTGCGGGAGATCACTACAGGTGTGCCAGATTTCAGTATTGATCACATTGATACATGCAGAGGATGTGCTATGGGCAAGTTTGCCAAATCCCCTTTTCCCAGCAGTGACAGCAAATCGAGTGGGATACTTGATTTGATTCATTCCGATGTGAGCAGTCGGATATCTCATGTTTCCTTGAGTGGATATGAGTACTATGTTTTATTCATTGATGATCACTCCAAGAGGAAATGGATTTATTTCTTGAGGACCAAGAGTGAGGTCTTCAAGCGGTTTCAGGAGTTCAGAGCTCTTGTGGAGACTCAAACAGGTTGGAAGATCAAGTCCCTGAGGTTGGACAATGGAGGTGAGTACACCCTTGGTGAGTTTGTTGAGTATTGTGCGGAGGCATGCATTAGGAGGGAGTTCACAGTTCCTTACAACCCCCAGCAGAACAGGGTTGCGAAGAGGAAGAACAAACCAACCAAAGGGGTTGCCAAAGCCATGCTACATGATCAGGGGTTACAGTTGTTTTTGTGGGCAGAGGCCTGCAACACTATTGTATATTTACAGAACAGGAGTCTGCATCGTGCCTTGGGGCATGTGACTCCGGAGGAGGCTTTTCTGGGAAGAAGCCTGATATTGGTCATCTTCGTATCTTTGGGTGTATTGCATACTCCTACGTACCCAAGGAGAAAAGGACCAAGTTAGAGCCCACCGTAGAGAAGGGTATCTTTGTGGGCTATAGTGAGACCTCAAAATCCTTTCAAATTTATATTCCTGTACAGACGAGAGTTGTTGTCAGGCGGGATGTGAAGTTCGAGGAGGATAGGGCTTTCAGGAGGTCACGGGAGTTAGAGTATTTGAATTGGCCAGACCCTCAGGAGCAACTGAGTCAGGCACAGGGATCCAGTGGGCAGGGATCAAGAGGATCAGGAGGTACATCGATTACGGTGTCAGGTCCGTCAGTGAGCAGTGGCTCACAGAGTCAGAGGGGTGGTGCTTTGGGCAGCATGCAGAGCAGTCCACTAGTTAGTCCACTAATGGACAATTCACACGGTACTTTAGCATCTACAAGTTCAGGTTCAGGCAAGAGGACAGTAGACAGACATTCAGGAGCTCAGGCTCCTGATGAGGAGGAGGAGTTTTATTCTCCAGTGGGAGAAGTGTGCTCAGGGAAGAGGAAGCCCAAGTGGCTTCAGGATACCTTGAGAGAGGCCACATCTGTTGTTCGGCCGAAGAGGCCAGCCAGAGAGAGCAGACCACCTGAGAGGTTCTGTAGCTATACGGAAACGGTTGGCAACATCATTGACTCTGAGCCTTCTAGCTATGAGGAGGCAGCTATCCAGTAGGTCTGGAGAGAGGCCATGCAAGAGAAGTATTCTTCTATCATGAAGAATGATGTTTGGGAGGTGGTGCCGAGGCCTGAGGAAAAATCCGTGGTTACTTCCAGATGGCTTTACAAGGTAAAGCATGTTGCAGATGGCAGCATTGAGAAATTCAAGGCAAGGTTTGTGGCTTGAGGCTTCCCCAAGTAGAGGGAGTAAATTATGAGGAGACCTTCGCTCCCGTGGCTCGATATACTTCGATTCGCTCCATCATATCGATAGCAGCAGAGATGGGTTGGAAGATCAACCACATGGATGTGAAGACCGCAGTTCTCAATGGCTTCATACAGGAGGAGGTGTACATCGAGCAGCCACAAGGCTTTGAGGTGCATGGGAAGGAGTCCCATGTGTGCAGACTAAAGAAGGCCCTTTATGGCCTGAAGCAAGCTCCTAGAGCTTGGTACTCCAGGATAGACACATACTTACAAGAGATGGGTTTCACAAAGAGTGATGCAGATCCGAACCTATACTTTATTGTGATAGGTGAGGAGCCTCTCATTCTGGTGCTATATGTGGATGACTTGATCATTACGGGTGCAGAGAAACTCATAGAGAGCTGCAAGAGAGATTTTGCGTCGGAGTTCGAGATGAAGGACATTGGCTTGATGCATTACTTTTTGGGTTTGGAGGTGTGGCAGGAGGAGGGGCATTTCTTCCTGGGGCAGGGGAAGTATATTGTGGACATCCTTGGCAAATTCCACATGGAGGATTGTAGACCCATGTCGACACCGATGATCACCAACTGGAAAAAGCTTCACGCTTCAGATCCCGAGTTGGTGGATCCCACATTGTATAGACAGTTGATTGGTTCCTTGATGTATTTGGTCAACACCAGACCAAATATATGTTTTGCAGTCAACACGATGATTCAGTTCATGTGTGAGCCCAGGAGGGTGCACTGGGTTGCTCAAAACACATTTTGCGGTACTTGCAGGGGACAGTGGATTATGGTCTAGATTATAGGCAGGGAGATGGAGTGAGATTGGCAAGTTACACTGATTCTAATTGGGCAGGTTGTGCTTCTGATAGGAAGAGCACTTCAGGGTGTTGTTTTGGGTTGGATTCAGTAGTGATGCCATGGTTCAGTCGAAAGCAGCAGTCAGTAGCATTGAGTTTAGCGGAAGTAGAGTACATGGCAGTCAATCTAGCTAGTTGTGAGGCCATATGGCTTTGCAAGATGTTGTTTGGCTTATTTCGTCAGCCATTGAGACCCTTAATGATTTACTGTGACAATTAGAGTTGCATTAAACTCACGGAGAATACAGTTTTTCATGACAGGTCAAAGCATATCAGCATTAGATATCATTTCATCAAAGACTGTTCAGAAGGGAGTTGTGAAGCTTGAGTATATTCCCACTAATGAGCAGGTTGCAGATATTCTTACCAAAGCCTTACCACGGGTCAAGCATGTCTACTTCAGAGACAAAATGGGTGTGGTGAGGAACACCTTCCTCAATAAGAGGGAGTGTTGAAATTTGGTTACCGGAGGACATGTGATTCCCTAAGGCTTTAATCATTGGCCTAGGGAAAAGTGTCCAAAAGAATTTAATTTTTCTCCTAAAGTGACTTTATAAGTTATAAAGTCAAATCTAATTTAAAAGTAACTTTAAGTGATAAAGTTACTAATTCTAGTTTTAAAGTGACTTTAATAAAGTCAATGTGAAATTAGAAAGTGAAAAGTGACTTGGGAAATAAATGACTAAGTGGGTCTTTATTAAAGTGGGGTGAATTAAAAAATAGAAAGTGAGATTTAAATGAGCATTTAATCTCAGCCCTAGATCTAAAGCAATCTCAGCCATTGGATTTAGGGATTCCCCAAAAGTCACTTAGAGTTAGGTTAAAGAAGGAAAATGAGAGAAAAGATCATTCATTCTTTCATGAGCAGATTGAGAGGAGGAGAAGAGAGCTAGAGACATTTCTGGTTTTGAAAAAGAGAAGGAGAGGAGCAGTTTAGCAAATCCGTACAGCAAGGAGAGGCTACACACATTTCAAGGCAGCAGTCCGTACAGCAATAAATCAGCACAGTTTTCGAAGCAGATTTTCGAACAGCAGCAGTGGGCACGTTTTTTGAGATCTGTACAGCAGCAAGGAGGCACAAATTTTGAGAAGCAGTAGTGTGCAACAGCATTCCGAGGCTAAGTTGGCACGATTTTCGAGGCTAAAAGAAGCTGATGTAATTTATGTACAGCAGTACGGAATTTCTAGCATGGTTTTCGAGGATGTACAACATTAAATGTTATCTCTTGCTGTAAAATTTCTGTTATTATTGTTTTGCTGATTTGGCACATTTTCCGAGGCGGAGGCAAGCACAGAAAACAAGATAAGTCTGTACATTGTTTGCTGGAATTTTCCCTGTATATTTCCTTTCTCTATAAAAGCATTTTCCAGAAATAAAAAAGAGCTTTCGAACTGGTTTTCCCCAAGAGTTGTAGGGGGTTTTACCAAGGTTATCTTGACCAAAAATCAGCGTGTCAAAATTCTGTGGGGCTGGTTTATTTTTCTGAGATTTTATTTCTGCATTTTAGCACTATGAAATTTCCAGAATTTGTGTTTTCAAAAAATATTTATTTTTTCTAGCTTGTTGAATGTATGGCTATGGGAATGGGCAATTATCTTTATGGGAGAAATAAGGAGAAACTGAAATCTGCGGTTGGGAACAGAAATTTCTACATTTTGTAGCTCCTTTTGGCAATATAGACACCTCATGACTTAAAGGCTTTCCATTTTCAGAATCATCAATGTCTTCTTCAGTATTTTAATTTTTCTCATTGTTATGATATTGTTCATCTTCTTGTTTTTCAAGATAGTCCTCATCCACAACATCTTCATTTGGATCATCATCTTGATCTACATAATCCTCATCTACATCATCTTCATTTGGATCATAATCTTGATCAAAATAATCTTCATCGACATCATTTTCATATTCATCATTATCTATTACATCTTCATTTTCATTATCATCATTCTGATCAAAATCTTCTTCTCTTGCTTCACCTTGTTTCGTTTCTCCATCGCTATCAGCTTCCTTATTATCGCTTTCCTTTAGACATGTTGTAACTTTTGCATATGATTTTTCCCATTGCTGAAGTTTTTATTGAATTTCACTAAATTGTTCAATGAATTCAAGACGTAAACGTAATGGCATATTGTGCGGCAAACAACGTTCAAAGACTCACATGGTTATATTGTGCGACAGATAATGTTCAAAGTTTCACATGGCTCTAATATCAGTGAAGCAACAAAACTTATAGCCTGTTGACTTTAATGTAAAAGTACACAAAAGGTATTTGTAATAATATATATATATCATGTAGAAGGATGTTGAATGTTACAATGAGGACCTGCTTATATACTAGGCAGGTGTCCTTTCATGATTGGGCATGTCTTTTCAGACATGTCTTTTTACTTAACTAATGAATATTTAATATAATCATTACTTGATTATTTATTTTTACATTTATTTATATTCATTGTTATTGTATCTCATTTATATTTGTATCAGGTAATACCCGCAGTTAGTTTGGCATTGTTCTGTGTGATTTGAGCAACCAACAGAAGGTTGCATGCCCTAGAAGAAGGGTCGCAGGGTGGACTAGCAGGCCGAGGACCTCGAAGACTGCAAACAGGTCTAGTCGAGGGTTGAAAGGGCTCCCAGAAAGTGAGCCAACCTACGACAAAGGTACTATAGCAGACCAAGTTGAAGAGGAGGCATCTCAAAACTCTAGTTAGGGTAGGTCAAGGCCTACAACAGAGGATAGCAAAGGAAATGCAGCTAATCAAAGGCTACAAGAAAGTTTGTTAGGAAAAGGAAGGGGCTAAGAGCAAGGAGACAAAACGCTATAGTAGGAAAGGAGGGATAAAAGCTATAGCAAGTAGACAAGGTTTAAAAGAGTTGATCTTGTGATCTAAAGAGGACAGAAAGGGTTGGTTGCCAAAAACAAGCAACAACAAATAAGTCAATTTATTTATTCTTTGTTTTCATGGGTAGATGAGGTACTGATGGATTAGGCCTCATGCCTGGTTGTAGTCTATGTTTTAAAACTAGGTCGGCTTGACTCGGAATTGACCTGGTCGACTGAGCAATACCTTGCCTAGACCGACCAGGTCAATTATCTAGTTCGGCAGTCGTTTCGTTATTGAGTCGGCAGAGTTGGTCACAGATTTGGCCGATTCGATAACGAACCAATCGGACTGACCAAGCCCGACTTAAACTAGTAGGTCTCAGTGACGGGAAAAAAAGGTAGGTTGGGCGAACTTGAAATCACATTTTTTTCTGTTTAAACTATTTCCTAGCCCCTCTACCCCTCTCCCACAACTATAAAGGTGACCCAACCCCCTCATATTTCCTCATAGTTATCTCATTGCATTAGTGTGAGCATTTGTGAGGAGTTTGTGAGCAGTTGGGGTCGGTCTTTGGAGCAACATTGAGGAGGTTCTTGGGCAATCTTTGGAGCAACATTGAGGAATTGTTTTTTGGAGCAACATTTGCCATTAAGGAGTTGGATTTTGGAGCCACATTGGTTATGTGTTTTTGTTATGATCTCTATATATTACATGTATTGAAAAGTGTGTTCGGTGCCATTTTGATATAATAGATATATTCATGAGCATACTTTGATCATATGTTGTCTTCTCTCTATTATTCTAATGCTTTGAGTTTGGAAACATGAATGAAAATATTTAAAAAAATGCTTTTTCATAAAAAAAACTATTTAATGTACTTTTTACAAAGACCAAGTCATTGAATCAACTAGGTCGAGTTGATACCGAGTCTAAGTCCGAGTCCGAGTCGACCCTCGGCTTGTTTTGAGTCTGAGTCCGAGTTTTAAAATTATGTTTGTAATATTCAAAGGACAAACTTGTATTTTATTGTATATTAGCATTTGTATAGGGGTTATAAAGGTCCATCATCCCTAGTGCAGGAGCCCAATGATTTTCTTATTGATGGACTCATAAGAACATGTTTTGGGCCACATATCTTGAGTACTATTGTTGATCTCACTATTGATATATTATGTTGTGCAAAGTTGTTGATTGTTGGTCACTGCTAGTGTGTTTGTGTTCCTAGCTAGGGCATAGACCTAACCTAGGATGCAAGGAAATTTCAACATGGTTTCAGAGCTACTTTGAAAGACAATTGGATTAGAGTGTGCACAAGGATCAACATAAGAGGGAGTTGTGTTGACTTGCTATTGAAGGAAGAACAACTTGTCAATTGTAATTTTTTTATTGTTTTGGTAGCATCGGACACATGTTCTAGTCTCGATTTGAGTCCAAGAGGCTAAGGAACACGAGATCTCCAAAACCCAAAAAAGGTTTCGCGAGATAAGCATATGAAACGCCTTAATTAAATTAATTAGCGATCATTTAAATATTTCCTAAGCCTAACTTAGGAAAAGTGGTTAATTAAAGTGAATTAATAAAGGAGATCAACTTATGCTCTAGAAACTTCTAGAAAATGACTTGGATCAAGTCTAAGATGATCTTAGTTTTTGATAAGGATCTAATCGTGGTCGTTGAAGCTCTAGAAAGAGATTATAAGATCAAGTCAATGGGATGGAGAAGGAGACAAGAGGGGAGTGAGTTACCTTGGCAGATCAAGCTATCCAGTTATAGTGATTCAGCAAGGAAGAGAGTTTGAGCCAGAGAAGGAGAGCATTAGTGATTGAGGGAGCAGCATAGGAGAATTCTGGAGAGTTTCCCAACAGTTTTCTAGTGTCGGAGAGGCAGGAAAAGGCAGGTTGAAATTATTTTGTAGAGAGGTTGAATAGCTAGTGCAAGCTGCGAGAAAACCTTGTGCGAGTACTGGAAAGAGGGTCGTTTCAGTTGTTGAAGGTCGGGAGATCACCCAGAAAGTAGAGAGAGTCATTTCCTTAAGCAGAGGGAGGTTAGACGCCTCAGTTAGCGCTGAGAAGCAAGTCGTACGAATTTTCCAGGCAGGCAGTGTGAATTCCAACTAGGTCGAGTTGCCAAGGAGAGGGTTCGAGCAAGCCAAAGGGAGCTTGAATTGATTGTAGAAGGGAGAAAATTTCTCCAGTTTATTTTGCTAGAGTATTTCCAAAGGATTGTCAGTTGGGTATCCAGTTGTAATAATTTCTAATTTCTAATTTGTTGCATAATAAAATAAACACTCATCTTATGCACTACTTTTCCCTTCGGGGTTTTTACGGAGACAATTTAGTCCACAAATTATTGTGTCGATTATTATGTGTCTGCATCTATTTCTCAGTACCTGATTTTATTTTCTGCAGTGTATTTTTATGGTGACGATTGCAATTTTCAGTTATTCGTTAATTACCGTAAGCAATTAAATTGTTAATAATTAGGAGAATAATATCCAATAATTGCAATCAAGGAATTTTCACATGGTATCAGAGCATTGTTGATGAGATCGAAGGCTCAGAGGCGAAAGATCACTAGATCGTGGAGTTTCAAAGGCATATTTGAAGCAAAGAATTTAGATTTGTACAAGCCAACCAAGCAATGCGAATTGTTGGGCGAGAAAATCGATTTTCAGAGGTAGAGTGCAGGAAAAGTTCGATTTGCCCGGAGCAGAATTCCAGCAGGCAGTGGATATGCCGGGAAGCAGTTCTGGTGAGAAAATCAGTTGATTCGTTGAACAGATTTGGGTGCAGAAGCTTTGCAGTAGCAGATCTGCACTAGGACAGGAGGACAAAAGCACACTAAATAGGGAATTTCTAGAAATTCTCAGAGGGTTTCCAATTTCAAGGAGGAGATCCGAAATTTCCAGTTGCAGTAGGTCGTGCGAGTTTGTCAAACTAGCCAATTCGAGCTGCAAAGGTTACAGTTCGTGTGCCAGTACCTGGATAAGAACATCCAGAAGGTAGAATGAGTAGTCTCAATAAGTAGATGAAGGCAGTATATTAGTCGGAGAAGGACAACTGGAGGCAGATCTGCAGATTTCCAGAGGGAAGTGTGAATAACAAAAGAGAGGCCAAGCAGGAAGGAGAAGAATATTTCCCATAATTATGCTCCAGTTATTTGAGTTTTGATGATTTTGCAGCATACTGGAGATGGCCATATGGGATTGCCAGAGGAGGTCGTGCGAGTTAGCTAGAACACAGAACTGGGCAGCAGATGATCTAGATTTATGCAGGAATGAAATGAAATACAGATTTAAACAGAAACACAGATCGTTACAAATATATATCAAAGGACTACGACTTTCGATTGCAAACCTTTATCATAGGTTATCGGTATGCCCATTTCCCCCAAAAAAACATTGTTTAGAGCCTCAAAACAGCTCCAGAAGTTTAGAACCTGATTTAAATAAAAATAAAAATAAAATAAAATAAAAATAAAATAAAATAAAAATAAAAAAATAGTAAGTTGTGCTATAATTAAGTAAACCAAAAGAAACTATGGTGAGGATCCAAGTGGAATAGGCGAGTGGCCACCAATATCCACCTGGATCATTCCTCCCCCCTTAAGAAGCAATGTTCCCCATTGCGTTGAGTACCTCCATGACATGGGGAAACTTTTGTTGAACTGGGTCCATGGGGAGCCACTTGCCTTGGTGCAGGAGTTGGCCAGCTTTGACAAATTGATACAGTTGGATCATCTGTTTGTGAGTGTTCTTGATCGGTGTGTCCATCATCCAATCAATTGTGGCCTGTTCAATCCAGTCTAGGTTGAGCTATGTTGGTGTCAACTACTCAACAATGTATGATGTGTCCAACAATGGTGGAAAGTATGGTCGAAGGCAATCCACATTGAATACGGGGTGAAAACTAAGGAATGGGGGGATACTGAGCTCAAAAGCGTTGTCTCCCACAGCTTTAGTGATGGTGTAAGGCCTATATCGGAGAGGTTGAAGCTTACGATGGGCTCCAATGAGGCGCTCTTTCTGTAAATGTAACCAAACTTTGTCAACCACCTGAAACTTATGGAGCACCCGATGCTGATCATGTTGTTGTTTGTATTTGGCATTGGCTTTCTCCCGGATGTCGTGAACCTACTAGCGGATGTGCTATGGAGTATAAAAATTCTGGTAAACTGGAATAAGTATATTTATTATTGATAAAAAGATGAGATGATTACAATGGGGAACAACCAAGGCTTTAAATACAGCCTTATGGTGTCCCTTGGTGAAGAGGCATGATCTTTGATCATGCCCTTTTACTTAATAAACCTAAGACAACTACATTAAATAACAATTAATAAATTATACATAAACCTAAGGCAACTACATTAAATAATAATTAATAAATTATACATAACATTGCCCCTCTCTTAAAAGATGCTTTGTCCTCAAAGCATAGCAACGACAGATGTTGTTGACGAAATGCTTCAGTTTCCCAAGAGGCTTCTTCTTCGGGCAAATCCTTCCACTTGATCAAGTATTCCGTGATAACACGAGATCGTAGCATCTTTTCTCGGGTAGATAGGATACTTTCGGGCTCCAAAACGATCCTTCCTTCATCATCTAAAAATGGAAGTGTCGTTTGGGTTGACTGATGGTCACCAAGTGCTTTTTTTAAGCAGGACACATGGAAGATGTTCTGAACACGACATGTATCGGGAAGGCTCAAAGCATAAGCGACTTGACTGATCTTTTTGTGGATTTGATACGGTCCATAGAACTTTGGGGCTAATTTATGTTTCATTTTTTGTTTCAGGGACAATTGCTTGTAAGGTTGGAGCTTGACAAACACCTAGTCTCCAAATCCAAATGATCGCTCAGTTCTATTGTGGTCAGCCTGTTGCTTCATCCGATTTCGTGCAATATTCAGGTTTTCTTTTAGGACTTGGACGATCTTTTGGTTTTCTTCTAGCTGGTTTTTAACTGCTGGTAGGTTTGACTGGACTGAAGCGAGATCTTTCCATTTCGGGGGCTCATATCCATACAATGCTTGAAATGGAGTCATTTTTGCCGATGTATGGTAAGTCGAATTATACCACCAATCAGCGAGATGCAACCATTGAACCCACTTATTTTGTTTTTCTGTAGCATAACAACGTAGGTAAGCCTCCAAACATTTATTGACAACCTCTGTTTGTCCATTTGTTTGTGGGTGGTAAGCTGAGCTCATGTTTAGGTAGGTTCCTATATGTTTGAACAATTCTTTCCAAAAACTTCCCTTAAATTTGGCATCTTTGTCGCTCACAACGACTTTCGGGAATCCTTGTAGTTTATAAATATGTTTGCAGAATATCTCAGCAATTTGCTTTGCAGAGTCTGTTTTCTTTATAGCAATAAAGTAAGCATATTTAGTGAGTCTATCGACTACTACGAAGATCTTATCCTTTCCATCAGATACAGGTAATCCTTCAATAAAATCCATTGATATTTCTTCCCATTTCTGATTCGAAATATTTAAGGGATGAAGTAACCCAGGTGTCATAATATTTTCACTTTTATTTCTTTGACATTTGTCACATTCTGCGACATATTTTTGAATATCGTGACTCATACCCTTCCAAAAGAATCACTGACATGCATTGTAGTAGGATTTAAAATATCCTACATGCCCGGATGACATGGAATCATGTGATTCTTTGAGAATTATTGATATAAACTTGGAATTGGAGTTTAGATAAATTCTTCCTTTGTACCATAAGATATCGTTCTTCCATTCAAATTTTGAGTTTCCTAGGAGATTATTGATTATAGCCGACATTTCTGAATTTTTGGCGTACTCACTTCGAATCTCATTAAGCCATTCAGGAACAACAACCGAGACTGCAAGTAGTGTTGGTTCTTCATCCTTCCTAGACAAGGCATCGGCTACGACATTGTCTTTACCCTTCTTATGTAATATCTCCATGTCGAAGGCGGCAATTTTTTCAATCCACTTTTGTTGTTCTTCAGAGAGCATTTTTTGTTGGAGGAGATACTGAAGATTGTTATGATCCGTTTGGATGGAAAATTTACTCCCTAACAGATATTATCTCCATTTGGCCAATGCGTGCATAATTGCAAGCATTTCCTTGTTGTATGTGGATTTGAGACGCTCTCGCTTACTGAGCTTCTTGCTTTCAAAAGCGATAAGGTGCCCTTCTTGCATTAATACTGCACCTATACCGAATCCAGAGGCATCCCATTCGATGATAAATGGTTTAGAGAAATTGGGAGTTGCCAATACCGGTGCATTAGACATTACTTCCTTCAATTCTTCAAAACACTTTACTGCTTCTTCATTCCATTGAAACGAATTTTTCTTTAAAAGAGGTGCAGTTCTGTGTGCATAGTCTTTAATAAATCTTCGATAGTATCCCGTTAATCCTAAGAATCCTCTTAGCTTGGATATATTCATAGGTCTATTCCATTCCCTTATAGCCTTGATTTTAGAAGGGTCCACTTTTACCCCTTCATGGGATATTATGTGTCCTAGATATTCGACTTCTTCTTTTCCAAAGGTGCATTTGGATTTCTTAGCATAAAACTGATGATCTTCCAATAACGTAAGAACTTTATCCAAGTGCTGCAAGTGCTCTTTCCAAGTTTTACTATAAATTAAAATATCATCAAAAAATACTGGTACAAATTTCCTAAGATATGGACGAAATAATTCGTTCATACTAGCTTGGAACGTAGCTGGTGCATTTGTTAACCCAAAGGGCATTACTTTAAACTCGTAGTGACCTTCGTGTGTTTGGAACGCAGTTTTTGGTATATCTTCTAACCTGATTCTGATCTGGTAATAGCCTGACCTTAAGTCTAACTTAGAGAAGTATTTTGCGCCATGTAGCTCATCTAGCATTTCATCGATAAAGGGGATTGGAAACTTATTTTTAATTGTTATCTTATTTAATCCTCTGTAGTCAATGCAAAGCCGGAACGATCCATCCTTCTTTCTTACCCATATAACTGGGGCGGCATATGGACTCTTGCTTTTTGAGATGACCCCACATTTTAAAAGGTCTTGGATTATCTTCTCAATTTCAGTCTTTTGGTGATCCCAGTAGCGATAAGGTTTGATGTTGATAGGGTATGATCCTGCCTTGACTTCTATTGTATATTCGATTTACCTGTTAGGAGGCATTTTCATTGGCAGGTCTTGGAATACTTTTTCGTGTTTCTGAATTAGTCCTTGTATTTCTGGTGACCCTTCGCTGATCATTTTTGTAGATAGTATCTCTAACTGATGACATTGTACTATATAGGTTGGCACTCCTTTTCGAATCATCTTCATCATCTAGGATGACGATACGATTTGATTTTCTAGTGCTTGGAATCCATATAACTTGTGCTTCTGCCCTTCCCACTTAAAGCTTATAAACTGCTTCTGATGGTTGGCAGAATAAGTACCTAAGGTTTGTAGCCATTGAATTGCTAAGACCACATCTACTCCTCCTAGTGGTACAGTATAGAGTGGAGATTCTAAACTAAAGTCTTTAATCTGTAATTGACCTTATGGCATTTCCCTACCTGCTCAATCTTCTTACCATCGGCCACCATTACCTTCATATTAGGCATGGGAAAAGTAAAGATGTCGAGTCTTTTGGCCATGGTTGTATCTAGAAAATTGTGGGTGTTGCCGGTGTCTATGAGAACCATTACGTTGTTCTTCTTAATATGTCCTTTTAATTTTAGTGTCTGAGGTTGTGATATACCTGTCATAGCTAATAATGACACTTGTGAAATGCTTTCGTCATCTACTTCTGGAGAGAACTCTGGGGTGTCTTCCATTCCTTCTACATCTAAATCATCATTGTTAGAGTCATTAGTTGCTTCACAGTTATACATATTTTTCTTTTCTTTTCCATTAGCACACCTGTGCTTAGGGTCCCACTTTTCGCCACAACGTTTGGACTTGCCCTCTCTCATCCTTTGTATTTCCATGTTAGATTTGTCTCCTTCACGAAGATGTGGTGGGACATATTTTGTGTTATCTACATTTGTAGATTGAGGAAACCTTCATCTCGAATATACTCTTTTCAGTTTTGACCAAAATAACTTCTCAAATTTCTTTTCAGCAGCTTTTTCCTTTTGTCTTGCTAGTTCTATTGATGTAATGTTGAGAAGCTCGAGCTCTACTTGTATATGGGTTTTAAGTCCCAAAATGAAACACTGGACTAAGCGAGATTCTGACCATCCAGGTACTCGTGTCGCTAAGGTCTCCCATTTTCGAGTGTACTCATCCACATCTCCTTTTTGGCGTAATTTGATGAATGTTGAAAAAAACTCGTCTTCCTTTATACCTTGGAATCTTTTAAAGAACGCATCCTTAAATTTTCTCCAACTAATAGCAAGCGTCGTCTTTTTCCACCACATATACCAGTTATATGCTTCTCCTTCCATTTTCATGGAAGCATGCTTAATTTTTTCTTCATCACTGTCAATGTCGTAAATCTCAAAATATTCTTCGGCTTTATTAAGCCACGCAACACTATTTTTTTCATTACCGTCGAACTTGGGTAGCTCGATTTTTGCTCTTCGTTGATATGTTGCTAATGATGGGGTGAAAAAGGGGTATTGATTAGTGAATGCATTCCAAAGCTACTTATTTTGAGAATTTGCATTACTGTCTTCGTGATGGTGTGGGGAGTCGGTTTTTTCATTATGATCTTCTGAATTCCCTGAATCTGCTAAATTGTTTTGTTGATTATGTTCAATATTCGGGAATATTGGTCCTTGTGTCTGATTTATCTTGTCGCAGATGTCGGTTAGCTTTTGCATTGCTTGGCTATAATTTTCTGTGGACTCGCTATTGTTTAGCCAAATTTGTCTTTCTATCCGATTTGTCGTATCTTGAAGCTTTTTAATGTCGTTGGAATGTCCCGTAACTTTACCCTCGAGATCGACTAATCTTTTGGAGAAGTCATCGCAATTATTATTGATCTTATTCTCAAGATCAATCAATTTTTTTTGGAAATCAGCCATCGTCATTGATGAAATCATCGAGACATTGATGAAGTCATCGAGTGGGTCTGAGGTGGTGTATATTTATCTGCCAATTTCTTTCCTTTTTTTTTCTTTTTTTGCTTTTTTTTTTTAAATAATAATATTTTTTTTATTATTATTATTATTTTTTTTAAATAATAATTATTACTATTTTATTATATAAATTATATATATATATAATTATTGATTGTAAATTATATAATATATATATTATAATTATTAAAAAAATTCTTTCACTTTTTTTAAAAAGTACCTGTCCGATTGAACGTCACACCCTTTACAATTTTTTTTAAACAAAACTCATCTGCTTTAAAAAAATATACCTGTCACAGCGTGCAGTCAACGAGCCACTTAATTTGGCGGCGTGTGAAAGTTGGCAGAAGGAGGTGCAGTTGGACAGACGACAGGGTTTGGTTAGCAGCGTCGACGGCGGATTGTGGCAGCGATGGCACGATGGCGGAAGGTAGGATGGCGGCAGGGAAAGGCAGCAGCAGGGTCGACGGCGGAAGGTGGCAGTGGTGGCACGATGACGGAAGGCAGGATGGCAACAGGGAAAGGCAGCGGTAGGGTCAACGGCAGATGGTGGCAGTGGTTGTTTTGGACGCGGGGTCGTATGGGTAGCAGAAAATGATACGGAGCAGTGGCGAGGAGATAGAGGAGGCGAAAAGGAACAGCAGTGGGAAGAGGGACGGCAGATGGAAGGTGGAGCAAAGGGGCGAGAAAAGATAGGGGAAACAACGGGGAGATGGACAACAGCGGTGGTGGCGTCGTAGAGGTAAGGTAGCAGCGGGGGCGGAAGAGGAAGACGGTGGGTGAAAAAAACTAGCGGACTGAAATTCGATGGGGGTGGAGGGCTGGACGGACAACGAAAAAAATTCGATGGCGGTGGAGAGCTAGACGGACAGCGAAATTGATCACACAAATCCTGAAGAGTGACTGCTCTGATACCAATGGAGTATAAAAACTCTAGTAAACTGGAATAAGTATATTTATTATTCATTAAAAGATGAGATGATTACAATGGGGAATGACCAAGGCTTTAAATACAGTGTTATGGTGTCCCTTGGTGAAGAGGCATGATCTTTGATCATGCCCTTTTACTTAATAAACCTAAGACAACTACATTAAATAATAAATAATAAATTATTCATAAACCTAAGACAACTACATTAAATAATAAATAATAAATTATACATAAAATGCTAAATGCACTCAATAAACCTAGTGCCTTTATCAATTTCAGATTGAACATGGGCAGATTCTTCTTATGTAGTTGCAAAAGGCAGTGCAACATCAAGAGGGCATAAATGGTTGAAATCTCAGGCCCACTTCAAATGGGTTCTGGTCAGTTGAGCGATGGAGAGCCCTATTATAGTTGTGTTGCACATAGGGAAGACTCTCATCCCATGTCTGTTAATGCTTAGATTTGTACATGTGTTGTATGTGCACAATCATCTTGTTGACAACCTTTGTTTGCCCACCAGTCTAGGGGTGGAATCAAGGTTACTTGGGAGCGGGAGTGGAAGCAGGAGCAAGGAGCAACATTTTCAAAATCTCTTGGTTTGGGAGCGAATTGCGAGCGAATTTTTATATAATATATATTTTTATATATTTTGATGCATATATGTCAACAAAAGCATGTAGAATGATGAATTACATATAAAAAACATGAAAACATTAATTGAACCATATAACATCAATCATCTAGAAGTTATAATCCTCATCAACCATGTCCACGAGTTAGTAACATACAACATATCAAGTCTCATTATTCATCAATCTTAAATTTTCAAGCTTTCAAATTTTCGATATATCACATTTATGATTTATCATCATTGATCACTAATGTTGTAACTTGTACTTGTAACCATTACCATTACCAAGTAACCAAACGATAACAAAGAATATCTAACATGAAATGAAATGTTTCAACTTTCACGAAACATCATATTCATAACTCATTACCAATGAGTTATAATTGCCAACTTCAAACTTCTAACTTAAATTGTCATATATTGTTTACAAAAAATATCATAATAAATATGAAAGAGTCAACAATTCTAAAAACTACTAGAAACTAGAAAAGACAAGTAAATCTATTATCTCTTGCTAATACTTGGGCCTCTTTCTGCCATGAGAAATGTCTAATTTCTGAGAAAGCATGTAGAATGATGAATTAGTTATAAAAAGCATAAAAACATGGATTAAACCATATAACATCAATCATCTAGTAGTTACAATCTTCATCAACCACAGGTCCACAAGTTACTAGTTTTAATTTATATAGCATGTAAGGGTGTACATAACAAAAATAGCATAGAGTGCAATCCATCTCTGAACCGAAAATACATCAACAAACAGGCTCTAGATGGCCTCTATTGTTAGGGCAGCAAATGCAATGTTATATGACCAGGACCTACCTAAGTACTTATGGGCAGAAGCATGCAACACAGTATTATATATCCAGAATAGGACTCGCCATAGAGCATTGGGCAAGAGAATGCCCGAGAGTGTCTTCATAGGAAAGAAGCTGAAGGTGAGTCATTTCAGGATATTCAGAAGTGTGACGTATTGTCACATTCCATATGAGAAGCGGAGAAAGTTAGATTAGACTGCAAAAAAAGGATATCTTATAGGATATAGTGAGACTTCGAAGGCATACAGAATCTACATTCCGAGCAGCAGGAAGATTGTGTCAATTTTGGACAACCAGGTCCAAACTCCATGTTGTAATGCTCAGATGAAGATGCCAATAATTTTAATGGACTCCTCTTTCGGAGAGGTGCAAGATTTATCGAAAGATCACCTTGATCCGATGAGCAGAACATTTATTTTGAATTTATTCAAAATATGTGTAGGTTGGCCCGAAGGTTTGGAGCCCCAGCAGTTGTGTCACACACCCTCATTGATGGATATAAATTGGTCAACATTGGAGGACATTTTCACTCATCACATCCTCACACATTTCTCTCTCATCATCTGATTGGTTCGATCACCTTGGAGGCTCTTCTCTTCACATGTGGGAAATTTCAGCAAGGAGGAAATTCTATTTTCGGCCTAGGGTTTCTACCACAGCATTGACCAGCGTTGACTTTGGTCAACGCATGGTCAAATTGACCTGAAACTCTCTCAATCTTTCGATTTCCTCAATCCGAATTTTTTGGCACAATTCAAGAGGCTGGACGTTGACTTTCACTTGGCTGCATTGACCTTGCTGTTACTGCTGTTTGCGTTGACCGTTTACAAACAGCGTTGACTTTCGTTAACTTTTGGGATTGATTGATCTGGCTGTCCTAGAGGGTTGTGTGACACTTCTAGTTGGCTGACCGTATTGAGACTTTGTTGGTTGAAGCATCCTGTTGACCGTCGTAACGCACCAACACACTTATATATTCTGGCTTGTCTTCTGTCGATCTACTGGTATGTTCTATTAGCATTTTACTTTATTGTTTATGTGATTGCTGACTGATATTGGGATAAAAAGTAAAGTTGCTCCAAGCATAGAACATCTACAAAAATTTACATGGTATTAGAGTTGAGGTGAAGACAAAGCCCTAGTTTGTAGTAATCACCGAAGAAGAGCATGGGTTCCTCAAACTACAATGGCTTTAAGGCTGATGACAAATTGACTGGGAAGGATGACTTCCATGCCTGGAAGATGACATTGGATCTTCTGTTGGAAGACAAAGATGTAATGGACTATGTGCAGGGCAAAATCCAAGAGCCTCCATCCACTGCAACTGCTCCTACCAAAAAAAAGTACAAGAAGGGGGAAATCAAAGCAAAGCTGATAGTAAGGGACTCAATTCATAAGAGTCTGGTTGCCTACATCTCTGAACTAGGCACATCCAAGGAGATATATGATAAGTTGGTCAACATGTTCAAGGCCAACAATGTAAATCAAGTCCTATTCTTCAAGAACCAATTGAAGAATCTGAAGAAAGGCAGGGATAAGTCTGTTCAATCATATTTTCTGAAGCTGACCGAAATCAAGAATAATATGTTGGCTATTAGGGAGACAATAGCTGATCGAGAGATTGTTCTCACCGCACTTGGAGGTCTCTCATCCGAAGGGCATGTATTCAACACTACCATTCTCAATAATAATGTCATACCTGATTTTGACAAAGTATTATCGAGATGCGTACAAGAAGAGACAAGGATGAAGGAATGTGAAAATGAAGGAAATGTTGCCTTCGCTGCTCATACTAAGAAGAACTTTGGTGGTCCAAGCAACAAAGGAAGAGTAGGGGCCCAAGGAAAGAAAAGAAAGTGTTACACTTGTCACAAGCCAGATCACTATGCTAAAGAATGCCCTTTTAAGAAGGATTCTCCAGATGATGATGACAACAACAACAACAACCGGGGTAATGGAAATCAAAGGAACAACAGGTTCAAGGGGAAAAGGAAGGCTCCCTCCGGCGAAAATGGGCAACCTTTCAAAAGGTCAAGAAATTCCAGGTATGGGAAATCAAATGTTGTTGATAAAAGAAACGAATTCATTCTTGTATCTGCCCTCTTTGCTGCATCTACACCAGACACTATGGATGTCTGGTTGATAGATAGTGGTGCCTCAAGGCACATCACTGGGTTCAAGGAAGCACTTTTTGATATGGTTGAGAAGAATACTAATCTGGAAATTATCCTTGGAGATAATGCCACATATCCCGTGAAAGGGGCAGGGACAGTGACCCTCCACTTATCTCAAGGTCAATTCCTCTGTTTGCAAGATGTACTATATGTACCTGATTTGAATAAGAACCTTGTGTCTATATCAGCCATGGAAGACAAAGGTTTCAATGTGGCATTCATTGATGGGAAGGTGCGCATCTGGAAGAATAGTTTCAAAGAAGCTATCACGATTGGGTTTACAGTTGATATACTCTACCAGGTTGGAGGAAGTCCATTGGGAGCGATGACGTGTGATACTATCTGACAGACTGAACTATTGCACTGGAGGTTTGGACACCTTCACTACAAGGCCCTTCCCGAAGCAAGGAAGGTGGTGACGGGAATGCCTGAGTTCTCAAATGATCATGAAGGTGTATGTAAGGGTTGTGCCGAAGGAAAGAATACAAGGGGACCTTTCCCCTCAAGCATCACAAAGACATCTGATGTCTTGCAATTGATACATTATGATCTGTCTGGTATGCTGCCTGTGACATCCTTAGAAGGATATTCTTATTATATGACATTCATAGATGACTTCTCTCGCAAAACCCGGATATACTTCTTGAAGAAAAAGGATGAGGCTTTCAGGTGGTTCCGTACTTTCAAAGCCTTGGTGGAAAATCTGACATGGAAGAAGATCAAGATATTGAGGACCGATAACGGCACTAAATATGAGACGAACAAGTTCAAGAACTTTTGCAAAGAAGCTGGCATCAAGAGGGAGACCACAACTGTCTATACTCCTGAGCAGAATGGCATTGTTGAACGAAAGAATAGGACCATTGTGGAAGCTGCCCGCGCCATGCTCTGTGACCAAGGTCTTCCGAAATTTCTGTGGGGAGAATCTGCGAACACTAATGTGTACATACAAAATCGATGCTCGCATTCCGCTATGGACTCCA
The DNA here is from genome assembly GCA_034641835.2 of Pinus albicaulis. Classification (NCBI taxonomy): domain Eukaryota; kingdom Viridiplantae; phylum Streptophyta; class Pinopsida; order Pinales; family Pinaceae; genus Pinus; species Pinus albicaulis. Next base: position 991,671,325 of record CM076583.1, read on the forward strand.
AAACTCCTGAAGAGGTTTTCTCTGGTAAGAAACATGACGTCTCACATTTTAGTGTTTTTGGATGTCCTGTTTATTTTCATGTGCCGAAGGAGAAGAGTAGCAAGCAGGATGCTTCTAGGAAGAAAGGAATGTTTGTGGGCCACAACAAAACTTCGAAGGCCTATAGAGTCTATCTGCCTGGTCAAAGGGAAGTGGAGATATGCCACGATGTTACCTTTGACAAAGATGCTTCCCTGAGAAAAGTAGTCAATCTTCCAAAATATAAGGAAGATCATGAAGCAAGTCCTGGAATCAAGAAGAACCGAAGGATGAGACGATGCCCAATGCTGAAGGACCGATGGACCCAATTGATCCACCTCCTTCGATGAGGAAGAGACCATCATGGCTCAGGGACACTCTCGAGGATACCAAGGGACATATGGCCCCAAGGGGGACATTTCGTGAAACCAAGAAGCCGAATAGATACCAAGGGTTTCTAGCAGCCATGAGTACTATCGTACAATCTGAGCCTGGATCTTTTGAGGAAGCCGTAAAGCATCAAGTCTGAAAGGATGCTATGCACGAAGAATATGAGTCCATTATGAAGAATGATGTCTAGGATGTGGTTCCAAGACCAGAGGACAAAGCAGTTGTCACCTTGAAATGGCTCTACAAGATCAAGCATGGATCTGATGAAAGTGCTGAAAAGTGCAAGGCAAGATTCGTTGCCCGTGGCTTCTCTCAAAAGGAAGGCATAGACCATGATGATATATTTGCACCTGTGGCCCGATATACCACCATCCGATCTATCATAGCCCTTACTGCTACGCAAGGATGGAGTCTTCATCAGATGGATGTGAAGACCACATTTATGCATGATGCGATAAAGGAAGAGGTGTATGTAGAGCAACCTCTGGGGTTCGAAGTCCAATATCGGGACACCCATGTTTGCAGGTTGAAGAAAGCCCTCTATGGTTTGAAGCAAGCACCCAGAGCTTGGAACAAGAGGATAGATAGCTACCTCATGAAGTTGGGCTTCACTCGTAGTAATGTTGAGCCAAACCTTTACTTCGAGGTTGATAGAGAAAAGCCTCTCATTCCGGTGTTGTATGTGGACGACCTCTTCCTGACAGGTGCTGACCCACTCATTCATCAGTGTAAGAGGGAGCTCGCTGCTAAGTTCGAGATGAAGGACCTAGGACTGATGCACTACTTCCTAGGCCTGGAGGTCTGGCAGAGACCTAGCGAGATTTTCCTTTCTCAAGGAAAATATATTGTGAAGCTTCTGGAAAGATTTGGAATGGTGTACTGTAAGCCCGTGTCGACACCAATGGAGCTCAACTTTAAGAAGTTGAGTGGCAACGCTGCTGGGCCTGTGTTAGAAAATCCTACAGAGTATAATCAACTCGTAGGGGCCTTGATGTTCTTAGTGAACACCCGTCCGGACGTATGTTTTGCAATGAACACTTTGAGTCAACATATGGTTGAGCCTCATCAAATTCACTAGGTTGGTGCCAAGAATCTGTTAAGATATCTTCGAGGCATGATAAACCATGGGTTGAGATACACTGCCGGGAGCATGACACTCCATGGATATACTGATGCCGATTGGGCTGGCAGTGTGGTGGATCGTAAGAGCTCATTGGGATGTTGCTTCACACTTGGTTCTGCTTCGATATCATGGATGAGCATAAATCAGAAGTCGATGGCTTTAAGCACCGCGGATGCTAAATACATTGCAGCAAGTATGGCCAGTTGTGAAGCAGTTTGGTTGCGAAATCTCTTTAGTGAGTTGTTCGGGCATGTGCTAGATACCGCCGTGATACTCTGTGATAACTAGAGTGGGATTCAGTTGTCCAAGAATTCCGTGTTCCACGATCGATCCAAGCATATTGATATCAAGTACCACTTTATCTGGGATATGGTACAGCGAGGTGGCGTAAGGCTCGATCATATAGGAATTGATGAGCAGGTTGCGGATATTCTCACAAAGCCCTTGGCAAAGGTCAAGTTGCTAACCTTCCGGGAGAATCTTGGTATCGTGGAACGACCCTATGTTGAGGGTCGTGTTGGACAATGAGCTCTTGGAGCTTTGGGGGGCTTTGGGGATAGCTTCTCGGAGCTATAAGCAACCACAGGGCTAGGCTTGCTGAACCTTGTTGGTGTGCTTCTGCCCCACCATTATGATGATTGAGTTGGTTCACCTCTCATTATCTGTGCCTCGTATGCATACTACCCATTTGAGTCCCGGACACATGGGAAGTACCTCTCATTTGGCCAGTGAGGTGGGAAAAGCTAAAGACTAGTAGCAAAGACTGATGGACATATCAGAGATTTCCCTACTCTCTATCTAGGATTGCACGGTCCAACCACTTGATTTGGGATCAAGTATAGTGAGGTTTCAGACCTCCTACTGACTTCGAGTCAGATAAACTAACTTCGAGTTGGTATGAGACTCTTTTTGAGTCCTATAGAGGTTTCAGACCTCTGGGCTGAATTTGTCAGCCAGGGATGATGTATTTGTGACTGACCCGCTTCTGTTCTGAAATAAAGTAGCCAGCAAAGCAAGTTACGGCGGGATGACACACGATGTTTGGATTGCACAAGTGGATGGAGTTTGTTAATCTAAGTTGTCATTGATGTCAATATGCTAGATGATGACATGTGATCCTATGATGAAGAAGACAAACAATGAAGAATCCCATCCACCAAGAAGCCCATCTGTTGTCCTCTATTTTTTCTGCACCATCTATTGACCAATCACTTACAAAACATATTTCTACTTTTGAAAGGATGAATCTGAACATGAAACCTATCCCATATTATAAAGCATAATTTTAGCTTTCCGACAAGCTATTACTCAGCCAAAATCTCCAAGCGGTTTGAAAGTTATCAATCTTTTAAGTTTAGAATAATTTTTCTACTCTGTGAGCCAACCTGTGCTAGCCTCCCATGTCAACCTGCTTGTGGAGTCATGTCTTTTCGTTTAGCATTGATAAAACCACTATATATACAACATTAGGACTCCATTCTCCATCATCCTTTTCGGTCAATATCACATAAAATATTACCACTGTTCACAGCTCGTGAACAAAAGGGAGAAAAGCAGCTCGGAAAACAAGCAGAAAGAAGAATATACACAGAAAAGTGTGAGTTACCGTGAACTAGGGCACTGAGGAGGGTTTGAAAATTATTTTATTGGGGAATATCTATCTTAGGATTCAGATCCTCATAAAGAGAAGCGGATCACTGTAAGACAGCCTGAAGCTGTGGTAAATTTCTGAAAAATCCTAGTTAAAGGCTCCTGTTGTGAAAGCTTGATTAATATAACAGATTGTTTTGTGGAGCTCGGACTAAGCCACCATCATACCCTCAGACATCACTGTAACTCAGAGTCTCTGTCTCGGTTAAAATAGCTTAGACATGTTTTCATTACAGCCTTAGTTAGAGGCTCAGAGGCTCGGACTTGCGGAATATATATTTCAAACCTTTATCTTTGCAGCTTCGGACTTCATTACAACTTCAGACAAGTGTTGTTGGCTCGGATTGGAGGGACAAAACATAATTCTTATTTCTGTTAGATCAGATAAGGATTAAACTACTGTACAGACCTGTGTTAAAAGTCAAAGAAATTTTCTGTGGTGGCTTGGTCCTATAGTCACTCGATCTGTGAAGGCTTGGAGACAATCAAGCACAAATTGTTTGTGAGCTAATTAAAGCATTGAATGGTGCAGAAGTATTAGTGTTGTGTGGTGGAGCATTATGTGTGATACATAATTGATGGTGCAGTATGGTGCAAATTGGTGTATTGGAGCATTTTTAAATCAATAATCCCATAAAGAAGCAAAGAAGGATTGGTGTGCTTGGAGTAGGAGCTCCTAAAGACAAGATTGGTGCCTTGAGAAGATAGGGCCGAAGCCCTAGAGGTCGGAACCTCATCAAAGTCCAAGTTGGTGCCTGGCAACATGTTGGTGTCAGATTCATTGAAGGGTTGGTGCCCTCACACATCTCTTGTACTCAATTATTTGAAAAAGGATTGAAGTTCTTATTAATCCTTAATAATATTATACACCTCTCTGTTTTTAATTGTGAAGAATCTAACTGGCAAAAATTAACAATTGAAAGGAAATATTGATTCACCCCCCTCTCAGTATTTCCAACAGAGTTCTCCCTAGTTGAGAGGGAGTGTTAATTTTGGACAACTAGGTCCAAACTCCATGTTGTGATGCTCAGATGAAGATGCCAATACTTTTATTGGACTCCTCTTTCGGAGAGGTGCAAGGTCGATCTAAATATCATCTTGATCCGACGAGCAAAACATTTATTTTGAATGTATTCAAAATATGTGCCGGTCGGCCTAAAGGTTTGGAGCCCCAGCAGTTGTGTCACACACCCTCATTGATGGATATAAATTGGTCAACGTTGGAGGACATTTTCACTCATCACATCCTCACATTTCTCTCTCATCATCTGATTGGTTCGATCACCTTGGAGGCTCTTCTCTTCACATGTGGGAAATTTCAGCAAGGAGAAAATTATGTTTTCAAACTAAGGTTTCTACCGCAGCGTTGACCAACATTGACTTTGGTCAACGCATGGTCAAATTGACCTGAAACTCTCCCAATCTTTCAATTTCCTCAATCCACATTTTTTGGCACAATTCCCGACGCTAGATGTTGACTTTGACTTGGCTGCGTTGACCTTGCTGTTGCTGTTGTTTGCGTTGACCGTTGACTGACAGCGTTGAATTTTGGGGTTGACTAATCTGGCTGTCCTAGAGGGTTGTGTGACACTTCTGGTTGGCTGACCGTATTGAGACTTTGTTGGTTGAAGCATCTTGTTAACCGTTGTAATGCACCAACACACTTATATATTTTGCCTTGTCTTTTGTTGATCTACTGGTATGTTCTATCAGCATTTTACTTTATTGTTTATGTTATTGCCGACTGATATTCGGATAAAAAGTAAAGTTGCTTCAAGCATAGAACATCTACAAAAATTTACAGATTGTAGTAAGACGGGATGTGAAGCTCATGGGACATGGATCTTTCAGGAAATCCCAAGAGATGCCTCCCGGAGGACAGTTTGAGGATGTTCCTCTTGTCCATCAACAGCAAGGGGGAGAACCAGCAAGTGGACAGACATATGGGTCAAGCACTGTAACCAACACTAGTGTTTCCTCAAGTGAGGAAAACCCAGATAGTTCACAGCAGATGATACAACATGAAGAGGAATTGATTGAGCCACCCTCCACTAGTGGCACAACTAGTAGGGAGGCATGGCAGACACTGAGGGATGCAAAGGAGTTCATTGGAGCTCCCAAAACCGAGAAGAGGCAGCATAGACAACCTGACAGGTACCAAGCATTGGTAGCTCAGGTAGAAGAAACCTCCAGCTTTCAAGAAGTCATACAGCACCAAGTATAGGTGGATGCCATGGTAGAAGAGTACAGTTCTATCATGATGAATGATGTCGAGGAAGTTGTGCCTAGACCGGAGGATAGATCAGTTGTAGGATCAAGATGGATCTACAAGATCAAGTACGTTGCAGATGGTAGCGCAAAGAAGTACAAAGCCAGGTTCGTGGCAAAGGGGTATGCTCAAAAAGAAGGAATTGACTATGAGGAGACCTTCACCCCTATAGCAAAATACACCTCCATCAGATTTGTTATATCCCTAACAGCTCAAATGGGATGGGAGATTCACCAAATGAATGTCAAGGGAGCGTTCTTGAATGGGGTGATAGAAGAGGAGGTGTACATAAAACAGCCTGAAGGCTTCGAAACCCATGAGAAGAAATCTCATGTATGCAGACTGAAGAAAGCCCTATATGGGCTCAAGCAAGCACCAGAGCTACTTGCAGCAGTTGGGATTTGTTAAGAGTGATGGAAATCCCATTCTCTACTATTTGATGGTGGAGAATGAGCCTCTAGTCCTAGTACTATATGTAGATGATATGTTCCTTACAGGATCATCTAGGCTCATAAAGGACTACAAGAAGAACCTGGAAGTAGAATTTGACATGAAGGAATTAGGGTTGATGCATTATTTTCTAGGGATGGAGGTACAGCAAAAGAATGGAGAAATCTTCCTAGGGCAAGGAAGATATGCCACAGAAATCCTGAAAAGGTTCAGGATGCAGGATTGCCAGTCCATGACGATGCCCATGATAACCAACTGGAAGAAGATAGATGCATCAGGAGACAAGGAAGTGGACCCCACCTTGTACAAACAGCTCATTGGGTCACTCATGTATCTGGTCAACGCCAGCCCAGACATTTATTTTGATGTCAACACCCTTAGTCAGTTCATGGTAGAACCAAAAAGGGTACATTGGGCAGCAGCCAGGCACATTTTCAAATATGTGTGGGGAACAGTCGAATATGGGTTGAAATACACCTGAGGAGACGATGTCAGATTGAGCGGGTTCACAGATGCAGATTGGGAAGGAAGTTCAGCAGACCGAAAAAGTACCTTTGGGTATTGTTTCAATGTTGGATCAGGAATGATCTCTTGGTGCAGCAAGCAGCAGGAAGCAGAAGTCGATAGCACTGAGCTCAGCCAAAGCAGAATATATGGCAGCCACCACAGCAACATTCGAAGCCATATGGCTTAGGAAGCTTCTTGTGAGCTTGTTCAGGAAGAGGATGGAGCCGACTAGTGTTTATTGTGACAATCAGAGTTGTATCAAGCTCTTTAAGAATCCAGTATTTCATGATTAGTCCAAACACATAGATATCAGAAGTCATTTTATCAGAGACTGTGTTCAGCGTGGGATAGTACAACTGCAGTATGTCCCCACAAGAAATCAGGTGGCAGACATACTCACCAAAGCTCTAGGAGGGGCCAAGTTTGTTCACTTCAGGTAGCAAATAAGTATGTTAGAGAATTTGTTTCCATAGCAGAAACAGGTGATGTCTCAACCACAGATGCAGCACTTAAGAGGGAGTTGTAGTACGAATGCAGTGTCGGTAGTGGTAGTGTTAGCAGTAGTACAATTACAGCAGCAACGCAATAGTTGGTGGACAGGATGTCGGACATCAGCAGCACAGAGGGAGATGCTTCAGAGACGGAGCAATATGCAGCAAGGTGTATTGCAAGAGCACATTCGCTAAGAAGGAGGTTGACTTGGGGTAGCATCGGATGTGCTCTAAGTCTCAAATTTTGCAGAGAGACTTAGACACATGTATTCCCTAAGTTGCACGAAACAGGGAAACGGAAACAAGTTTCCGAAACGAGGTATGGTATGAAACACGACCTCCCCAAATTTTGGAAACGGGGAAACGCTTTCGATATATATATATATATATATATATATATATATATATATATATTAGAATTTAGGACATTTAAGAAATGTTATGTGAAATCATAAAACATACATGATAAATTATAATTTATTACATTCAAACTTCAAAGCATAAACTATTACATCACAAAAGACACTTTCAACAATTAAAAAAATAATAAAACACACACAAAGCAAAAAAAAATTTAAAAAAAACAAGTTAAATCGACGGAAACGCGATCGTACAGCCTGGAAACGCGTTTCCGGCAGTACTTGGCATGTTTCCCCAACGAGAAACGGCCCAGTACGGCCGGAAACGTGTTCCAAGCCGTACCGTATGGTGAAACGCTTTTTCGTTTCGCTTCTATGCTTAAACGAGGGTTGGACCCATGTTTCCTACAACATAGTGTATTCCAGATAACCTAGAAATCGTTTCGGGAAATTCCACCCAAAGACAATTTTATTTAATAAATTAATGATTTTTAATGATACCCTAAATCTAAACTTAGGAAATTAAAATAATTAATGGGTATTAATCTAAACTGTGGGTGTAACTTCTAGAAGAAGACGAGGTTCAACCCAAAATGATCTTATCCATTGATTAGTTTCTAATCTGGGTCATTGAATGTCAACTAGAAGATTATTTAAGGAAGCTTGAGAGTCATTTGGAAAACACACCAGGCAAATACTCAATTGCCCGAGTAAGATCGATTTTCTAGGAAGAAGAAATCGATTCAGAGGGAGAGTTGCAGCTGGAGAGGAGAGAGAGGGTTTCAGCATCAGTTGAGAGTGCAAGAACATGTGACGCAGTGCAGAGAAGAGACAGCGCAGATGGAGAAGAGAGACAGCGCAGTGCAATGACGCAGAACAACGGAGTCCTCACGCAATGCTAATGCAGTGGTGACACAAAAGGGGCAGCAGGGCCTCTCAGTGATCAAGATTCTCATCAGAAATTGTGAGAAAATTTTCTCTAGTGTCATCACAGAGATTTCTCTTCATTACTGTTGATTGTTCTTTGTACAAGAAATTTTTGCTGAAGAATAATAAAGAAACCCTCATCTGCTGCACCAGTTTTCCCACATTGCGTTTTTCCGAGGACAATTGTCCAAAAATAATTGTGTCATTCTTGTGCTAGTATTCCTTTATATTTGTCTCAGTATTTTAATTGTGAAGGTTGCAGTAGAATTTATTTCAATATTTGCTGAAGTAAATTCTATAAATAACTTGTTACTGGATTGATAAGTAGAAGAAATAATATCAGTCACTCTAGTTGGATTTCGATTTAGAAATTCACACCTAGATGAGCCTCCTTTATCATTCAGGAACCCATTCTTGTCCCAACCCCTGGAGGGAAATGAACCACCCTTACCTAAAAGGGGGTAATCATTGCTATATCTTACACATCATGCTTTTGTCCTTTGAGCCCCGAGCAATTAATTAGAGAAAATTCAAAAAAGGAAAAAGGCATATAAAGAAGGGTGGAAAAGTCAAGGTCGGGCCACCTCATGTACCACGATTGCTCCCTCCTATATATTATATACCCAGGTGTGGGCTTCCCCTTCTCTAGCTACCCTTGAGCCCCAATATGTGGCCCAGGACTGCCCCTCTCATTCCCTATGCCATTTCACTTCTTTATCACTTGCCACCCCCATTTGAGGGATGTATTGTGTACATATTATCCCCTTTAAGGGTAGAAACCGCCTAATAAGGTACCTAGTTAACCGCCTTTGGAGCTTGGAGACACTAGCAAATCCCAAAGCCTACTACGGAAGGGCATGCCATTATGAAGTGCCCCCTTTGTTGTCCATGGTTTGTAAACTCTTTTACACGATTACTCTAATGACGTGTTGTACTGGAAGGCTAGGGGACGCATTGGATCTTATACAGGATTAAAGGTTGTGTCCATTTGGGTTTGGTCTTCCTAAATGGGATCCTAACCTCCCATAGGGCTACATTGGCACATGTACGGTGTGTGTAGAGAGCCATGGGCCTCCACAGCAGCAGACAGCACTCCACAGATCCCCACTGATGTCCAAAGGTTATTAGAGATCCACTTATGGCACGAGGATGATGCACTTGGTACACTGTGCCCAGTATGCCCCACAGGAGCACCACACACTTGGCAGGTGTCCCAGGACTTGTACGATGACATGACCGCATTCATTCCATCATTTGAGCCCTTGCTGAGCATCTACAGGCATCTTCGATTCATATGGAGACCCATGAGGTGATTGGTGTGCCCCCACACCCATTGGGAGCACCACAGGTCTACCACTTAGAGAACAAGGGGCCACCCCCTTGTCCATCACAATTTGAGAAGTTTATTCATCATTATGGCACTTATGGACATTATCAGGACTTTTGGAGGGCCCCACGACATGCACATATTATTATTTGACCTCCTGAGAGGCTTGTTATTTCATTTATGAGCTAGTTTGGTGGGCTTGTCACCAAAAGTTAGGTTATTTGCACATTATTTTATGTTTAGGGGCTATTGTAGGCTCATTAGCTAAATCAAACTCCTAAAAGGTGTATAAATAAGGAGTTAGTTGGATTCATTTGTATCATCACTTGACTTGGGATCTCTCTATCTTTAGAGAACTTTGCATTTTTCCTCGGAGGACTATTTTTGGATGAAGGATGAATTCTGATGTATGGATTTGGGCTATTTCAATCTTGAAGCTTCTTATTTGCAAATGTGATGTTGGTTGGATATACTCTCTAACATTGTAAGTGAAAATTTAATGTTATTTTTTTGTTGCTGCATACAATTGAATTCCGTTGTAATTAGGACTAATTGTTGCATAATTGAAATGTGGAATTATGTGTCTATTTAGCTTATTCTATGTATGGGCCATTGTTAGATGAATGAAATGTCCTAGAGATCATTTATCTCAATAATCTTGCACCATTTGTATTTAGTATAAATGCTTGAAAGTCATTTTTCTTCTCTTTCCTACACTGGACGAAGTTGACTTTCTGTGCCTTCTTGAACAAGAAACTGAATCCTTCTTCATTATCATCCTTGAATCCATATCCCCAAGTGAATTAGGCATTGGTCCCTCAAAAAAGGGTGATCATTTCCTCCTCTTTTTCACATTTTTCCCTATTTTCCTAGGTCTAGCCCCATTAGGTCACCTAGGGCATCAATTTCCCGGGAATCTAGCCACAAGAAAACTTCAATCTCCTATAGGCAATTGCTTTGGGGGGTCCCCTCACTCTCCTCCGAATTTGTGCCAATTATGGCGGTGGAATCTCTGGATATCTCAAGCCCTAGCTCTAGGATCAAATTTTGTATAGGTTTTCCCAAGGCTACAACCTAGTAGGATCAAAATGGCATCATTGGAAGAAAATTCTTGTTTGATCCTTTCCCCTCACCTTGGTCAGTTTAGGAACACCATTGGGTGCCAAAATCCATCTCCTAGCTCGGGTCGGGTCCACTTGGCCTCGTGTGGTCCCATTCTTCATCAAATCTGATTTATCAAGGGCTACTCGAGAATCCAAGTTCCCAAAGTATTTTATGGATTAAGAACCTCCTATATAAATCTTATTTTCTACCTCAACCCACCAATCCTCATCCCCTCTCCCTAGAAGATCTAGTTCCTTGCTTAAAAGGAAAGCAAGCCCCATTCTTCAATCTACCCTAGGGAAAGAATTTCTAAGTGTTGAGAATTAGCCAAGGCAAGAGTTAATGCAAACTCTCATACACGATAGTTGTTTCAGTTACCTCCTTACTTATTATCCTCGTTCATTATTATGATTACGTTTAATACATCAAACAATAACATCAGTGACACAATAGTTAGGCTCTAAGCCAAGGATAAAACCCCTCCTCTTGAGGGCAAAACCCACAAAACTCTTCTTATAGACTCTTCACCTCATGAGTACAGTGACCATGACAAAACCTTGACTTAAACTTCCTCTCCTAGCCCAAGACACGGTCATCCTCCTTTGTGGCACCATGTAGCACCGTGTAGCATATTCCATCACCGAGACCTTCTACTGAACATCATCTTTGTACTGATCATCACCATGATTGTATTATGGTTGAGCTAGCCTTCTTTTACGCTGTATATATCTTGCACTATAACAATGTCTTCTCTCTGCACTCCTTGTAGAGACATTTCTCATACTGTCATGATTTATCACAAAACTTAACCAATATGTTAAGACCCAAAACAGAGATATACTAAAGCTCTTTTATGTTCGTTGAATAGTTTCCCTTCTTCACATCATATCACAGACCTTAAGCACACCTTTTTCTCCATATGCACTGAACTAGAATCCGAACTGTGTTAAGTATCTGAACTGTGGAACCCATCTGAAAGCTTCAGGAGATGTCTGAACTATATATGCTATTGAAATAAGTCGGGGTTCCTTTATATAGTGGTTGGAGCCTATAAATGAGCCGACATGAACCAATGAACAGGTGTGGCTATATATATTTGAGCCAACATGACCGACATGTCTCCAATTTCGTCTAATATATAATATGTGTCTTGTCTTTGGGAGGTCTTCTTTCAAGTGTTACATGACAATGACTCTTATAAATCCTAAAGACATCAAGAAGATGTCTTTGACCTACAAAACATCTTGCTCATGAAATCCATGTACACTGATCCTAGTTAGAATTTTCAACACTCGCTCTTAACTAGGGAGGTATTCATAATGATACCAGGTCACACTCAATCATAAGAAGTGTTGGATTTGTAACCCATCTGTTTCTAGCATTATATCAATCCAGCATTGTCACAGTGCAAGACCTTGAATAACAGGTCTATCTCTCCACGAGATCTTTAGCTACAATGTTGGCGAGACCAATGATTATAGAAACCTTCTTCATTGTCTCCAAGGTACATACTCCACCCAAGTGTTCACCGAGTATGACCTCATAGGACTATTGTTATCGAGATAGCTAATCCTCAAAAAATATCGGTCCTTTCACGACTACTCTTATCGGAATGTTATGCTACATTCTCAAAGAGCATAGGATGCCAGATGGTTACCAAATCCCAAAATACTCCATTCTTTCTCCCAATGAAGACAAGAATGTGTGTCTATCTCTCCCTCTCAACTAGGGAGGATCCATTCACCATGTGTCCACATTCCTCTCCATGGCCTTCACTAAGACTTACAATTGTTAGTCCTGGTGTAGTGCATGACACATGAGATAGAAAAACACAACTGTCACTCCCTCTTAACCAAGGATGACCAATCCATTCCATAAACGCATGTACTCATTCATATACAAGGAATGTACCCAAGCTCCCTCTTGGCTTAGGAATTATCAGGCTCCCTATTAATCAGGGACTTACAGCAATTCCATGGAATGTCCAGTTGCTCAGAGTAACTTTCTTCCTTCAATGTCATGTTGTGAAGTCTTCTTCTTTGGGACTTCGTCAATGGGCACAGACCATCCATCACTTTCATCATTCCTTCAGAGAGTGATCCATTAGTCTCCTCATCTGGTTTAGCTTCATGTCATGCTTGCTATCTTCATACCATATTTCTTTCAAGGATCTTCCATCCTGCCATATGGTTATCAAATATGGAAGACATATGCTCCCATTTGACAACCCTGCATAAACTCATCAAATATTATTCAATTCTAAATAAGAATACTTAAATCAAAAGTTACCTTAGTGATGATTTTTTGCCATGACATCCTTCTTATAGGCATCGGCATCCTTCGTACAGAATAATACATCTCCAAAAGATATGTATTGTCAAGGGTCTCCATCTTTTCCAAACTTCTCATCAGAGTCTACATATCCTCTCAGGATATTTCTAGTTTAGTCTTCTTGGCTTTCTTGGATGTTTCCTACCTCTGAACGTGGTTGTATTTCTCACGATCTCTTCCTTTCTTTCTTCGCATAGTTTTATTTCCAGGAAATTTCAATGTGCAGCTCCTTCATAATGTACAATCACCCCATATTCTATATGAGGACATATCATGTTGATTTCATTGGGTGTGGATCATGCCTGTTGGCAAACTATGTATCGGAAGAGTTTTTGCTTTCCTTTATCATACTTTTCTACATGCAACCATATGACCTATCTATATAGCATCCAATGTCAACATAAATATATATGTACCTCATCTCTTTTCTTTTGAATCATCCTGCAAGAGTTTCATTACCTTGACCTGCTTTATCAATATGTCATCATATCCTAATCCCATAATTTTACAAGTTAGAATTCTTCATGAAACCTTTTTGCTTCCTTTCTAGCTAGTGAATCCAAAGAGCACTCCATTCGAAAATGTCAGCGCCTGTTTCCATGTTGATCATTGAATGATGACCCTTGATCTAGATGACTGCCTTCCATTAATGTTATTCTCATGGTTGTCATATTAGTTTCAGACATCTTATAACAAGTGCTCCTCCTTCAATGCTTTCATCATGATGCCAATTCTAGAGTGATGCATCTTATACACTACTTTCTAACATACTATTTTACAACCGATAGAAATCTCTTAACGAAGAAAATGATCTCAATCACAGTAGAGATCTTTCACTTCTAACTTAAATTTTATTTGAATCAAGTTCTTCCTTTTCTTCAAATGTTTGAGTTCTGCAAAACTATTGCCTTCAACTTGTCTTCTTCCATAGAAACCCTAGGTTGTTGAGTGCGGTAACTTACTTATCTCATGAAATTTTGTTACCCTCATGATCATATGAGTTCTTGTTTCTAATACTTCCATGATATCACATCACATCAAATCTTAAGCAAAATCTAGGATCCATAAAGAGACTTATTATGAGGGAGACCATTATTAATGATCTCTTACTCCCTCTTTCAATCTGTTCCTTCCATCCTTTCCGGTGACATGAACGTTCTTGTACTATTCATAATTCTTCATGTTTCTTTTGTGTCTCCAATATTGTTCATGTGAGAGAACCTTAAGAGTTCCTTTCCATGAATTCAAAGGAGACCCTTATCTATAACTTCACTTATCTATGAGGACCATGACTATCCTCCTTGTTTCATGCAAGGATCTTCAATAACAACCAGCTTATGTATCTCCTTGAAAATCGAAGTCATTTAACCAAAATTAAAATTAAAATGAAAGATACTTACTTGGCAAGTGAAGAGGATATCTTCACCTTGTTCTTCCTTGAATGATCTTCTTCTTAGGCTATTCCAGACTTGAGATCACATGTCATCCATTCATGTAGCTGAAATTTCAGACTCTATTCTTCCAAGGTTGTGACCACCATTGGTAAGTTGAGGTCGTGCCATTGAGTTCAACGATATATAAGAATTATCTTTATTAGAGGAAACATTGAATCATATATATACTATATAGGATTGAATCAGTGTTGTAAGTGCATTTCACTGATCTGTACTCGCAAGCTCTTGTTGTGGTAGTATTTAACCATCCATACCGAATTATAATAGTATCAAAGTTCTATCACTGTGATAGCACTAATGATCGGAGTCTTGTCTATTTAGTTATGCCGAGAATGTCACTTGTAATCACTGTAATTTGCTCACTGATATCTGTATATGCCTAAAACTGTGCTATCTGAGTTCTGCTTCCTTTTTCAAACTTATATACCACCGAGAATCTCAGATTGAGTCTGAATTGTGGGGATGTATGTATGCCGAGACTGTGGAGATGCATGTAAGTATTAGTATATAGGTAGTAATCCTTGACTGAAATCCAAGCTTGTTTGATCCATGCATCCAAACTGAAGAATTGCTGGAACACCGAACCTCTATTGTAGGTGACATGTTTCATTAATTTCTAAGTTGCAATGTATTCAAGCTAAGATTGAAACCTCCAGACTGAAGTGGATATGTATCACCGATAGCTTGTTCTTCTAACCATAGCTCTGAAACCATGTTGAGAATTAGGTAGGGCAAGACTTAATGCAAATTCTCATACATGATAGTTGTTTCAGTTACTTCTTTACTTATTATCTTCGTTTATTATTATGATTACGTTTAATACATCAAGCAGCCATCAAAAAAAATAACATCAGTGACACAATAGTTAGGCTCTAAGCCAGGGCTAAAACCCCTCCTCTTGAGGGGAAAACCCACAAATCTCTTCTTATAGATTCTTCACCTGATGAGTACAGTGACCATGACAAAACCTTGACCTAAACTTCCTCTCCTAGACCAACACACAGTAATCCTCCTTTGTGGCACCATGTAGCACCGTGTAGCATATTCCATCACCGAGACTTTCTACTGAACATCATCTTTGTACTGATCATCACCATGACTATATTATAGTTGGGCTAGCCTTCTTTTACGTTGTATATATCGTGCACTGTAACAATGTCTTCTCGTTGAACTCCTTGCAGAGACCTTTCTCACGCTTTCATGATTTATCACAGAACTTAACCAATATGTTAAGACCAAAAACAGAGATATACTAAAGCTCTTTATGTTCATTGAATAGTCTCCCTTCTTCGCATCATATCACAGACCTTAACCGCACCTTTTTCTCCATATGCACTGAACTAGAATCCGAACTGTGGAACCTATTTGAAAGCTTCAAAAGATTTATGAACTGTATATGCTATTGAAATGAGTCGGGGTTCCTTTATATAGTGGTTGGAGCCTATAAGTGAGCCGACTTGGACCAATGAACAGGTGCGTCTATATATATTTGAGCCGACATGACCGACGTGTCTTCAATTTTGTCAAATATATATATATATATATATATATATATATATATATATTGAAGTCGACTTTAAGGATGAATGTGTCTTGTCTTTTGGAGGTCTTCTTTCAAGTGTAACATGACTATATTAACATGACAATGACTCTTATAAATCCTAGAGACATCAAGAAGAAGTCTTTGACCTACAAATAAAACATCTTGCTCATGAAACCCATGATGCAAGGAATACAATAAATACATTTTATTTTCTCTGATTCTTCTTTACATAAAATCATGATTACAAGTCATTACGAAGACTGATCCTAGCTACACTTTTCAACACTAGGGTCACTGCACACCTATTCATTGATCTATACTATACAAGTGACTTCCTAAACTATCGAGTCTCCTCCTATCCGTGAAAGTTCGTAAAGAGCAGGGAGTGTTAGTTGTGGTGACAGTGGGCTAAGTCTCCATCGTTGCCCTTGACCTAGCAATTGCCCTCATAGGAACCCCTCCTAGGTCCCCTGCTATTTTGAGTGGTAACAAAACTCAGACACTTTTTAGTGGTTAACACAGCGACCTTGCAGTCGTTAAAGCCACCGTCTCTACAGCACCAGAGGATACGTCCAAGCATAAGCGTGGTTGATAAACATTTAGGGTCACTCTTTCTCAATTTAGCTTGAGGAACTCAGACCCTCTTTAGCAGTTAACAGAGTGACCTTGCAGTCTTCAAAGCCATAGTCACTGCAGCGCTGGAGGCATCGGGTGGTTGGAACACAAGGGGAGGTATCGTTAATCAAACCTTTGCTTGCTTCTCGTTGGCTTCCATCCCACAACCTACTCTAAAGACTGCTTCCAAAACAGTTAATAGAAAGGTTATACTTAGAATAGGCATTTAACTTAAAATAAACCTAGATTTTGCATTTCACCTAGTTTGTAGGATCTACACTTCATATAAGATAGTCATTCATCCAAGCAGCGATTGCCCATCTAGTTACTTGGGGCATTTAATTGGTATTAAGCAAGAAGTTGATTTCATAAGGCACTGGTCTCACACTCGAATCTAATCCAATCCTTAAGTCTTGCTAAAATTAACCACGTAGCTAGGCCACTCAATCGTGTCTACCGAACTTGTTGGTTGCCAGCTTGTCCTTCATCTTCACATTTTCATAGGGACTACACCCCATAGCCTGCTATTGGGAGACAGCTAGAACAGAGAGGTCGAGGATCAGAGTGACAGCCCCCGACCTTAGCCGTTATCCTGTACAATCTGAGCGACAACACCTCTAATTTACAGGCTACAACCTATAGGATGCTACTACACTCTTCATCTCGCCCTCCACTGTGCAAAGGTAGCCTAGCAATGTTGCAAGCCCCATCTATATAGGCCTGAAGAGAGATGTTATCTAGAGGTACTACAGCTCTGCTGACGGTTTGTACATTTGTCTTCTCTAGATAAGTGTCTGGCCCAAAAGATGACTGCTCGTCCTCCTCCACTATGGGCTCAACATGTGTCACAGACTGCCCCTACATGACTAGCTCATGTCCCCTTGTGTGTTCTCCATGTTGTTGAAGGTGGTTGTTGTCGGGGAACCTAGTCGTGGCTATGGGTACCACAGTGTCTCCTAATCAGTGTTATCAGAACCAAACCAGTTCTGAAAAACCCGTCAGTATGACTAGATTGGAGGAAAAACCAGTCTGAACCGGAAATGACCAGTTCAGTACCGAACTAGTCCGAATCAAAACCGAACCAGTTCTGAAAAACCCGCCGATCCGACCGGTTTGGAGGCAAAACCGGTCTGAACTGGCCCTCCAAACCAGAAATGACTGGTTCGGTACCGAACTGGTCCAGACCGGTCCGATGACTGGTTCAACCAGTTTTGCATGGGCCCAGCCACACAGCCAAGGCCAATAAAAATCCATTTTTATTTTTAAATCATTTTTTTAATTTGTTAAAAAAAAAATTAACTAACCTAGCCCCCCTAATGCTATTTAAAGAGGCCCACACCCTCTATTTCACTCACACTATTCATTCAGGTCTTTTGCAATTCTTGAGCTGAATTCAGTGAGGAGAATTTGGAGAGTTTTTTGCACTAAGTGCTATTTTGGCTATCTGCACCTATATCAATGAGAACTTTTGCATATTTGTGTTTAAATGGTTTGGATTAATATGGATGTACATGAATATATCTGGTTTTTCTTTAAAATATGAATATTTTATGTGTGTTTGGTAAACCGGTTTTTTTACGGTTTTTTTCGGTTCCGGTCGGTTCCCGGTTGACAAGGTTTTCCGGTTCGATAACCGGTTTGGTTCCGATAACATTGGTATTAGCACAAACTAACATACTACACCTCTCTCGTATTATATTGAAGGTTAAGGTTTGATTGTGAAATTCTTAAATGAGAGGCCCTGATTAGTAATTCTACAATTGCAAATGCTTACCTATTCAATGTATGCATATCAAAATTTCAGTCATGCAATTCAAAATCACAAACCGATGGCCCATAAAGGCTTATTACTTTCACACTGGTGCTGTTATCCACCACATTCCATATGTAATTTATTCCTCTAACTACGTAATTGTCAAGCTTTGACATGGTTTTGAATATCCAATACTTAGTGCAGCATAAAGATTCTGCATATCTTAAAATCTTGGAAGGAAAATCAAATATAGATGAGCACACTTGAGGAAAGTAGTTGTAAAAAAAGCTAAAGCATTGTTATTCTCCTGACTCTATTCCATCTCTCTACTGTAAAATTTCCTACAATTGCAAATGGTTACCTATTCAATGTATGTATATCAAAATTTCAGTCATGCAATTCAAAACTGGTACTGTTATCCACCACATTCTGTATGTAATTTATTCCTCTAACTACGTAGTCGTAATTGTCAAGCTTTGACATGGTTTTGAATATCCAATACTTAGTGCAGCATAAAGATTCTGCGTATCTTAAAATCTTGGAAGGAAAATCAAATATAGATGAGCACACTTGAGGGAAGTAATTGTAAAAAAAAAGCTTAAGCATTGTTATTCTCCTGACTCTATTCCATCTCTCTACTGTAAAATTTCCTCTTGCTGGGCTCCCACAGTTACAGCTTGTTATGCTTGTACAACCAAGCTGGCTATATAACTTAAAAGACAAGCATGCAACTAAGTCAATAGCTATTGCACATTAAAAAAGAGAGAAAAAGCTAAGAAAGCAATCAATCAACAGTTACTCTTGACCATATATTCAATAACCGTTGGTTTTCATGTTCTCAAATTGATAATCCCAGATTCAATAATCAAGTATTGCTTGATTTGAACTGCCCAAACCTAAATGCTCCAAAACAGAAAATTACTTTTCAGCATTTGGGTCATTGATTCATTAACAAGAGTATACAGGTCCTCATCTTTGGCTAAGAGTACTAATATGACATCTTTGGCTAAGACTACCAATAGGACATGAAATATAAATAAAGCAGATAAATTCAACCAAGTCATTGTATAAATAAATGCTTCTTCTGGGACACAATAATCGACACATACCTTCCATGTTCGTGAATATGATCAATAGCCCCCAAAACATCCTTTACTATTTCTACAGTGCATGCCATCGAACTGTATTCATGATGAAAACTACTAGCCTTGGGTAAGTTCAGCTTATCAGCAGCCTTTAAGCCACCATACAATCTAACACCTGCAATGTCAATAGCTTATAACATGTTACAAGAACAACATGGGCAGTTGGAATGAAGACAAGCTAACCATATGAGCTTTATATTTGCCCCCTCCAAATGGAAACCACTTTGTGGCCTTACCACTGTTTTTGTAAGTTCAAAAGGCATGGTTGACAAGTATAGATGGTAAATGTTCAATTCATGCCACAAAGCCAGATTGCTGAAACAGATTGTTTAATCCTTTTATTGAATCAATTAGTTCTAACTTCTTGCACACTTATGCATAGCTACTCAAAGAAAAGTACAGCAAAAAATGTACCATTAATCTGCATATTAAAATTACAACTTTATCAATGAAGCAAATCAAAAGACAAATATGGCATCTTTTTGATGGAAACCCACCACATTTTCTGCTAAATACAATAAAAGAAAGCCAGAAGGAAGAATTCTTGCTAAGAATATTGGAGACTAAACATCCATAAATTAAGTATAACCGCATCTGATGTCAATCCCATCCCACTGTCAAACATATTAAGAATTTATTTGTTTTCTAATTTCCATACCTCTTTGCCAACGGAAGATAAATCCCTTGTGTGTAACAAACAATACATTTACGAGAAAACATCCAACATAAGAAGGATAAGAAAAAAGAATCCATATACGATATAACTATATATGTAATTGATAATGAATGAATGATTTACAATGACCTTCATGATATTCTATATGCACATTGCTGAGTCACGAGGTGAAAGGTTGAAATGAAGGTTAATTATAATTATTATTAATTATTATCTGATGTTATTTATATCATATTCACTACAGTGCCTCTCCTTCAAAGATGCTTTGTTGTTATGAACATAAATATAAAATAATACAAATAATAATAATAAACACATAATTAAATAATAAACTAATAATTAATGAAGGGACATATGAAAGGACATGTCCAACTAAAAGATCTGACTTAATGAAACGGCACTCCCGCCTAGCATTTATAATGGGGCCCTTATTTATAAATCATATCAATTCTTCATACGTTATTTAATATATTATTACTCCTAAATAGATTTCTTTATTATATTCCAAGTCTTTTGGATAATCAATTTGTGAGCCAAGTTTGGTTATCACATTTAGTATCAAATCCATTCTAATCCCGCTCTTTGGCCATCAGATCTTCGGTCAAGATTTTTGTACCTTTGGCAACACATCTCTTGGCTTTTGGCCAATACACACTTTTCACAGTTTATTTGGTTGCCTCAATCTTTGACCATAGGTTGGCTTTAGCCCACATAATATATTTTAGATCTTCTCTAAAACTTGGCCTTTGGCCAATTCATTTGACATTTACCAACCACTATTACTGCACAAAAAGATGAAAAAAAAAGAAAAATGGCTTCACCTCTGCACGTATAATCGGGAAAAATTACATTAATATTCATTTGGCAAATCAATTATCAATTTTAGAACCAAATATAAGTGAAAAGGAATATATCATTAGCAAGAGAGAATACAGACCTGCAAGTGACAATTGATAATTATGAATGTATATCTCAATTCATTGTTACAACTATGTGTAAAGAAGAGATTGACATAATTCTTGGTTTACCATGGTTTCGAACGTTGGGTTCCTTCATATTAAACACAAAGAATAAGTTTTTGACTTTAGCCTATTAGAAGAAGAAGGTGGCCTTCAAGGCATTATATTGAAGTCAAATATGATAGTACCTTCTTCAAAAGACTTGAAAGATATATCAAAGGTGATCATTCAAGAAAATCATAAGTCAATATTAAAGATGCAACAAGAATTCAATGAAGTTATCACAGATACAAACAAGGAAATTTTTGGCTTAAAATATCACAGTCAAAAATTACTTGCACAAGTCAAGAAGTCCGAGGCTATGAAATAGAGTTATCAAAGATTAGAACAAGAAAAGGAAGATATCAAGAAAGAATTTCAAAACACAATATGAGAAAAAGATGAAGAAATTAGAACATTAATAAATAAAGTTCATAAATCAAATGCTCAGGAAATTTGATGTCTTAGGAACCATAATCAAAATCTACTTATGCAACTTAAGAAACTAAAGAATGATAAGCAGACATTGAAAAATAGAGTAGAACAACTTATCTAGAAGGAAGCATTGAAATCTTCAAATGTTGTGGTATAAACAATGGAAATTCCAAGTGAAGATCCAACAACAAACAAAGCAACATCAATGGGTGAAGAAAATCACATACCTAATGTATGCCAAGAAAATGTTGCAAGCATGATAAGGGAAAATCATATTAAAATAACTCCTTATCGACATCCACATCATAAGAGCGGGTATATTAAACAATCAATGTATCACCATCACTCCAAAGGAAAACAATTTTCCCTTCTTTTGAAGAATATTGATACCAGTACCAACTAGTCTCATGATAACAATTCATCTTGGGAAGCATACAAGCGAAACATTCTACAGAAGATCAATTTAGGACAGTCAAATCAATTTACAGTTCGACAATTTTGCTTACATCTTAGAATTTTATACTGTCTAGTGTCATCAACCTTGAAAACATCAAGAAAACAAGAATTAGGCAAAGTCATTACAAATGAAAGTCAAAGACATAAAGCCTTTTCGTCAATATGCTTTGAGGACAAAGCGTTTCTAAAGGGAAGGCAAGGTTATGAATATAGATATAAAATTTTATAAATAAAAATAACTTTTAATTAAATAGTAAACTAATAATTAGTGAAGGAACATATGAAAGTACATGTCTGAACTAAAAGACATGACTCTAAATGAAAGGGCACTCTCCCCTAGTATTTATAACGGGGCCCTCATTTGTAAGTCATATCAATTCTTCATACTTATTTAATATAGTATTACTCCTAAATGGATTTCTTTATTATATTCCAAGTCTTTTGGATAATTTATTCATCAGTCAAGTTTGGTTATCAAATTTGTCCTCAAAGGATTTTATGAAAAAAGCAACATCTTTGTTCTAGCCTGCAATGAACCCTCATGATTCTCCATTATTAAGGGTTTTAAGACACAAAATGATATGATCTCTGAAGTGTTAAGAAGAACTATTGCCCAATATATGATTGACCGACCATGTCAATGTTCATTGGAACTTTTTGTTGGTTTGTTATTTGGACGAAACATCTTGTCTTACATTTCCAAGTTGTCAATTTCATCCCCACTCTATTTCAGAGTTATAATTCTTTTGAAAGTATGAATAATATCAATTGTATTCATATTAATTTTCTTGTTTTTCAAGACAACTCCCGTGATTTGGATGACAATAAGGCATCCCTCTATCTCATGTCTCAATGTCAATGTTGGAACATTCATCATTTTTCGCCTCTGGTGATTTACCAATTGAGAACATTCCAACATAATTGTCACTTTCCATTTATGATATCCACTAGATTGATGTTGGTTGCTTCATCAAAGGTTTAGATTTTTACATCTAACAACTTCTCTAATTCAATTGGATTAGTCACTGTTTCTTTCTCGATCAAAACTTCTGTCTTAGTAAGTACTCCATCTTTTCCTATTGCAACAACTACTCATTTTTTAACTACTTAATTTGTGTAAGTGAGCTTTAATTATGATTTTGTTGGTGAATATTCTCTTCGTCATTTTCTATGAATTCTTCTCAAATTTCTTTTTGAAATCTTGATTCTCCTATTGCAATTTTTTATTGTATTGCAACTTATCTCTTAACTCCTTGATTTTTGAAAACAAACCTTGATTAAGAATCTTTAGGTAAGAATTATCTTCGTCTTTTTTTCAGTTATTCTCACCTTTCTCCTAAGGTCTTGATTCTGCAATTGTAATTTTTGGTAACACTAGATTGTGATGCCTTGTAAGAGGGGCACTTTGATGCTTGACTAGCAAGTGAGAATTCTTGTTCTTCATTTGTTGTCCTTGTTTTCTAAAACCATTTTTTGGTTAACCTGCTTGTTCAATTTACATTATTGAGTAATGCAATTGAGAAAGTACTCCACTTCTTATATTAAATGACTAACTATATTTATCAAAAATTAATTTTGATTTACTTAAAAATTATAATTTCTTCAATGTTTGCTCTGATTATTCATTTAATCATTAACATAACTTCATAGTTATTTCTATCAATATTACCACAGTTGCTATATCGGCTCTTTTAATGGTACCTTTAGTATTAAGTGGGTTGCACAATGTTAGGGTCCCAGGAATATAATAATATGCTTATTCTTCTCCATAATTAGTTCTTATTTGTCCTATAATTGATTCTCTTTCCTTCTCTGAATCAATCTAAAACAAGTGTTCAATTTAAAAGGAGGTACAGTGTACCATGGCCCTCAAACACTTTGGTCACTTTATATGTCCTATTTATTGAGTTGGGATTGATATATATATATATATATATATATATATATATATATATATATATATATATATTTCACTTTATAACTTTTTTAGATGCCTTACGTTTCACTTCTAACATGACTACTATATATCCTCCATGTATATCTTGTTAATTTTCTAACCCCAACAACCTAGTTAATTACTTCTAGCAAATCCCAATCTACTAAATAAAAAACACTATTGATATTTTTACACAAGCAAAACATAACAATGGAAAAAAATTAAAACACCAATTTCATACACATGCAAACAAGATTTATTCCCTTCAAAACAGTACTTCTTTTAAATAACTTCAGAAATTACAAGGGCTCCCTTCTTGGGATAATGGCCCATTGAGGAAAATCCATACAACAATAACCTAGAATTGATCCATTTGATCAAACCCTAAATCTGTCCTTCAATCTTGTTTGGCTAATCTAGAACTCGCTTGCTGCCCTTTGCACCTTCCTCGAACCCAACAGACTTGAAAGGAAATCCTTCTCCAACCACCAATCACCGAGATTTCCTTCTCTCAATGTCTTGTACTCACTCAATGTGTCTTCTCCATTAGCCTAGCCTTCCTTATATAAGTTTGACTTATTGATTGAATCTACAACCCCAATCTTCCAAGTGATCAACAATTGAGACTAGATCTCAACATCACTTGAGATGAATGGTTGAAATTCATCTAACTCAATAATGCAAAAAACATTCGCATTTCATTAGACTAACTCACTTTATCTTATAAAAAGGAATTACCTTAAAAACTAAAGCAATTGCTAAGGTTAAGTGTCAATTAGGCGACTTCCACATGCCTACACACTTAGGCCTTTGTAGAAGTTCTCGCATGAGATACAGGCATTGTTGGAAAAATTGAGAGGGAGGGCTGAATCAATATTACTTCCAAATGTTGTTTATGGCAGTTAAGTTTTTTTCACAAAATGAACCAGATGATAAAAAATAAAAATATTTTTATTAATAAGATGATGACTCCAATCCTCTTTTACAATGAATCAAGCTCCAACTTGTACATCAAATTCTTAAATTCTTCTCAAGGCTCCAACCTTGAGTGAGGACTCCAATCCTCCTTCAAACCCAAGCTCCAACATGGTCAAACCATAGGACTACAATCCCTTCAACCTCCAACTTGGTCAAAAAAAAAATTAAAAAATACTTTGAAATATTTTAGGATTTCCTTCAATAAACAGTCTTCAAAATATCCTCTAATGTCCTCCAAGAAATTATTCAGAGTCTGCTCAAATGATCCTTCAAAACTTCTTGACTTCAAGACTTCAATCGACTCCAAATGATGTTTCAAAAACCTTGACTTCAAGACTTCAAATCTGCTTAAAACAAATCTGAATAGGCTGCTCTCAGTTAGGTGCAAAGAACTATTAATCTAACGTTACAGGTTCGAAGTTCAAATATTTGAAGTATGCTACAAGTCCGAGCTTCTTAAGGTTTGCAACAACTGCTACAAGTCTGCATCAAAAGTTATAAGTTTGAGTTCAAATGATTATCGCAGATCCAAGTATGTACTGCCACAGGTGTGAGTATGTTGTTGAACAGATCTGTCAATGTAGGTATTGTTACCACTCAAACCAGCAGGGGACCTAAAAGGGATTCCTAAGAGGTCCACTGCTAGGTCAAGGGCAACGATGGAGACTTAGCCCATTGTCACCACAACTAAGACTCCCTGCTCTTTACGGACATTCACCGATGGAAGGAGACCCGATTGTTAGGAATGTCACTTATAAGGCATAGATCAATGAATAAATGTGAAGTGACCTAAGAAACCCTTTCCCTAGGATAGAATGAAGAGTGGGACTTGCTTGCCTTTTAAGTAAGGGACTTGATCTTCTAGGGAGAGGGGATGAGGATTGGAGGGTTGAGGTAGAGGAATAAGACCTATAAAGGAGGTTCTCAATCCATAAAATCGTTTGGGAACCTGGATTCCCTAGTCCTTGATAAATCAACTTTGATGAAGAATGGGACCACACGAGGCCAAGTGGACCCAACCCAAGTTAGGGGATGGATTTTGGCAACCAATGATGTTCTTAACCTAGCCAAGGTGAGGGGGAAGGATCAAACAAGAATTTTCTTCCAAAGGATACAAATTGATCTTACTAGGTTCTAGCCTTGGGAAAATCTATGTAAAACTTGATCCTAGAGCTAGGGCTTGGGTTATCCAAAGATTCCACAGTCAGAATTGCTCCAAATTCGAAGGAGAGCTAGGGGACCCACCAACGCAGTTGTTTCTAGGAAATCGAAGTTTTCCTATGGCTATATTCTCGGGAAATTGATGCCCTACGTGACCTAATGGGGCTAGACCTAGGAAAAGGGAAAACAAAGTGAAAAAAAGGGGAAAATGATCACCCTTTTTTGAGGGACCAGTGCCTAATTCATTTAGGGATATGGAGTAAAGGATAATAATGAAGAAGCATTCAGTTTCTTGTTCAAGGAGGCTCCAAAAGTCAACTTTGTTCAATGTTAAAGGAAAGAGAAGAAAAGTGACTTTCAAGCATTTATACTTGATACAAACGGTGCAAGCATATCAAGATAACATGATCTCTAGGACATTTCATTCACCTAACAATGGCCCATACATACAATAAGCTAAATAGACACATAATTCCACATTTCATACATGCAGCAATTAGCCCTAATTATAGTGAAATTCAATTGTATGCAGCAACAAAAAAAAAATTGGTCGGCCCTTTTCATCTCCCTCTTTCCACTATTTATTGACCCGGATCTTTTCTCTTCTTTGCAGGTTGTCCCAAAGATGAGTCTTGATTTAGAATCGAAACGTAGACTAAAAATGACGACTGTGGATACTCCGAGTTTTACATCTGAAAAACTACACCACAGAAACCTCCTCCAATCCAAGAAAAATAGCATTAAATTTGCACTTACAATGTTAGAGAGTATATCCAACCAGCATCACATTTGCAAATAAGAAGCTCCAAGATAGAAATAAACCAAATCCATACATCAAAATTCATCCATCATCCAAAAATTACCCTCCAAGGAAAAATGTGAAGTTCTCCAAAGCTAGAGATATCCCAAGTCAAGTGATGATACAAATGAATACAACTAACTCCTATTTATACACCAATTAGGAGTTCGATTTAGCTAATGAGCCTACATTAGCCCCTAAACATAAAATAATGTGCAAATAACCTAACTTTTGGTGACAAGCCCATCAAACTAGCTCATAAGTAAAATAACAACCCTCTCAAGAGGTCAAATAATAATATATGCATGTCGTGGGACCCTCCAAGAGGCTTGATGATGTCCACAAGTGCCATAATGATGAATAAAATCCTCAAAAGGTGATGGACAAGGGGGTGGCCCCTTGTTCTCCAAGTAGTAGAATTGTGGTGCTCCCAGTGGGTGTGAGGGCTCACCAATCACCCCATGGGTCTCCATATAAGTCGAAGATGCATGTAGATCATCTGTAAGGGCTCAAATGATGGAATGGATGATTCCATGTCATCGTACAAATCCCGGGACACCTTCCAGGTGTGTGGTGCTCCTGTGGGGTTAGCTAGGCATAGTGTACCAAGTGCATCATCCTCGTCCCAAAGGTGGATCTCTAGTAATCTCTGGACATCAGTGGGGACCCATGGAGTATTGTCTGTTGTTGTGGAGGCCCATAGCTCTCTACACACACCCTGTATGTGCCAATGTAGCCCTTTGGTAGGTTAGGTCCCCATAAAGGGAGACCAAACCCAAATGGACACCATCTGCAATCCTGTATAACATCCAATGTGTCCCCTAGCCTTCTAGTATAACAAGTCATGGGAGTAATCATGTAAAAGAGATTACAAATCATAGACAACAAACTGGGAAATTCATAATGGCATGCCCTTCCGTAGTGGGCTTTGGCATGTGCTAATGTCTCCAAGCTCCAAAGTGGGTTAGTCAGCGACCTTATTAGGTGGTTTCTACCCTTAGAGGGGATAGTCTGTGTGAAATTTTCAAACTAAAATACTACTGCAGGTTTTCTACCAGTAAATTCTGAAATAAACACAACTACAGTATTCATTTAACCATAAGCAGAAAATAGAACAGAACACATATAACGCAATAGAAACAATCACATGTACACAATTATTTTTGGACAATTGTCCCCGAAAAAAGCCAACGTGGGAAAACCGGTGCAGCAGATGAGGGTTTGTATTATTCTTCAGCAAGGAGAATCTTTTACAAGAAATACATGAGCAGAATTTAGAATACACCTGAGATAAATTCCCTGAATCCTCTGGGAGAATTTCTCACACCCGGAAAACACCCTATCTCCCTCTGCATCACTCCGTGTGATCTTCTGCACAGTCCCTGCGCTGGACTGCGTCACTCTACGTGGGGACTCAGTGTTGCTGCTCAGCACTAACCTCTGTGACCCCCTGCGTCCTCCTCTCCTTCCCTTTCTCTGTCACTGTTGACTTTCCCTTCCTTCTTCTGCCTCTGCAAACTCTCCCTCTGAAATCGAATTCTATTCCTTCAGAATCGATTTCCTTTGGGTATTGAGTGTGTGCCCAGCTTACTTTCCAAATGACCCTCAAGCCTTCTCTTATAATCTTCTCGTTGATAAATCAACAGCCCAGATTAGATCTCTAATAAGTGGCTAAGATTGACAAATGACTTGATCTTCGTTCTCTGGAAGATTCTCCCTCTGTTTTATTAATACCCTTTAATCATTTAATTTCCCTAAGTTTAGACTTAGGGACCACATTAAAATAATTAATTATTTTAATAAAACATGAACCGAGTGGAATTACCACAAACGGTTTCTAGGTTCTTTGGAGTACTGATGTCCAGGCCTCCTCACAAAATATGAGACTCGGAACACTTTCCAATGCTACAAAATCAACAATCCCTCTTAGCGAGGAAAGTGTTCAAGAAAAATACCAACTGCATCTGCTCTGACCTGAAGCATATACTATGTTGTTGATGTCTCGGTTGCTGCCCCTCATTTGTTGTGCTATTGCCCTCTATACTACTGCCCATGACACTATCTTTGTCACTGCCTCATCCGTATTGTAGCTCCCTCTGAATTTCGAGCCTATCCATTCCTTTCCTGGAATGGATTCTTGACCATCCCCATCTTTTCTCTGAAGTAAGCAAACTTAATCTTACCCAGAGCTTTCGTGAGGATGTCTTCCACCTGTTCCCCTGTAAGAATGTATTTCAACTGTACAGCTCCTCGTTGGACATAGTCTCTGATGAAGTGGCACCTGATGTCAATGTGCTTTAACCAATCATGGAACATGGGATTTTCAGATAGCTTGATGCAACTCTGATTGTCAGACAAAATTCTAGTCGGTTCCAACCTCTTCTTGAGTAAGTTCATGTGCAACTTATGAAGCCATATGACCTCACACGAAGCTGTGCTAGCTGCCATATATTTAGCCTCGGCTGAGCTCAACGCCACGGATTTATGATTCCTACTGCACCAGGAAGTCATTCTTGATCCGACACTGAAACAGTACCCACTGGTACTTTTCCGATCTACTGGACTTCGAGCTCAGAGTGTGTCAGTGAACCCACTCAACTAGATTTCATTGCCCTTGGTGTACCTCAATCCAAACCCGATTGTCCCCTTTAAGTATCTGAGAACATGTTCGGTTGTTGCCCAGTGAGCCCTCCTTGGTTCTACCATGAACTGACTGAGGGTATTCACGGCATAACACATGTCTGGTCTAATGTTCACCAAGTACACCAATGATCCTATGAGCTGCCTATACAAGGTAGGATTAGCCTCATCATCCTCGGACGTGTCGATTTTTTTCCAGTTTGTGATCATTGGTCTAGCCATGGGTCTACAATCCTCCATCTGAAATATCCTTGGAATCTTTGTAGTATATCTTCCTTGCCCAAGGAAGATTTCTCCCTTCTGCTGCCAAACTTCCAAACACAGAAAATAATGCATCTGCCCTAGATCCTTCATGTCGAATTCTGTAGCCAAATTTTCCTTGCAGTCTTTGATGAGCCTAGATGATCCATTCAGAAACAGACCATCTATATATAACACCAATATTAGAGGCTCATCCCCTACTCTCAAATAGTAGAGGTTGGGATCTGTGTCACTCTTGACAAATCACATCTTCTGCAGGTAGTTGTCAATTTGCCCATACCACACTCTAGGGGCTTGCTTCAATCCCTACAAGGCTTTCTTAAGCCTACACACGAGTTTTCTGCTCATGTGTCTCAAAGCCCTCTGGTTGTTCTATGTACGTTTCCTCTTCTATCACCCCATTCAAGAACGCAGTCTTGACATCCATCTGGTGAATTTCCCATCCCATATGCGCCGCAAGAGAGATGACAGATCTGATTGAAGTATACCAAGCTACCGGGGTGAAAGTTTCTTCGTAGTCAATCCCTTCCTTCTGTGCATACCCCTTAGCCACAAACTTGGCTTTGAATTTCTCTATGCTACCATCTGCAGCATATTTAATCTTGTAGATCCATCTCGAACCTACAACCGACCTATTCGGAGGTCTAGGAACTACTTCCTAGACATCATTTGTCATGATGGAGTTGTACTCTTCCACCATAGCATCTACCCACACATGATGCAGAGTTGTCTCCTGAAAACTAGAGGGTTCTCCAACTTGTGCTACCAATGTCTGGTACTTGTCTGTGTAATATTCCCTTTTTTGGTGTCACCTATGACAGGGCTAGGATGGACTTCCAGAATTAGGAGCAGACAGGTCACAGTTACAGAGTGGTGTCATCAACGGGCCCAAGGGCTTTTTGGAGGAGTTATGAGGAGTTTCTATGAGGTCCAATGGCATTCGGTTGATGTATTCCATCATCCGAGCAGCTTGCCTTTCGTTCCGGCGCATTCCGACAACTTTCGGAAAATTGAGTTATTTTTGGGCTTAACTCAGTTAATTACGGTGGCATTCCGAGAGGAATATATAATAGAACACCCTAGCGTGATAGCACATTGGAATCGAGACGAGGATACCTACATGATGGGATGGTTGGACATGAGTTACAGTGACCGGAGGAGACGTGGTAGCCGATTTACTCTTTTATGCATTAAAAGGGAATATTTTAATAAGAGGGAAAAGTGCTCCATGAATAAAATAATAATAAAATAAGGCTCTAGAAGGCTCCAAGAGATCTATAAAATAAAGGGAGGAGGCCATTGAGAGATATCTTTGGATTAGATCATTTTCTTATGTATGAGAGGTTTGAGAACGTGGTTCTCTACTTCAGTCGTAACCCCAGGACGGAAACCCTCGCGTGATTTGTTGAGTGTTGGACAGAAACCCAACTCTCTTTGAGGGGACTTCATTCAGAAGTTTCGCAGAGCTTTAAAGATATTGAACTGAGGATCATTCAGATCTTCAACGGGTGCTTCAGTGGATTCAGTGGTCGCTGTTACCGGAGGGAGAGTGCAGCAGTTCAATTTTGGAGGCCAGCGCAGTGCAGCAGTTCATATTGGTGGTCAGTCCTCCATCGCAGCTCTTTTTGGGTCAGATGTATTAGTAACCCTAGATATTATCTATAATAAAAATGTTGAGATTCTTCCTATTCAATGTGTTGAAATATTATAGTGCTTATGTGTTTCATTTTACATGGCAATCTTCTATTTATTAATTCGGTAATTTTATGGTAAAATGTTGGGTTAGTGTGATGTTTGCAAAATTAGTAAAATATCCCATTTGGGGATATTACAGTATGGTTGCCTACATTCCCCCTTCTCATTTCTAGGAGCTCCAACAAACTCCTCTGCATCCCTCAGAATTTGTTGTAGCTCTATGCTCGTCCTTCCACTGGTGGTGGGTAGATTCACCTGCTCTCCTTCTTGCACTTCCTCAGAAAAGATGATTTCCATGCTTGGAAGATGACATTGGATCTTATGTTGGAAGACCAAGATGCCATGGACTATGTACAGGGTAAAATAGGGTAAAATTCAAGAGCCTCCATCCACTGCAATTGTTGCCGCCAAGACAAAGTATAAAAAGGGGGAGATCAAAGCAAAGCTAATGATCAGGGACTCAATTCACAAGAGTCTGGTTGCCTACATCTCTCAGCTGGGCACATCAAAAGAAATGTATGATAATTTGGTCAACATGTTCAAGGCCAACAATGCGAATCAGGTACTATTCTTCAAGAATCAATTGAAGAATCTGAAGAAAGGCAGGATGTCTGTTCAATCATACTTTTTGAAGTTGACCGAGGTCAGGAACAATCTGTTGGCTATTGGGGAGACAATAGCTGATCGAGAGATGGTACTCACCGCACTTGGAGGGCTCCCATCCAAATGGCATGTGTTCAACACTACCATTCTAAATAATAATGTGATACCTGACTTTGACGAAGTACTATCAAGATGCGTACAAGAAGAGACAAGAATGAAGGAGTATGGAAATGAAGGAAATGTTGCCTACGCTGCTCATTCTAGAAAGAAGAACTTTTGTGTTCCAAAGAACAAAGGAAGACCAAGAGCCCAAGGAAAGAAGGGAAAGTGTTACACTTGTCACAAGCCACGTCACTATGCTAGAGAATGCCCTTTCAAGAAGGATTCTCCTGATGATGATGACAACAACAGCCGGAGGAATGGCAATC
Source organism: Pinus albicaulis (assembly GCA_034641835.2). Lineage (NCBI taxonomy): Eukaryota > Viridiplantae > Streptophyta > Pinopsida > Pinales > Pinaceae > Pinus > Pinus albicaulis. The sequence goes on from CM076583.1 coordinate 991,703,847, forward strand.
AAAGGAACAACAGGTTCAAGGGAAAGAGGAAGGCTCCCTCCAGCAGAAATGATCAACCTTTCAAAAGGTCGAGAAATTCCAGGTATGAGGAATCAAATGTTGTTGATAAAAGAAATGCATTCATTCTTGTATCTGCCCTCTCTACTGCATCTCCACCTGACACTATGGATGTCTGGTTGATGGATAGTGGTGCCTCAAGGCACATCACTAGGTTCAAGGAAGCACTCTCTGATATAGTAGAGAAGGATACCAATCTGGATATTATCCTTGGAGATAATTCCACATATCCTGTGAAAGGGACAAGGACTGTGACCCTCCACTTATCTTAGGGTCAAGTCCTCCGCTTGCAGGATGTACTCTATGTACCAAATTTGAAGAAGAACCTTGTGTCTATATCGGCCATGGAAGACAAAGGTTTCAATGTGGCATTCATTGATGGAAAGGTGCGCATGTGGAAGAAGAGCTTCAAGAAAGCTATCACGATTGGGTTTAGAGTTAATACACTCTACCAAGTTGGAGGAAGTCCACTGGGAGCAATGACATGTGATACTATGGCACCGGAGGTTTGGACACCTTCACTACAAATTCCTTTCCGAAGCAAGGAAGGTGGGGACGGGGATGCCCGAGTTCTCAAATAATCATGAAGGTGTATGGCAGTGTTGTGCCGAAGGAAAACACACAAGGGGACCTTTCCCCTCAAGCGTCATAAAGACATCTGATGTCTTGCATTGATACATTCCGATATGTCTGGTATGCTGCCCGTGACATCCTTGAAAGGATGTTCTTATTATTTGAAACAAACGAGTTTAAGAACTTTTGCAGAGGAGCTAGCATCAAGAGGGAGCCCACAATGTTTGTGGGCTACAGCGAAACTTCGAAGGCCTATAGAATCTATGCGCCTGGTCAAAGAGAAGTGGAGATATGCTACAATGTCACTTTTGACGAAGACGCTTCCCTAAATAAAGTAGTCAATCTTCCGAGATCTGAGGAAGATCATGAAGCAAGGCCTGGAAATCAAGAAGAATTGAAGGATGAGACGATCCCCGATGTTGAAGGACCGATGGACCCAATTGATCCACCTCCTTCACTGGGAAAGAGACCATCATGGCTCAGGGACACTCTCGAGGATGCTGAGGGACATATGGCCCCAAGGGGGATATTCCGTGAAAGCAAGAAGCCAAGTAGATACCAAGGGTATCTAGCAGCGATGAGTACTATTGTACAATCCGAGCCTGGATCTTTTGAGGAAGCCATAAAGCATCAAGTCTGGAAGGATGATATGCACGAAGAGTATGAGTCCATAATGAAAAATGATGTCTGGGATGTGGTTCCAAGACCAGAGGACAAAGCAGTTGTCACCTTGAAATGGCTCTACAAGATCAAGCATGGATCTGATGGAAGTGTTGAAAAGTTCAAGGTAAGATTCGTTGCCCGTAGCTTCTCTCAAAAGGAAGGCATAGACTATGATGACATATTTGCACCTGTGGCACGATATACCACCATTCGATCTATCATAGCCCTTGCTGCTACACAAGGATGGAGTCTTCATCAGATGGATGTAAAGACCGCATTTCTGCATGGTGCGATAAAGGAAGAGGTGTATATAGAGCAACCTCTGGGGTTCGAAGTCCAGGATCGGGACACCCATGTCTGCAGGTTGAAGAAAGCCCTCTATGGGCTGAAGCAAGCACCCAGAGCTTAGTACGAGAGGATAGATAGCTACCTGATGAAGTTGGGCTTCACTTGTAGTAATGATGATCCGAACCTTTACTTCAAGGTTGATAGAGAGAAGCCTCTCATTGTGGTGTTGTATGTGGACGACCTCTTCCTAACAGGTGCTGACCCTCTCATTCATCAGTGCAAGAGGGAGCTCGCTGCTGAGTTCGAGATGAAGGACCTAGGACTGATGCACTACTTCCTAAGCCTAGAGGTCTAGCAGAGACCTGGCGAGATTTTCCTTTCTCAAGGAAAGTACATTTTGAAGCTTCTGGAAAGATTTAGTATGGTGGACTGCAAATCCGTGTCGACACCAATGGAACTCAATTTCAAGAAGTTGAGTGGTAGCGTTGTTGGGCCCGTGTTAGCAAATCCTACTGAGTATCGTCAACTCGTAGGGGCCCTGATGTTCTTAGTGAACACCCGTCCGGACGTACGTTGTGCAGTGAACACTTTGAGTCAACACAAGGTTGATCATAACATTCATTGTGTTGGTGCCAAGAAACCCTTGAGATATCTCTATGGCACGATAGACCATGGGCTGAGAACACTGTCGAGAGCATGACACTCCTTGATATACTGATGCCGATTGGGCTAACAGTGTGGTGGATCACAAGAGCACATCTGGATGCTACTTCACACGTAGATCTATTTTGGGTAGGAAATTAAAGTCGGTAGCCTTGAGCACCGCTAAGGCCGAATACATTGCAACATGTATGGCCCGTTCTGAAGTCAGTTGGTTGTAAAAACTATTCAGTGAGCTGTTCGAGCATGTGCTAGATGCCACCGTTATCCTTTGTGATAACCAGAGGGGGATTCGTTTGTCATAGAATCCCGGGTTCCACGATCGATTTAAGCATGTTGATGGCCGGTACCACTTTATCCGGGATATGGTACAGCGAGGCGCCGTAAGGCTCGATCATATGGGAACTGATGAGCAGGTCACAGATATTCTCACAATGCCCTTGGGGAAGGTCATGTTCCTAACATTCCGTGAGAATCTTGGAATCGTGGAACAACCCTGTTCTGAGGGTCCTGTTGGACGATGAGCTCTTGGAGCTCTGGGGGGCTTTGGGGATAGCTTCTCGGAGCTATAAGCAACCTGTAAATTTTTGTAGATGTTCTATGCTTGATGCAGCTTTACTTTTATAACAGCAATCACATAAACAGTTAAGTAAAAATGTTGATAGAACATACCAGTGGATCTATAGAAGACAAACCAGAAACAGGAGAATGTGTTGGTGCATTACGGCGGTCAGCTGGATGCTTCAACCAGCAAAGTCTTCTTGGTCGGCCAACCCAAAATGTGTCACAACAGTCCTCAAATCAATTATCCAGTCAACTCAAAGTCAACCCCAGAAAAGTCAACACAGGGCAGCAACAATAAAGTCAACGCAGCTCCAACTTCGATCAACCTTTTGACCTCGATTTTTGTGCCAACGAGTACGGCCTTCAAAAATCGAACTCCACAAAATTTCAGCTCAAACGGACCATTCATTGACCAAAGTCAACGCTGGTCAAACTTGCCCAGAAACCCTAATTGCAGAAAATTTCGTCCAGAAACCCTAACTGTAGAAATTTCGTCCTTTTCCAGCTGCAGCTACTTATTCCTTTTCCCATGTGAGAACTGCTTCTTAGATGCTCGTATCCAATGAGAAGTGTGTGGATGAGATGAGTGAAAAGCTCTCCAACGTTGACTGTATTTATATCCATCATTGAGGTGTGTGACACATCTGTTGGGGGTGTAAAACCTTAAGGCCGACTTGCACTTAAATTTATTATAAATAATAAATTCAAAATAAATGTTCTGCTCATCAGATTAAAATCAATTTTATATCGATTTTACACCTCTCCAAAAGAGGAATCTAATACAAATATTGGAATCTTCATCTGAGCATCACAAGATGGAGTTTGGACCTCGTTGTCCAAATTTAACACTCCCTCTCAACTAGGGAGAACTCCATCCACCAGTGCAATCAAACATCGTGCGTCATCCTGCCGTAACTTGCTTTACCGGCCTCTTTATTTCGTAATAGAAATGTGGTCACTACAAAGACATCATCCCCCGCTAACAATTCAAATTTCGCAGGTCCTAAACTTCACCTGACCTGGCGGAAGAGTCTCCAAATCAACCTGAAAGTTGGATTCATTCCATTCGAAGTCAGTTGGAGGTCCGAAACCTCGCTAGACTTGATCCCAGATCAAGTGGTTGGACCGTGCCATCCTAGATAGAGAGTACGGAAATTTCTGATGCGTCCATCAGTCTTTGCTACTAGTCTCTAGCCTTTTCCATCTCATTGGCCAAATGAGAGGTACTTCCCATGAGCCCTGAACTCAATGGGTAGGATGCATACGGGGCATAGATAATGAGAGGTGAACCAACTCAATAATCACAACGGTGGGGTCCAAGCACACCAACAAGGTTTGGCAAGCCTAGCCTTGTGGTTGCTCATAGCTCCGAGAAGCTGTCCCCAAAGCCCCCCAAAGCTCCTCGAGCTCATCGTCCAACAAGACCCACATCATAGGGTCGTTCCACGATACCAAGTCTCTCACGGAAGGTTAGGAACTTGACCTTCCCCAGGGGCTTAGTGAGAATATCCACGACCTGCTCATCAGTTCCTATATGATCGAGCCTTATGACACCTTGCTGTACCATATCCCGAATGAAATGATACCTGATATCAATATGCTTGGATTGGTCGGGGAACACAGGATTCTCGGTCAAGCGAATCCCACTCTGGTTATCACAGAGTATCACGGTGGTATCTAGCACATGTCCAAACAGCTCACTAAAGAGCTTTCGCAACCAAACTGCTTCACAACAGGCCATACTTGCTGCAATGTATTCGGCCTCTACGGTGCTCAAAGCCACCGACTTCTGCTTCCTGCTCATCCATGAAATCGAAGTAGTACCAAGATTGAAGCAGCATCCCGATGTGCTCTTACGATCCACCACACTGCCAGCCCAGTCGGCATCAATATATCCACGGAGTGTCACGCTCCCGGCAGTGTATCTCAGCCCATGGTTTATCGTGCCCCGAAGGTATCTCAGAAGATTCCTGGCACCAACCCAGTGAAAGTGATGAGGCTCAACCATCTATTGACTCAAAGTGTTTACTGCAAAACATATATCTGGACGGGTGTTCACTAAGAACATCAAAGCCCCTACGAGTTGACAATACTCAGTAGGATTTGCCAATACGAGCCCAGCAGCGCTGCCACTCAACTTCTTGAAGTTGAGTTCCATTGGTGTTGATACGGACTTGCAATCCACCATACCAAATCTTTCCAGAAGTTTCACAATATATTTTCCTTGAGAAAGGAAAATCTCTCCAGGTCTCTGCCAGACCTCCAGGCCTAGGAAGTAGTGCATCAATCCTAGGTCCTTCATCTCGAACTCAGCAGCGAGCTCCCTCTTGCATTGATGAATGAGAGGGTCAACACCTGTCAGGAAGAGGTCGTCCACATACAACACTAGAATGAGGCTTCCCCTGGACAACCTTGAAGTAAAGGTTCGGATCAGCATTACTTCGAGTGAAGCCCAGCTTCATCAAGTAGCTATCTATCCTCTCGTACCAAGCTCTGGGTGCTTGCTTCAACCCATAGAGGGCTTTATTCAACCTGCAGACATGAGTGTCCCGATCCTGGACTTCAAACCCTAGAGGTTGTTCTACATACACCTCTTCTTTTATTGCACCATGCAGAAAAGCGGTCTTGACATCCATCAGATGAAGACTCCATCCTTGCGTAGCAGCAAGGGCTATGATTGATCAAATGGTGGTATATCGTGCCACAGGTGCAAATATGTCATCATAATCTATTCCTTCCTTTTGAGAGAAGCCACAGGCAACAAATCTTGCCTTGAACTTTTCAGCACTTCCATCAGATCCATGCTTGATCTTGTAGAGCCATTTCGCGGTGACAACTGATTTGTCCTTCGGTCTTGGAACCACATCCCATACATCATTCTTCATTATGGACTCATATTCTTCGTGCATAGCATCCTTCCAAACTTGATGCTTTACGGCTTCCTCAAAAGATCCAGGTTCAGATTGTACAATAGTACTCATGGCAGCTAGATACCCTTGGTATCTACACGGCTTCTTGCTTTCTCGGAATGTCCCCCTCAGGGCAGCATGTCCCTCGGCATCTTCGAGAGTGTTCCTGAGCCATGATGGTCTCTTTCTCAGTGAAGGAGATGGATCGATTGGGTCCATTGGTCCTTCAACATCAGGCATTGTCTCATCCTGCGGTTCTTCTTGATTTCCAGGCCTTGCTTCATGATTTTCCTTAGATCTCGGAAGATCTACTACTTTCTTCAGGGAAGCATCTTCGTCAAAAGTGACATCATGGCATATCTCTACTTCCCTTTGACCAGGTACATAGACTCTATAGGCCTTAGAAGTTTCACTGTAGCCCACAAACATTCCTTTCTTCCCAGAAGCATCCAACTTACTTCTCTTTTCTTTTGGCACATGAAAATAAACAGGACATCCAAAAATTCTAAAATGTGAGACGTCAGGTTTCTTACTAGTGAAAACCTCTTCGGGAGTTTTGGAGTCCAGGGTGGAATGAGGGCATCGGTTTTGAATGTATACAGCAGTATTCGCAGCTTCTCCCCACAGAAACTTCGGTAGACCCTGGTCACATAGCATGGCACGGGCAGCTTCCACAATGGTCTTGTTCTTTCGTTCAGCAACGCCATTTTGCTCAGGAGTATAGGCAGTAGTGGTCTCCCTCTTAATGCCAGCTTCTCTGCAAAAGTCCTTGAACTCATTTGACTCATATTCAGTGCCATTGTCGGTCCTCAAAATCTTGATCTTCTTCCCCGTCATATTTTCCACCAAGGCTTTGAAGGTACGGAACCACATGAAAGCCTCATCCTTCTTCTTCAAGAAGTATATCCAGGTTTTGCGGGAGAAGTCATCAGTGAATGTCATATAGTAAGAACATCCTCCCAGGGATGTCACGGGCAGCATACCAGATAGATTAGAATGGACCAGTTGCAAAACATCAGATGTTTTTGTGACACTTGAGGGGAAAGGTCCCCTTGTATGCTTTCCTTCGACACAACCCTTACATACACCTTCATGATTATTTCCAAAGTCGGGCATCCCTGTCACCACCTTCCTTGCTTCGAGAAGGGCCTTGTAATGAAGGTGTCCAAACCTTCGGTGCCATAGTTCAGTTTGTCGCATAGTATCACATGTCATAGCTCCTAGTGGACTTCCTTCAACCTGGTAGAGTGTTCCAACTCTAAAACCAATCACGATAGCTTCCTTGAGGTTCTTCTTCCACATGCGCACCTTTCCATCAATAAACGCCACATTGAAGCCTTTGTCTTCAATTGCTGATATAGACACAAGGTTCTTCTTCAATTTTGGTACATAGAGTACATCATGCAAATGTAGGACCTGTCCTTGAGACAAGTGGAGGGTCACAGTCCCTGTCCCTTTCACGGGATATGTGGCATTATCTCCAAGGATAATTTCCAGATTGGTATCCTTCTCAACCATGTCAGAGAGTGCTTCCTTGAACCCAATGATGTGTCTTGAGGCACCACTATCTATCAGCCAGACATCCATAGTGTCGAGCGGGGATGCAGCAGAGAGGGCAGATACAAGAATGTATTCATTTCTTTTATCAACAACATTTGACTCCTCATACCTGGAGTTTCTAGACCTTTTGAAAGGTTGATTGTTTCGGCCAGAGGAAGCCTTCCTCTTTCCTTTGGACCTGTTGTTTCTTTGATTCCATTCCTCCTGTTGTTGTTGTTGTCATCACTATCGGGAGAATCCTTCTTGAAAGGACATTCTCTAGCATAGTGACCAGGCCTATGACAAGTGAATCACTTGCCCTTCTTTCTTTGGGCCCCTGCTCTTCCTTTGTTCTTTGGACCACCAGAGTTCTTCTTTCTAGAATGAGCAACGTAGGCAGCATTTCTGTCATTTTCGTATTCCTTCATTCTTGTCTCTTCTTGCATGCATCTTGACAGTAGCTCGTCAAAGTTAGGAATTGTATTATTATTGAGAATGGTAGTGTTGAATACTTGCCATTCATATGAGAGCCCTCCAAGTGCGATGAGTACCATCTCATGATCGGCTATTGTCTCCCCAATAGCCAGCAAATTGTTCCTGATCTCGGTCAATTTCAGAAAGTACGTTTGAACAGACTCATCCCTGCCTTTCTTCAGATTCTTCAATTGATTCTTGAAGAATAGCACTTGGTTTGCATTGTTTACTTTGAACATTTGTATCAGCTTATCATACATCTCCTTGGATGTGCCTAGCTCAGATATGTAGGCAACCAGAATTTTATGTATGGATTCCCTGATCATTAGCTTTGCTTTGATCTCCCCCTTCTTATACTTGGTTTTAGTAGTAGCAGTAGCAATGGATGGAGGTTCTTGTATCTTACCCAGTACATAGTCCATGAGATCATGGTCTTTCAATTTGAGATCTAATATCATCTTCCAAGCATGGAAGTCATCCCTTCCAGTCAGCTTGTCATCCTCCTTGAAGCCATAATTTGTGGAACTCATTTTTCTCAGTTGGTGATTGCTATAAGTTAGGGCTTGTCTTCACCTCAGCTCTGATACCATGTAAATTTTTGTAGATGTTCTATGCTTGATGCAACTTTACTTTTATAAAAGCAATCACATAAACAGTTAAGTAAAAATGCTGATAGAACATACCAGTGGATCTATAGAAGACAAACCAGAAACAGGAGAATGTGTTGGTGCATTACGGCGGTCAGCAGGATGCTTCAACCAGCGAAGTCTTCTTGGTCGACCAACCCAAAATGTGTCACAACAGTCCTCAAATCAATTATCCAGTCAACTCAAAGTCAACCCCAGAAAAGTCAACGCAGTTCAGAAAAAGTCAACGCAGGGCAGCAACAATAAAGTCAACGTAGCTCCAACTTCGGTCAACCTTTTGACCTCAATTTTTGTGCCAATGAGTACGGCCTTCAAAAATCGAACTCTCCACAAAATTTCAGCTCAAACGAACCATGCGTTGACCAAAGCAACGCTGGTCAAACTTGCCCAGAAACCCTAACTACTGAAAATTTCGTCCAGAAACCCTAAGTGCAGAAATTTCGTCCTTTTTCCAACTGCAGCTACTTATTCCTTTTCCCACATGAGAACTGCTTCTTAGATGCTCGTATCCAATGAGAAGTGTGTGGATGAGATGAGTGAAAAGCTCTCCAATGTTGACTGTATTTATATCCATCATTGAGGTGTGTGACACATCTGTTGGGGGTGTAAAACCTTAAGGCCGACCTGCACTTAAATTTATTATAAATAATAAATGTTCTGCTCATCAGATTAAAATCAATTTTATATCGATTTTACACCTCTCCGAAAGAGGAATCCAATACAAATATTGGAATCTTCATCTGAGCATCACAAGATGGAGTTTGGACCTAGTTGTCCAAATTTAACACAACCACAGGGCTAGGCTTGCCGAACCTTGTTGGTGTGCATCTGCCCCACCGTTGCGATGATTGAGTTGGTTTACCTCTCATTATCGGTGCCCCGTATGCATCCTACCCATTTGAGTTCCGGACTCATGGGAAGTACCTCTCATTTGGCCAATGAGGTGGGAAAGCTAGAGACTAGTAGCAAAGACTTATGGACGCATCAGAGATTGTCGTACTCTCTATATAGGATGGCACGTGTCCAACCACTTGATCTGGGATCAAGTCAAGTGAGGTTTCGGACCTCCAACTGACTTCGGGTCAGTGAGACTAACTTCGGGTTAGTATATATGACTCTCTTGAGTCCAAGTGAGGTTTCGAACCTCCAACTAACTTCGGGTCAGTGAGACTAACTTCGGGTTAGTATATATGACTCTCTTGAGTCCAAGTGAGGTTTTGGACCTCCTACTGACTTCGGGCTAGATAAACCAACTTCGAGTTGGTATGAGACCCTTTGTGAGTCCTATAGAGGTTTCAAACCTTTGGCTGAATCTGTCAGCTGGGAATGATGTCCTTGTGACTGACCCACTTTTTCTCTGAAATAAAGAGCCAACAAAGCAAGTTACGGCAAGATGACGCAAAATGTTGAGTTGCACAAGTGGATGGAGTTCTCCCTAGTTGAGGGGGAGTGTTAAAATTGGACAACTAGGTCCAAACTCCATGTTGTGATACTCAGATGAAGATACCAATATTTTTATTGGGTTCCTCTTTTAGAGAGGTGCAAGATCGATCTAAAGATCATCTTGATCCGATGAGCGGAACATTTATTTTGAATTTATTTTCTAATATATTCAAATATGTGCAAGTCGGCTTTAAGGTTTTGTACCCCAACAAATGTGTCACACACCCTCAGTGATTGATATAAACAGAGTCAATGTTGGAGGACTTTTTCACTCAACTCATTCTCACACATTCTCTCTCCTCTTCTGATTGGTTCGAGCTCCTTGGAGGCAGTTTTCTGTTCACACGTGAGAAAGAAGGATGAAGATATTTCTGCTGTAGCTAGGGTTTCCACCGCAGGTTTGACTAGCGTTGACTTTGGTCAACGCATGGTCCAAAGGAGCTTATTTTTGGCATCGACTTCGATTTCTGAAGTCCGTACATTTTGGCACAAGAACCGAGGTCAAAGGTTGACCATAGACCATGCTGCGTTGAATTTTACTTGTTCTGCGTTGACTTTTCTTTGCAGCGTTGACTTTTCTGGGGTTGACTTTGTGTTGACCATTTGGCTGATCTGAGGGTTGTGTGACATTGCTGGTTAGCCGACCGTTTGGAGACTTTGCTAGTTGAAGCATCCTATTGACCGCCATAACACAACACCACTCTTATCTGTTTCTGGCTTGTCTTCTATTGATCTACTAGTATGTTCTATCAACATTTTACTTTATGGTTTATGTGATTGTCTAGCATTGAAGAGAAAGTAAAGTTGCATCAAGCATAGAACATCTACATAAACTTACATTCATCTTAGGACAAGTGCTGGCGAAGTGTCCAAGTTCGCCACATCTAAAGCATCGAACCTTAGATAGGTCCTTCTTCTTCTTCCCTTGTTGTCATTGTCCCCTTGATGCAACGGCTGCGTCCTCCTCCTCCTCCTTCACTTTTATACTTCCGCTGCTGAATTCCTTCTTGGTCATCCACCGGATCTCCTCCTGTTGAAGGATAGCCCACATGTCACCCCAATTAGGGAGTTGTGCTATGCCCAAAATGCTTTGGACAAAGGTCTCCCACTCATCAGTGATTACATTCAGGGCAGTCCTTACCAAGAGCCCTTCATCTAGTGTTGCCCCCATGGCAATCAGTTGATCCCGGATAGTCTGCAATCTGGAGACAAATGGATCAATCTCTTCCCCCTTATGCATCTAGAACATCCTCATTTGGTTCTCTAGAAGCATCTTCCGTTGGACAGAGCTTCCTTGATACAACTTGGTCAGACTTGTCCACACCTCATTTGTCGTCTTCTTCTCGGCAATGTGTGGGACCACTTGATCCTTCACCCTGTCCATGATCAAGCGCTTTGTCCACGCCTAATTCACGTTAAACTTCCTCAGAGCGTCTGCATCAGTCGACACAGCTAAGACATTTTCCGCGTGGTCTCTGATGTCGAACTCCTCCAGGATTGACAAGATTATGGCCTTCCAGATCGCGAAGTTGGACACACCGTCCAACCTATCCTAATCACGCAGTTCATACAGGGTCATCTAGCTCAAAATATGTCGAAGAGGGTACTCCTCTCCCTTCTACTGTTTCAACACTCAAAAGAAGACCGAATTTGGGTTTCTTGGCAATAGAAACCCTCTAGAGTAGATGCTCCCTCTGACAATTGATTTCCCTCCCAAAAATCCTCTGCCAAATCTCCTAAATCAGTCCTCTACAATCACCCTCTTGATCGAATCTCAAATTTCTTTGGCACAAATCTGTTGAGCGACTGTTCTCCTCTCACTTTTGTCACCTTTGCTAGGTATTGTTCTACACCGACAGAACCTATGCCACACCAACAACTTCTGAAGATTAGAAACTGCACTTCCGGCCTCAGCAAACTGCACAGAAACTCACCAACTCAGACTATGTCACCCTCCTGGTGCTGCGTCAGCCTCTGCGTGAGCAGGCTGGCTCTGCATCACCTCTCTGGAGTTGCATCACCCTCTGCGTGAGCAGATTCGCTGTGTCACCCTTGCAAGGTCTGTTGTCCCTCTTGTGTTGCGTTGCCTTCTTCCGGATCAGTGTTGATTCAGCTGCCCTTCCTGCAGCAAATATCTTCAACCCCTTTACTGATGGTTCAGCTTGATCTGCAATGCTCTGATACCATGTGAAAAATTTTGAATCCTTATTACAGAAACCCTACTGCTAACTATTGATTTACTTCTCCTACTCGATTTATTACACAAGTTATTTAATTGAATATTCAAAAAAACTTCAAAGTAAACACAAATAGAAGCCTACACAAATACAGATCATTTACTGAACATCACACACATATGACAAATGACACACAGATCTTTTGGACAAATGTCCCCGAAAAAACCCAATGCGGGAAAATCGGTGCAGTAGCTCTAGAGGGTTTTATTATTATGCAGAATCAGAATACAACATTCTGGGCACCAGAAACGGTTTACTCTATAGGGAAATTACACAACAGTTGTACCTTATCACTTAGATACAGAAAATATGGCTAAATCCCACCCTCAATTGGGAATTACAGATAACAATCCCTTTCTGGCCCACTGGAACCCTCAGTGCAGCTCCTCCAGCCTCTGCGTTAGCCCCTCTAGCGCTGCGCAACACAGGTTGCCCCTGCATCACTCTGAAAGCCTCTGCGCTGCCTCTGTGTCACCCTCTACATGGCCTCTACGTTGCCTTTGAGTCACCCTCTGCGTGGCCTCTGCGTCAACTTGGCTGGGTTGCGTCCCTCCCATTGGCCTCTGTGCTACCTGGTATGATGTTGCCTCTCTGTTGTTGTATTCGGCCTTGTATCATATCATCCCTTACTGATCTCTGCCCTCACTGCACTGCAAACACACTTCAAAATCCTCAGCAAACCCCGCCCCAGAATTTCGACTTAGCTTCAGTACTTCCGCTATGTGTGTTTGTTCTCCAACTGACCCCAAGCCTTTCTCTTATACTTTTATCATTGGCAAACCAACAGTCGTGATCTAATCTCTAATCGATGGCTCAGATTAAAAGACTACTTGATCCACGTCACTTAGAACATTTCATCACGTGTTTAATTAATTCACTTTAATTTTTCTAATTCCCTAAATTAGACTTAGGGTCCTCATTAAAAAAATTAATTATTTGAATATCTCATACACCAGATGAAATATCTCCAAACGCTTTTTGGGTCTTGGAGATTTCGTGTGTCTTAGCTCTTGCACAAAATTTTGGAGCTAGAGCACACACGATGCTACCCCAAAATCTCAACAGTATTGTAGTCCTATTTGGACTTGTAACAAAAGAAAATCATTATTTTTTAGTCTAGAAAGTAAATTTGTCCTCTAACACCAAGTCGGCCATGCCAAGGACAAGTCGGCCTAGAAGAGGCCTATTCAACCTCTTGAAAGTGTATACATAGAAGAGACTTCGACTCATTTGGGAGACACTTTACAAGTTCAATCTGAAGCAAGACAAGAAGGCATTTCAAGAGCGAAAGTCAACGAAGAAGAAGAAGATGTGTCCTTTCTACCCATTTATGTTCACACGTGCGAGAAAATATAAGCTTTCTACAGTTTTTGAGGGGCCGAAAGTTGCAGATTGAATTGCAGACCTAAAGTTGTGGGACCGAAACTCTGATTGGAGCAGATCTTGGAGAGTTTGACCTTCGTTGACTTTGGAAGACTTTGACTTGTTTAAAAGAGATCTTATTGGAAGGCTGGCTTGGTGCTTGGATGGAATCTTGACTTTGGTCTTTGGGTCTTGGAGGTCTCATTTTGATTTGATTCTATAAGAGAAGTATTATTTCTGGGTTTTCTCCTTGGAGGGATTTTGCCCTGCTTGGAGCCTATATCTTGTGCACTTTGTACCTTTGTGATCTTCATTGTTTTGGCAATTGCTTGATGAAGAAGAAATAAATAATAAAAGGCCAACAAATATCACAAGTATTTATCAAGTAAGGTAAGTCAACCCTAATCTACAAATACTTTGACTTTCCAACACCTTCTTCACATGTATAGCTTCCCAAGAGAGATAAAATGATGAAGAGAAGAAAGAATAGACTGCAAAATAGGATTTATCCTTTCTGCTTAGACTTACAGTTCGTTGGTCTCCAAATGAGGCGTCTTAACATCTTATTTATACATGTCTATGGGGTGTGACAACCCAATGGGGCACATCCCTTCACTGGCTGGCCGACTTAACTTTTCCAAAATAATAATTTGCATAATGCATCTAGGGCCGACTTGAAGACCCTTTAGCCATGCAGGAATACCTCCCGATGCTACATAAAAAATCAACTCAAGCCCTAACTGGCATGTGGTAACTTGGTTTCCTATTCAGAGATTGGTGATGATTTATGAAGTTTATAGGCTGATTTGAAATATGTGATATTAATTTGAGTTTTCCTTTTGTTGTAAGTGTTTTGTACACATATTTATGAGCTTACATATAGCCTGCAGCTTTGTGATGAATTCCACTGATAGGTCAAGGAGCATTGACTTAAAAGTGACAGGAAGTGCGTTGGGGGAAAATACCCTTCCTAGCTAATCATTCAAATGATTCCAACAAAGATGGTGTCAGATTTTGTTGCAGATAATTCTAGGTGATAACACTGCCATGGAAAGAAATTAAGTGACTGCCCAGTGCTCACAAGATGACCAAAATGGGTACATAAAACATCTTGACGCAGGGGTTTTAACTTCAGATGGTTCGTGCATTTCCAAAAGTGGTATAATGTGGTAAGTCATAAAGATTCACAAATGCACTGTGCATGTTTTATAGCATGTTATATAAGGTTTTCTAAAAATGCCATAAAGTTGTCAAGATCATAATGTGTATCTTACATCCAAGAAATGTATCACTTCATACCTGCTGCTTGTAATGCCAAAACAAGTTTGTCAAGGCCACCAGTCTTCATAACTGCTTCATGTACAAGCAGAGTTTCCTGATAACAGCCATCACCTCATGAAATTTAAGTCAAAATTGATCAATTAACTTTCCTGTAACAATATGGATGACCTAGTACTGTCAGTGTCTGAATTTAGTTACATGTATATATTTCAATGACATCCTCACCATTGCATTACAAGCAGCAGGATAATCAGTCTTTGCATCTAAAACAATTCTTTCGGCCATATCCAAATCAGCTGCTTTGTCCACATAGACATGGCAAACACCATCTAATACAGAAAATGAAGATGAATTAGAAGTGAATGGCAAGAGCAATCAGTAGATTTACCAACATATAGCAACTACATAAGCAACCAGAACCAATGAAAGATTACCAGCATGACCAAGCACTGGAATTTTTGTTGACTCCTTTATTTCTGACACCAGCTTATTACTTCCTCTTGGAATGACAAGATCTATAACATCATCCAGCTGCAACATGACTTTTTTAGATTGTATTGATTAATGGAGTCAGTGATAGAAAATGCAATTCAGTCAATTGTCCAGAAATTACCACCTTTAGTAGATCTGGAATTTCATCTCTAGAATTAACAAGGCCAATCAGCTCTGATCCCACAGATTCGGGCAATGCTTCAGTAATAATCTACAGGTGAAAAGACAAATTATTGGTTACCTCTCCCATAAACTCATTATCAGATTATATACAATAAACGAATTATACATACCTTATGCAAAATTGCATTTGATCGAGCTGCTTCTTTGCCCCCTTTTAGAAGCAGCCCATTTCCACTACGGATTGCTAATGAAGCTATCTATTTGATCAAATTAAAAATTATTGAGATGAGAAAAGATAGTGAAAGTTATCAACATTATATGGACAAATTATTCTCAGACCATATTCCAGCTCATATGAAATACAATATTCTAAATACTTGATCAGCTAAAATACCTGAACCAGAGCATCTGGTCGGGATTCAAAAATTATAAGCAGCACACCTAAGGGACTGGTTGTCTTCTCTAGAATTAGACCATCTGCAAGCTGCATTCCAAAATAACTAATAAAAACCCCCTGTTTGCAGCATAAACTCTTATTTGAGCATTCAGGTATTTAATATAAATGCAGATATTGAATCAAATCACTAATTCAAGAGCATATATCAAATTCAGTTTTTTATCAATCTATATTCACATTATTCTGTCATATGTCAGGAACATTTCTTTCTAGCCTTTAGTCATTTTATCGCAGAAAACATGCTCGTTAGATTTTTCCACCAGCTGCTTTCATTGCATGACAATGGCAGAAACATAATCCTAATCTCACCTGGAATTTCCAGAAGATCCCAGCACTTTAAATAAGCGATAAAGAAACAACTCCAAGAAATTGGATGAACAATTAGAAATCACTTCATGCAATGTTATTATATATATTAATCATGAAGAGATTTCCTCATCATGTTAGAGTGTTGTTGCATCTGACTGGTGTATCTTCTATATCTGATATTCATTTAAAGAATGAAAATACAGTATCACCCACTCACTGTTCTTTATATATAGAATTCGTGGCAGATTTTCTTAGTAATTAGTATTACAAAGAAACCAAGAGTATCACGAACAAAAAAAATATAGGGATGAATCTACAATATCACAAGATGAATCAATGCTAGAGTAAAATGGAACTAACAAAGTTCGTTCTTCAAGTTAAATAGTTGAGAAGACTTGGAATATGTTGATCTCCATTTAGGATACAAGAATATATATTAAAATGTAAGAATGAGAATGATGTTACAAAAGAGGGTGAGGGTCATGTATATATAGTGAGGTAGGTACTCTTTCACGAACGGTCACGTATATAGAGACATGCCTCTTCTCTACTAATTATTAGTTAATTAATCATTGTTCATGTCTATTATTTATATTATTTTTACTATTGTTATATATATATATATATATATATTATTCATAACATTGTCTTCCTCCTCAAAAAGCTGTCCTCAAAGCTTACTGATGAAAAGGCTTGATCTATTTTTCTGTTTTGAATGTCTTCTCGTCTCAAAACTGTCATCTTTGTTGATACACGACAATATGATCCTTTGAGTAATAAATAAAATTGTCGAACTGAGAATGGATCTGACTATCCTAAATTAATCTTTTGTGGAATTCTGTGCTTACTGAATACTTCGTGTGAATTGTTATCACAAGACTGAATTGTACTAACATTAGTAGTCTTCGAAACATAAGTTTGTTGTTTAAGTTCCGAGTGATACATATTCGTAGATTTATTGAGATGACTGTTCTTGTGGTTCGGATGTAGATAAGGAGCTCTTTTGGTTTGTCTTTCCCTTATCATGTGTGTGACAAGATTTTGATTCTCTTCAAGTTCTGATGTCATCGATTTGGTTACTTCACTTGGAATTTTCGTCGTCTCAACATCTGAGTGTGTTTTTTCTTTAACTGACTTGTCTTCTTCTTGAATTGTGATATTCACTGGATCAGTATTCATCTCATTTTCCTCAACTTGAATTTCCTTATTTGAAGATTTCGATGCTTCCTTCTCAATAAGTTGTTTGTGCCTTATTTTCCAACGACTTCTTGTCATAAACTTTCTAATTTTGATCAATAGTGATTTTGTCAATTTCCTTTTGCACATTTTGTAATACTTTTTTACTTTCTTGAAAAAATACTTTTGAAATATCTTGTATGTCTTCGGTGTTACTGAATTTGTCTTCAATGGAACATCCTGTAGTGTTATTTTTTTCTTTTTCTATGAAAACTTCAAAAACATATTTTTTGTATTTAGGATGAAGGACCCTAGAGTTTCCATCTAGGGTGAGCCCAAAACAATATCACTATCGTCAAAAAATAAGGTTTTCACAGTAAATTTCGAGATAAAAGTATAATCGCCAATACTTAATTGTAGATTGTTTATGTCGTATTGTTTGTTGCTTGTGTCAACAAAATTTGTTTCAATTATATTTGATTTAGGAATCACTAATTGGTTAGCACATTTAGGACTAACATAGTTACTCTCTTCAGTAGGACTGGTAGAGATTATAATATCCCTTCTTGTGAGTGATCCTTTGATTTTAAATAGTGTACCAACACATTTACTAAAAGTTTTAGGAAATCTTTTGTTACTAGTCTCCATTTTCTTTTTTCAAGATGAGCTTTAGGGTATTAAAAATATTCCTTCTTTATACTTGCAACAATATCCCTTATGATATTAGGAATATAATGGTGAAGGAACAATATTGCTTATGATATTTGGAATATAATAATTTATTTCCTTCACATTACAAATGACTTCCCAATTTCTTCTTTGATTGTCTTCTATTTTTTATTTTTTTTAAACCCTTGTACCTTATTCTTCTTCTTTTATTATAGATAGATAACCCACTAGAACTTCTTTTTTATTAAATTCTTTTTCCTCACTTTTTATCTTATGTGGAAAATTTGTGGAAGATTGCAACTCTTGGAACGAAACCTTTTGGAAATTAATATTAGTTTCCTCCAAAATAATATTTTTTTCTCATTGAATTGGTGAAAGGGCACAATAAACGGAATACAAGGAAGCGACCCTTGAACAGGAATGATGCAGAGACAGCAGAGGAAGGGATTGTGATTGAGGATGCAAAGCGTCAGGCGATAATGTTTGTCGGCAGCACGACAGTGAGGGCATTGTGTTTGTCGGGTAGAGCAGTCAGTGGGAGTGCGAGACTCCCGGCTGTGGGGCACAGGGATGTCGATGGGGTGTAGGGGAAGTCACAACGACATTGGAAAAGGCCGAGCCACTGGCTGCAGCTTGCTATTGACTGGATGCAGTTTTTATTAATTACTCTTACCTGCACCAATTTAATTCATACCATAATCTTTTCTTCGAGAGACGACTTTAGAATGATGGGCGGCGGCTATACAAATGGTACTTGGCAGGGGTGTCGGCGCTACTTGTGGTGATGTCAAGAACAGTGGACCGACGGCGACTGTGTGTTGGAATCAGTGAGGAGCGGCGACCAATGTGTCGAGGGTCAGGACTGTGTGGTGGGGTTGTCCGTAACAGCAGCAGTGGTGCGTGGTGGATGTATACGCAGATAATTTGATGCCGAAATTTGGTGATGGACGATAGTGGTGAACTAGTGTTGGAGGAGTGGCATCTTATGATGCTCGGTTGGCTAGTGGCTGGTTGAATTATGTCACCTCCACATCAAGTCGGCCTAAAGGAGACCAATTCAATCTCACCTCGAGCCTATAAATAGAAGGAATTCGAATTCATTTGGAGCATATCATCTCAAGCAAGTTCGATATCTCTAAGGAAACCATAAAAATTGTGAAGTGGTTCAAGGAAGCCAAAAGGAGTGTGAGTTGGGTCAAAGTCAAGGAGAAGAAGAAAATTGAAGTTTTGGTGCTACTCTCTCTCTCTCTCATGCCCTAGTTTGAAAAATTGAAGTCTTTTTGTGTTGCTGCTGCTAGGTGCTTCTTGATGTCGTAAGTTGCTGCATAGTCGAAGTTGTTGGGGTCAAGATACCGCTGCTATAGGGTTGAAGATCTGGAAAGGCTGACTTGGTGTGGAGCAAAGGTTTGGTCTATGTGTAGGGCGAAGAGTCTAAAAGAAAACTATTGAAGGAAGAGAATTTTGACAAGGTTTTCCTTTAGAGAGGGGTTTTGCCACTGGCATAATGCCTACATCTTGTGTCTTGTGTTTTTGTGATCTTCATACACATAATTTAGTAATTGTTTAATGAAAGATAATCTAATAAAGAATTAAAAGAAGCCAACATAATTCACAAGTAATTATCAAGAAAGAGGAATCAAACCCTAATCTACTTGCCTTGATTTTTCAATAGTGGGGTGGTCCCTAAATGAAAAGTTAAATTAAAAATGATGTGAGGTTTCTAGGAGATGTTATGGTCAATTTGGATTACTTGAGATTATGAGTAAATAGGATGAGCAATATGAAGTGAAATATACTTCAATAATCATCAACACATAATAAAAGTTGAGCATATAAAACCAGTGCCTTCAATATTGCTTCAAAATAAATAATACGAACTCTAGAAATGGAATGTTTCAAAGTGAAACACAAGTAACCATGTCAATTAAATAGTTGTTAGAATAAGATAATATCACATGCAAGATATAAAATTGCTTTCAAAGTATAACCATTCATGATTCCAAAGCATGTAAAGAAGCAATGTACAGTAACTTGCAAAATGAAACAAGCTAAAACTTCACTTGCAAAATGAAATATATGGTACTTGCCCAAATAAGATATTACAAAATAATCAATTCAAAACATTTCCATCATGAAAAGTATATAAATAAATTGCAAGTAAAATAGCTTGAAAAATAAAGTGAATTAAGATGAAATGCACTTAACTAAGGTAAGATGCAATTATCTTGGTTTTTTTTAAGCTAAATGTCTACTCTAAGTGAGAGATCTTCCTCTTGAACTCTTTCCAAGGGATAAAAATTGGGGTGACTGTAATAAAGAGTCGTTGAGGACACGATGGTGTCATTAACGATACCCTTCCCCTGAGTCTTACTAGCCAGCATGTGTCTTCGTTCCTACAAGGGGACAAGCCACCTTTATAACTGCAGGGTCGCACACTCTTTACCTTACTTCGTACCAATTGGAAGAATTTTCCAAGAAAGTATTTTCCTTATGATGTCTATCAACCAAGCTTATACTTGGAGGTTAATTGAGTTAAAATGCAAACTATGTTAAAATGCCTAAATGTTATGCAAGTAAGCTTTCCCAAGAGGTATTTGCAATGCTTCAATATAATAGAAATGAGATAGTGCTCAAAGTAAATTGCAAATGTGACTTCAATTGGAAAAGGAAATTAGCTTGCAAGTGAATTAAAGTGATGCAAGTAAATTTTCTATGCAAAAGAGGAATTGCCTCAAGTAAATGGAAATGCTCACAATGATATAACTTCAAAAAAATTCAAGACACATAAGCATAAGCTTCATAAGCAAATGAAATTGAAATTTCTCCAAGTAAATGATAAGCCAATAAACTCAAGAAAAATTTAAATGATATGTAACCAAGAATACAATGTTTGCATGTAAAGTACGCTTGGAAAATAAGTGAGAAAAATAACAAATGAATCTGTAGTGAGGCAATTGTATCCCAAAGAAAGAAAATTGTTAAGCAACTAAATTAAACTTGCCACATAACTCCAAATACTTGCATGTAAGAAGTGAGTTGCTCTAAAGCAAACAACAACTTGTACTCTAAAGCAAAATGACATTCAAAGTATCCAATGAAACTTGTAGCAAAATTTAACTTAGAAATTGAAATGTGATGGTGAGGTAGTGTTAACTTTAAAGCATGCAAAATGAGCTAAAAAAGAAAGTTAGAAAAGATGCGAAATTAATCCACGCACACAAAATCCTCCTTCTAAAAGAGGAGAAAGGATGCATTGGGTAAAACGCAAGCTCCCACAAGAGAGAGATATTTTATTATGATATTACAATGGAATTAAAGCCTCTTAGAGGACTACCCAAAAGATGAAGGGAATTAGTACAAGATTTGGAGCTAGAAATAGCTGTAATATCCCTCCAACAATAACAACCTCATGGGCCAATGAAGGCTTTCTAAATTCTGAAAATTAAAATTTCAACAAAGGCCCGCGGCCTATCCTTATTTGCAACTCCTTCTAGTGCCCACGACCTCCTTGAAATAAATCTTGGATACTTGAGAGGTCCTACAAGAAAACTAGGTAAAGTTCAATAATCTTTCCTCAAGGCACTTGTTGTCAAAACTCCAACTATGGGCTGCAAAACTAAGACAAAATTAGTGTAAAAGAGCATGTAAGTATGATACAAAATAATATACAAAACCAAATCAAGTGATGGAAGTGAACCCCATCACCTGCCTAGTTTGGAAAATGCTCTTAAATAGCTAAATAAATCAATGAAAGCACAAATTTTAAAGAGATTAAAATTTAGAAGTATTTGCTTGTGTACAAGCTATGTCAAAGAAAATCCCTGCAAGAAAATCACTTTGTAAGATGGACTATGAAATTCAAAGAACCAATGAGAGCTCCTTAGAGAATGTGTCAAGAGTGGGTTGGTATTTCTAAAGGCTTCCCCTCACGCTTGATATTTGATCCAACAAGATTCTCCTCTACAAAATCTCAATCAAACATTAGAGACCCATATAGATTTAACAAATGCAATGATAAGAAAACTCTATAAATTTATTGGAAAATAGCTAGATATTTCTACACCTAGAGCATACTCCTAAATCAATTGCCAATGCAAGATAGTTTTACATTAACAAATCTACAAGAGCATATGGAAATAGCGTAAAACAAAAGCATGAGCAAAGGAAATTATACCAATAGTGAGTGAATCATCATACTCCAATGGAACAACACCCATGAATGAACCCCAAAGTCTTGTATTGCAATTGAGAACAAGTGTACATAAGAGCAGAGCTTTCCCAAGCATAATAGCTCGTAACAATTGATTTCATAGTGAGAGCCCATGGCTCTATTATATAGAAGTTTGGGAGCCAATCCAAAGGCAAATGGTGACAATCCCAAGACAAATAGGTGACAACCCAATGCTTCTTCATGCAAATTCGAATTTCCCAAGTAGCAGCTCGATTTCTTCCTTAGAGGCCCATGCAATCCCTGATGAGGGAGCTCAAATTAGATGAGAGGACATGTGGGAGAGTGAATTGGAATGGTAGGAGACTACTCTCCACCTCACTCAAGTAAACTATAATCCAATCTCAGGTCAACTCATGATATCTCCTTGAAGCTCGAGTTAACTTCCTCAAATCGTGGATCTTGTCACTGGAACTCCTTGTCTTGTCCACATCACTTGGCAACTCAGCTTTGACATTTAGATGAATTTCCACCTCATTTCCACATCATTTGAACATGTGTGGATATTTATTTTTCTCCATTTATTTAATTGTTGGGCTAATTTATTGCCACATTTTCCACAAAACTTAGGAAAAGTGAGTTTTGAGGGTCTAGAACTTATTTTTTACCCCTCAAAGTGTGTCAAAGTAGACGGTTGAGGGCGAGAGGTGTAATTTTGAGCACACATACCTCATACAACTTCTATAGACATCACTTATTACATTTTACATTCATATTTTATTCAAATATCTGCCTTGCGAGAAATTTTTAAAATGACCCCTAGACTAATCAAATTCCACAAAAAATTTCGTGTGATCTAGTATGGTAATATACAATTACCCTAGACACTAGGACTCACCCAAAGCCTCACCATCAAGTCGTACTCCTGCTTTGGGGTTATGATTGTAGGAAAAAATTCAATTAATTATTAAGTCCCCATAAAGATATAATAATTAACCAAGTGAAAAAAACCTCCTAGAGTAAACTCACTTGATGATAAGGTCCCAAATTACTTAGGCATGTTACATGACTCAACTCATCATACTAGCATCACTTTACATCATCCTCGCAGGGCTTGTGGAATCTGAGTACAACAAAGAAGATGAGAAGAAGAAGTAGAGTTGAAAAACTCTAGTTATATGATGATCTCTGATGGTACATAAAACCTCTGACATATCCTCGAGCATGGAGTGGTCAAAAAAATTTCAGGTGCAACTTTATTGGTCAACACAACCGATCTGAGGTTTGAGGACAGGCCGGAGGGCGCCTATAACTTCAGTCCATGGAAAGAGAGAATTGGGTTCGTTCTCATGGAAAATAGTCTATGGAAGTTTGTAGAAACTCAAGTTACACCTCCTACAGATATTATAGCATTGGCCACCCCTAATTTGAAGGATGTGAAAGCCAAATGTATCATCATGGATGCAGTGAAGGATCATGTGATCCCTAAAATATCAGGAAAGAAGATTGGCCATCAAATGTGGACTGCTCTAATGAGTTTATATCAGAGTGATAACCAGAATCAAAAAATGGTGTTGAGAGAAAAGTTAATGAACACCAAGATGACAAGATCAGGTACAATGGCATCATATTTCACTAGGATTCATTAAGTTTGAGATGAATTTGGAGTTGTTGGAGTGGCAGTGTCAAATGAGGAACTTGTAAGGACAACCTTGAGTGGATTCATAAAACAACGGCCTACCTTTGTGACAAGTGTTCTAGCATGAGAGAAACTACCTGATTGGGAAATATTATGGGATGACTCCACTCAAAAGCAAATATGGGAGGAATCATTATCGGCCATACAGCGTAAGAGTGGGAATGATGAGAATATTTTTCTTGCGAGTCGAGCAATGAGAAGCAAAGAAAAAATTTTGAGTAGTAGGAGTGTGGAGTCAACCTCACAACCAAAGGACTTGACAAGTGCTTCGCTTATCATAAGATGGGAAACTATGCTTCACAATGTGCAAAGAGGAAGAAGGGTTCATGTTCAACATTTCCATTCACACCAAGCATAGAGCTACCAAAAATGAAGTCATGGTTAAATTTTCTAGAATTTTTATTTTTATTGGCAGTAGATTTCTTTATTACTTTTAGTGCAACTATAAGACAAGTTCAACTTTTAAATGTCGTGAAATTGTACCATTTGAGAATTTTCTGTTGACTTCAAGCACTCTTATGAAATTTGATGATGATTCTAAAGAATCAAAGTGACAAAGCATGTATTGTCCAACAAGCAGAGTAGCAACTGAATAAGGATTATGCGACATGGCTCTCTTCATTTCTACCAACTGATTGCAAATTGTTCAATAAACACAAATTTGCCTGCATAGGGTCTTTATTTGCCCGTCTATTATGACCTCATTATTATGCAAAGGCACGAAGTCAAGGCTGGCCAATTGGGGGGGGGGTGTTGTATGATGTAATATCCCAAAAAGGGAATGGACAGCAATACAAAGCAACATAAACAAAAACTACAGCAAATAGAGATGCACCATAAAAATTACTGCAAACAATTTAGAAAAGCTGAGCCATTTTATTATATATCCAGAAATATGGAATGAGTACAAAAGGTGATCAGAATGATGGCACCTTGGCCTACTCAAGGCAAGCTGAAATATCTCTCCAAACCCTACTATGGAATGGCTGCTCCTCTAGTGACTGTGTAACTCTATAGGCTGCTGCTGCTGGAAAGTGTTGCTACTGGTTGGAATGGAGTTGCTCTTTGGGGTTGTTCCCCTGCTCAGAAAATTCTGAAACTCTGGCTATGAGCTCTCCTCCTAAAACCCGGAAAAACCCAGGAAGGAATTCCGGAAAGGCTAACCCCGAAATTTGACCCCCTTGGGAAAATTACGCACTCCTGGTGAGTATGTTGGCCTCTAAGCTGATCTACTGGGAATAATGGCCTCTCACTACTCCAAAACTCCACTTGTGAAGGGTTGGTCCCCTCACACTTCTCCCGGACTGAAACTCCTAAGTCTCCCTCACTCCCAGAGCTGCTCTCCTCCAAAACTGCGTAATCCCTCTGGGTGAATGTGATGTTTGGTGAACTACGTAACTTGAAGGCTGGTTCTTTGCTCTCTGCTCTGAAAAATGATGATGAAGCTCCTCACCTGAGCGGGCACTCGAAGTCTCCCGAGGCTGAGGTTGGGATCTTCGCTCGGAGACACCCCCGTGATGAACAGCACTTGCAAACTTAGCTAAATAGCATAAGTGTGCTCAATATTTGTTAGACAGAAATTCTGAAGATGAATGATAGAATGAATGAGAAGCTAAGCCCTCACTCCCTTTTATGCTCGAGGCCCCAACGTTCCCTTGGGCCCCACTACGTTGCGTTGTCCTCTTTGCCACGCTGCCCCTGCCTACTCTGCGTTGCCTGGCCCACCCTGCCACTAGGCTGCCTGGCTCACACTGCCCTAGCATTGTCCCTCTTCCTGCGCTGCCACTTGGTCCCCCCTGCGCCCTACGCTGAATGTGTCAAATTGGCCAAGTAACTTTAGGAAGATTATTTTCTCCTAAGTTGGGTTATGGGTCCCAGCACCCTTTTTATTTTTGGCTGAACATTAGAAAGCAAAAATCTGAACAACATTAATATTGCCAATTAGCAGCTGCTAATTGGGAATATTACATATGACCAAAGGCTTGTGAAGAGCATATTTGTTGATAAGATAAAGATCAATAGCTTTGT
Organism: Pinus albicaulis; assembly: GCA_034641835.2. Classification (NCBI taxonomy): domain Eukaryota; kingdom Viridiplantae; phylum Streptophyta; class Pinopsida; order Pinales; family Pinaceae; genus Pinus; species Pinus albicaulis. The sequence continues at coordinate 991,729,665 of CM076583.1, forward strand.
AAAGTTTATTGCATGGTTTTGTAGTAATTTCATATAGTTGAGATTGCAATTGGAAGCTTGTTAGATTTTTTGGCAATCTATAATGCTTAGGTTCTTCTCTTCTTAATACGCTGGGAGCCCAAATTAGTGTCTAATTTTTTTCTATGTTGGGTCTTCCATAGTTTTACTTCTCATCCATTGGGTATTCCATAGTTGGAAGCAGAGTCAAAATCTAATTTGCTTGTAAAACTTTCAAAATTGAAGAAAGATTATTGTGAAGCTAATCCTATGGAGCAAGTTGTACTTTTGTGAAATTAAGTTGAATTTGCATTGTAAATGGGTGCATTTTCAGTTGAAGCCAACAATCTTCATTTACTTGAGATGTTGAGAAAATGGCCAGAATTAATAAAGTATCAGAATTACTAAATACATTGATACACTTTATTGTTCATGATATAGTCAAAATCAACAAAGCCATTCTCACTGATATTAGAACATGTTTACAAGATGCATAGAATAAACTTGAGTTTCTCCAACTTGAATCATAGCTCTAGCGATATGATCCACAACAAAGGAGTCAACATTTTTGAACTGGTTTTTGTTCAGAACAATTCTCTATTTGAGATTGATTCTTGTCAGCATCCAACAATTAGTTAAATCAATGATGCAACTTTGGGAAAGAATTCAAATGAAGATGCAAAAGTTCAACTTGCACTTCCCTAACCCATCATCAGACCTTAGGAAGAACTTATCAGCAACAAGAACAGAACCGGTCTTAAATATGAAAAGGATGTGTCCTTTCACATTCGAGACTATTCCAAACCAATACATTTTCAAGGTGTTGGGTTCCTTCAAGATAGTTCATCTTCACCTTCTTCACATCCTACTCCTCTTCCACAGCCATTTCAAATTATCAAATGTAAACATTGTGATATGGTTGACCATGTGAAATATCAGTGTTTTGATCTTCACCCTTGTGAGAATTTTGGAAAACACACTCACCATTCAAACAGATGTTTCAGAGACAAGACTCCTGCAAAATAAAGATTCACCTTGGATGGATTGCTTCTTGGCAATGGTCTTCAATAGTTGAGAAGATATAGCAATGATACCTTCGGGTTCATTTTCAAGTATTGACACGTCTTGCAATGGAGATATCGTCATATTTTCACCTTGTATCTGATAGGAGAGAATTGATGGTCAACTACTAGCTTCGAAGATATAACAAGCAAGCCTGAGCCACAGCCTGAACCAGAGCTAACTGCAAAGCCTAGAGCTAGAGTAAGCGAAAGCCAATGTCTGAGTTGTAGCCAAAGATAGACTCATGTTCCATGAGCATGATTTGGTTGGTGGCCAACCTCAAACCACCCTTTGCAGAAGACTTCAATTTCTACTACCCACCCCATCTGTTTGTGGTCATCTTCAAACCATCATCAAGGAGCACTTCCACTTTGCAGAAGAGTTCAGTTTCTAGCCAGATTTGGAATTGTTCCAAGAACTACTACGAGACAAGTTCCAAAGTTGGTGTTTAGCCTTAAACCACCACCACCACTGGTAGAAATTAGAATACTTCGAGTTCGGCTATGTCATTTGGATTATGGTATTCCTTAAACCACCATTTCAGAGAGAACATCCAACCATTGGTCGTTATGCACCTTTGTTTTTCAATTCTCTTCTTGGACTCATATACAACCCTTCGAATTAAGGAATGTTGGAAACATAATCCTTGGGGTTATGTGAACTTGGCACATTCACTTGAGTCGAAGGCGAAAAGCCTCAAGTAAAGGCCAACAGTCATGAGAAGTCTAAGAGATCTCTTGGTTTATGAAACCAAGGGTTACACAATGTATTTATATGTATATTTTGTGAATAATATGCATCACACTATTTATCCAAACTAGTATGTTATTTAGTGTGTGTGTGTGTTCAACAAGTGCAAAGTTATCTCTCCCATGATAAGCAAGTACACCAACCAAAACACTATCAAAGCCTCTAGTATATCATCATCCATGTCATCAAGAATCCAAGAAACCAGGGACCAACAAACCCTGGCCATTCAAAGATCTTTGTGATGAAAATGAGAAGGGTCATGAAAATATTCACTAGTATAGGCCTCGTGCAAAATTAGGGGTAACATTTTGCTTTGAGGACAAAGCATTCTTTAAGGATGTGGCAATGTGATAAACAGAATCATACTAAATATATTACTATAATGATAAATATAATCATTACATTAACGAAAGGTCAAAGGCAACACAACTCTTCACATTGTGACCAGTCAATGCATAAAAGTATACCATTGTGAGGCTCATTGTAATATCATCAAATTCATATCAATCATTTATTGTTCAATAATACTCTGTCAATCTTGTAATAACTATTTATTCCAGTGGGGAGGCAATGTAGCATACATAAAAGATACAAGTAGCATTAAATTTAATATTAATAATAATAATGATGATTATAATGATAATTAAATAAAACAATGGACACAGCCCTTCACCCTCGTGACCAGTGAATGACATTTATTCCATCATGAGTGCTCTTGTAAAGCATCACTCCTATTGTGCAATTACAAATGCATGTTTTATAGCCTACATAGATTTCATTACTTTATCCTATTTATTTTGCACATTCATCTGATGAGCCCATTTGGTTCATTACAAAATTGATATATTTTTCTGTTCTGAGTTAATTGAAGGATATGTGTGAATCGTGATGGAGTACTACAAGGTTCTGTTCCCTGTTATCATTTGCATACCTCAGTTTATACAGATTAGTACATAACAGTATGCTGTCTTCAGCTTTCCTGTAGCTTCTCACTCATATTTTCAGCTTCTTCGTGTATGTAGATCTAGAATTTAGATTCTACTGTTTTGATAGGGGTTTTCAGTTTTCTAGCTGTTGAGTGAGTGCACACTGCAGATCTGCCTACCATAAACTGAAATTTAACATGCATTTAATTGTGACACACCAGACCAGCATTCCCCAAAACAATAAGATTACTTTCCACATAAGAGATAAGATTCTAATAAACATGCCAATTAGATCTAGCTCAGGTGGGTAAGAGATGATGTTATCCTCTCCACCAGGGTTCAATCCCAATTGTAACACGTTTGCTCTTCATCAGCTGATTGTTGATTGGGACTGGCAAAGTACCAGCAATCTCACTCTCACCAAGGGGTTGATGGGTGGGATTAATAGTTGCATGTAAAAAGCTAAATTATTAAAATATATAAATATATATACTCTACCAAACACACTATCTGTAAATATAGAAGTCCAAATGCCATTATAAAAACTATTTGACCATAACTTAGACAACTATAAGATAATTTAACAATTTGAGAGAGTACCTCTGTCCTTTTCAGCACTTCACCAATCGGGTCATTCATGTCTGCAAGAACTCTGACCGACTTTGCCAATCCTGCAATCTGTTAAAAACGAGATGGAGTGCAAGTAAGATTTCTTACAAAAGGTATAACGTCATGCTAGAAGCAAAGATATCACAACTACCACAATCTGAGGCATAACAGTAAACTCCATCTTTATGGTAAAAGAATGACAAATCTGATTACAAATTTTGTTAAAAAATGTTAATGGTTTGATACAAGATAAGTGATGATAAGGAATAGTCATTATTCTGGAGGCCCTCCCAAGTTTATCACCAATAAGAAATAAAGATAATTGGCTAACCTTTCCAGGTTTTAGTGTTAATCGAGAAACCAAGGCGTCTGCAATTCTTGTTTCTTTTGCAACAAAAACATCAGATTCATTCTCTCTCCTGATTAGCTCTTCATTGGCTTCCAGAGCATCTGCCACATCTAGTAGAATTTTCCTCCGATCAGAGGAAGAAAGAACCTGCACCGAGTAGATACTTGTTTGAGTTTGCAAATGTACATGTTTCTAACCTAAGCAGATGATAATTCAATTGCTCTTGTAGGAGTAAACAATACAACATTGTAAGTTCTAAATTTAAACATGCCCTTTCAATCAGATAATCTTCTATGTTGACCTGGCATATCCCACAACAATGAACAAGTTTCACTACTACAGGTTTCATGATATAACCTGCAAGCGGCGACTAGCATCTCTCGCATTAACTGCCATCTGCCGGGCATTGTGTTCTTTGACTGAAAACCACAAATGTGCATCCTTGTGGAAAAGAGTGCCTAAATGCTCCCCTTGCAGCACTCTCAAAGCTCCATCAGCAGCAAACCCACTTTTGAACATATAAAATATATTAGTTCCTCTATTATGCTTCTCAAGCAAAGGATAAAATGACCAACAGAAAAAACAATCTCATATAATTATTCCTAATGAAATTTTGGAAACATTTTGCAAAAGCTGAAAACAGAAGAGCTAGGTTTCATACCAGAAACAAATCGAAAAGTATTCCTCTAGTGCAAAATGACATAATAATTGAGCACTCAATTAGACAAATGATTGTTGTTATGGATAAAAGCCATTTAAAACAAATGTTGATTTCCAGAACTGAAAGTTTTGATGCTTACAAAGAGATTTAAGCCATCCAAGAGGTGAAAAATCGTAATAGACACATGTGGACAAAGTGAAACACATGTGGACCCGGATGGGAAAATAGATGAATGGGGCTAAAATGAGTGGAGTGGGAGTGATGTAGGTGGTATCAAGAAGGGGGACCACGCAACCAAAATCAAGATTTCCCATGTAGTGCCAACCCAAAAGCGAAATGTTGATCAAAGAAGATCCCACAGGACTAGGATACAAGGGCAACCCTGAAATCGGGCAATGGAGACAAAAATACAAGCCTAACCCACTCTTTCCGCCGAATCTCCCCACCAATCCATGCCCAAAAGTGTCCATGACAAGTAAGGAAAATTACTCAACTATACCAATGAAAAGCCATACCTTTGGGGTCGGGAGGCCCACCTTCAAACATACATTCATGATAAGTGGTTGAGGCCCAAGGGACCACATGGCTGGCTCAGGTGGCAGAGAAAATGGCAAATTTTGCTATCTAGTGGCTGCAAGGGGCTGCTAACTACCGTTTAAGGACCAATCTAGGAGAAACATTTTCTCCCATATACACTACCCAGAGGTGGTGGGTAACATCTGGCTCCAACTGGGACACGAGTTCTCGAGAAAGTGCATGAAGCTACTCGGATGGGAGGTCATGACTCATGAGAATATCAACAATCTCTTGGTACTATAGACCTATTACCTGCACATATCTAGGACCAAGCACACATAGCAGCACGTTTTCGTGGTGTCTTATGATCACCCATGCTTAATGTTAGGCCGTAAAAATCAACAAGAAAGTAAAAATATGCAAATTTAATCTAAATGAAACTAATCTATTATGAGAAATATCATATGATGTTAGTTCTAATGAGAAAATAAGCATGTGATGCACCCTACTCTAACATGCATATGGTACAATGTTAACACTAAGTGAAATCATAAAGCCAATGCAACCAACATATCATCATACCAATATACATGTCTACCAATATAATTACTCATGTAGCAAATCCCAAAGCGAATGCCGACACAATCACAAAGAGGATGAAGCGGGTGGGAGGTGGGAAAACATGATCTCCATTCGAGGTAAAAGGAAGCCCTAGGATAAGGAGAATAGGTCAATCTAGAAGTGTGGGGCTTTCCCTCTAAGTACACAATGGTGGAATGAAAAATCACTCTCAAGAACTCCCTATCACAATCATTTTTTATAATATTATGCTTTGTAGATGCCACAAGGTCGTGATGAGAGGGGAACGAAGGGTGAGGAAAGGAAGGAGTGCAACAAATAAGTTGCTCGCGGTGATGGTCACATTGGAGAGGGGAGGTTATAGAGTGATCATAATCCTGAGGGTGTGTCAAAGGAGATAAAATATATTCAATGAGGTGCTCTTTCTTGACACCATACTCAGGAAGGGGAAAGAGCTCATAGTCACTTGAGATCATACGAAAAGGGGCGAGGGAATCACTTATGGAAGACTTAAGGTGATGAAAAACAGGAAAAGGCAAAGGGGAGGGTGAACTATTATATTCAACGAATTTTTCCTCCTCAAAATCATAATCCAAAGGCTCAAACAATTTGAATATAGAATCATAAAGAGGATAGGTGCCAGCCTTATCGATTTCATCGTATTAGTATCAAAGATTGAGTCTCCCTTAAAAGGAGAATCGATTACTTCCGACTGCCCATCTTCATGCAAGGGAAAATAATAATTCTCCTTCCCAAGGGTTATGTAAGGTTCCAGACACAGTCATTAATTTCAGACATATATTAATCTAAATATATATTCAGCAGTAACGGATTTCAATGAAATGTAAGGTTCCATACACAGAAATTTAATTGCAGACAAAATATATTTAGCAGTAATGTATTTCAGATGAAACTTTATAATGAAATTTAATTGAGAAACAATTAAATTCTTAAAAGAAATACCTGCAACGCAGTTGATGTGATTTTAATGGTGGCTCTCCTCCCGTGATGTTGATGCTGTGTGATGTTGTGGATAGTTAAACAGTTCACCGAAACAATCAAGTCCTCCCAGCCAATCCGGGAACAATCCCAGACCCAGAGGATGTCTCCTCTGCCCCCATGCCCAGATTTCCAAGAAGAATAGAGACACCTCCTCAGTACAAATTCTTTCCTTTCATCATATCATTTGGTAATCAGCCCCCAGTTCACCCCTCCTCCCTTCGAATCAGCTTCCTTATATAAATTTTCCCCACCGCCATTCAACCTCCTCACCGCCTCATCTCCAGCAAGATAAGGTCTTCTTAAAGGATGGTACGATTATCATTTAAGGAGATGTCAATGGCATTAAAGAGGAGGTGTGATATTTGTGTTTATTTAATCTATTTAGAAGTATACGGCTTGACTTTAGAGTATATTTAAGATTAAGGCTTATGTTATAATATTTAACTCAACTTTGGGTATATTTATGTACTTTAATTAATTAAAATTTTCTTTTCTTTTCATTAATCCTTTTTATATATTTTATGCTAAATCAATATGAATTTTAAATCTAAACCTTATCATTAATTTCTAACTTAGGTAAGCTTGATATTAGTAGTTAGATGTACTAGTGCGATGTGTGCGAGGTAGGCAGGTGTAGCTATCAAATGTCTATATCGCACACACGCTAATATCATTGTGTATAACTCGGGAACGGGTTGTTACATACTTCCTCCCTTCAAAAAACTTCGTCCCGAAGTTCAGAGTTTCATATTTATATCAATATCGTTTTTTTTTTTTTTTTTTTTTTAGATTTGCATTTTTGTTTGAATAAGTATGTATTGGTAATTTAATTGTTACTTCCCATCTCATCCGAATCTCCAAACTATTCTAAAATCATCCTATCCTTCCTAATCTCTTCCACTCCCATCCTATCCGTCCTCTACAGGAATATGCCATGGCATCAGTTCCACTGATCCATTCATAGACCTCAAATGATATCAGTGTCGATTACATTGACCTGACATGTTTGTAGGCATCCGGCAGTCATCATCACACGTCTAGGGGAGCGTGACTCGCACAGTTCTCCCATGACTCCAGGTATTGGAGGATAAACAGTGGGCAACACCGCCACTCCTCCCAGTAGGACCAAGGTCAACACCCTATCGTGGGATCTCGGGGAGTCTCAGCTGTTCTTGGAAATCTGTCATCACGTAGATTGCTTCGGTAATCTGTTTTTCTGCATGCTACTCACTGGTACATAATCTGCAATGTAAACACTCGTACACATATTACAGCATATGCATCTATATTGTTCATAACCAATTGTTACCCATATAACAACCTCTACGTATTCAAAATACTTTGATATGTATGATATCAATCCTAGAACTCATATATATAAAATAAAATTTGTTCACATAGGTACCCATATGTTCAATAAAATTTCTCATTTCAGATGCTGCTTCTGTTTCGTTCATTCCCGTTCTATTTATGATGTATTGCTTTACCATTTTCAATCTGTATATCCATATGTTTTCATATTCAAAATGTAGTTACTCTTTTATTTCCTTTCCTTGAATCATATTTGAAATGCAATGAAATAAATTGACAGATATTTTCGTCTATAATGTCTAATCTATGATTTCACATTCTTGCAATGTTAATTTAAATGACATATTGCATATCGGTGTCCATGCACAAGTGAATTTTAAACAAACAGCATATATCCTGTATCAGTAGAGTGAAGTAGCATTCTAGCTTTATGGGTATCCATGTACCAGCAAAGTAAAGACTCATCTTTACATAGTGTTTCAAAATGTCAAGTATCAAAATAGAGCAGTCATATACATAAAAGTTTTCAGTTCTCAAAATTTAGCATAAGCTGGAGTAATTCTGGTAAAAAGTCTCAGCATCCTCCCAAGTCGTTGATCCAGGACTATAATTGTCCCACTGGACTTTCACTTGGTCTATCTGGCGGTTCCTGAGCTGTCGAACCCTACATTCCAGAATACGTAACGGTTCGACCGTTAGGATTCCCTCGTCCGATACCTGCAGTTCCTTCCATTGAAGGTCATGAGATTTATCAGCAATATAGTGTCGTAAGGCAGATACATGAAATACATTATGAATTTTGTGCAGGTGGGGTGGCAGTGCAAGACGATAAGCGACAGGTCCAACTTTTTCCAGGACTTCAAACGGTCCTATAAACCGGGGGGATAATTTTGTCCCCCTCCCAAACCGGATGGTGCTCTTATTTGGTCTAATGCGGATGAAAACCTGATCTCCTACCACATAGCTTCTATCTGTCCTGCGAGTGTCCGCATAACTTTTCTATCTATCCTGAGCCTCTTTTAACCGTTGTCTAATCAATTTTATCTGATCCTCCATCTCTTGGATCAAGTCTGGTCCGACGATTATTCGATCTTCTAACCTGTCCCAACTCAACGACGTTCTGCAAGGTCTTCCGTATAATGCTTCAAATGGCGGCATCCCGATTGAACTATGATAGCTATTGTTGTAAGCAAATTCTACCAAGGGTAAGTATTTTTCCCATCGTGACTGTTGGTCCATAACATACATCCTTAGCATATCCTCGAGTACTTAATTTACCCTTTCTGTCTGTCCATCGGTCTCAAGATGATAGGCAGTACTCAAATTTAACTGAGTTCCCAAGGCCGACTGCATACAATTCCAGAACCTTGATGTGAATCGAGAATCTCTGTCGGATATAATTTTCTTAGGTACTCCATGAAATCTGATGATTTCATTTATGAATACCCTAGCTACATCAGCTACTTCATAAGTATTTCTTACTAGGATGAAATGGGCGCTTTTTGTTAATCTATCCACTACAACCAGAATGGCATTATGTTTTTGTTGCGTAAGAGGCAGCCCCACGATAAAATCCATAGAAATTATCTCCCATTTGATCATAGAGATGTCATGAGGTTGTAAGAGGCCTGCTGGGTGACGATGATCAGCTTTTACCTGTTGACATTCAAGGCACCTAGCAACAAATTGGACAATGTCATTTTTCATGCCTGACCAGAAGAAAAGTCTCTAGGTGTCAGCATACATCTTCTTTACCCCAGGATGTGCACAATACATTGCTCGGTGTGCTTCCTTCAAGACGGTGTTTCGGAGATCTCCACTGTCTGGTATATACATTCTTCCGTGAAATCGTAGAATTCCGTCTTCCTCCAAATCATACCCTTCGAACTTAGGTTCCTTCGAATGGTTGCTTTCGAGCCCTGACCTTACTTTTAAGTACCAACTATCTCTTACAAGATGTTCAAGCACTTGATTTCTCAAATTCACCCTGATAGGTATGAGGGAGAATATTCGAGGTCTTCTACTTAAAGCATCTGCTACAACATTCTCCTTCCCTTTGATATATGAAATCGCAAAATCGTATCCGCTTAGGAGTTCGCTCCATCGTTTTTGTCTTGCATTCAAGTCTCTCTGGGTGAATAAATACTGCAAACTTTGGTGGTCACTTTTAAGCACGAAGTTTCTCCCCACCAAGTAATGTCTCCACATCTTTAAAGCTAAGACCATTGCGGCTAACTCCAAATCATGTGTAGTGTAAAGTTCTTCATGGGTTTTTAATTTTCTTGAAGCGTATGCTATTACGCCTCCTTCCTGCATTAATACGGTGCCTAACCCTTGCTTAGATGCGTCGGTACATACAGTAAAGTCTTTATCCATATTAGGTACTCGTAAAATCGGTGCACTAGTCAATAATCGTTTGAGTTTAGAAAAAGCTTTATCACATTCCTCAATCCATTCATATTTAACACCTTTGCGCTGGAGGTTTGTGATTGGCTTTGCAATTTTTGAAAATCCCTCCACAAATCTTCGATAGTAACCTGCTAAACTCGTAAAACTACGCACTTCATGTGCATTTTTAGGTATCGGCCACTCTCTGATTGTATTTACCTTTTCAGAATCTACAGAGATTCCTTCGCCTGATATGATATGACCTAAGTAATGGATTTCCTTCTGGAAGAAAGTGCATTTGGATAATTTTCCATATAACTTGTGCTCTCTGAGACAAGATAACACTATCCGAAGATGCTCTTCATGCTCCTTCTCATTCTTAGAGTAAATGAGAATATCGTCCAGGAAAACTTGTACAAATTTGTCGAGATACTTGCGGAGAACGCTATTCATAAGGTTCATGAAGACTGCAGGTGCATTAGTCAATCCAAATGGCACCACAATGAATTCATAATGCCCGAAACGAGTTCGGAATGCAGTCTTAGAAACATCGCTCTCGCTAATCCTGAGTTGATGATAACCTGATCGCAAATCGATCTTTGAAAATACTGTAGCTCATTTCATTTGATCAAAAAGGTCGTCAATGCGAGGCATTGGATACCTATTCTTTACCGTGGCCCAGTTCAAATCTCGATAGTCCACACACAGTCGTAATGAACCATCCTTCTTCTTAACAAAGATTACTGGAGCACCCCATGGTGAAACACTGGGTCAAATGTGCCCTACATCTAACAGTTCTTTTAGCTGTATTTGCAACTCTTGAAGTTTCGGGGCAGTCATTCGGTAAGGAGTTTTGGATATAGGTTCCGTACTAGGTTTCAAGTCAATGGTGAGGTCTAGCTCTCTCCGAGGAGGCAGTCCAGGTAGTTCTTTTGGAAAAACATCCGGAAATTCTGATAGAATCGGATATTGATCTAAGGAAGGCCCTTTTTCTTTGCTTACCATTTGAACGGCATATACTTGACAACCCTTTCTCAAGCACCGCTTCATCTGCAGGGCTGAGATGAAACGCAAGGATACCTTTCTCTTAATACCTTGAATTTGGATTGTCTCACCCATATCATTTACGCAAAGTATTGTTTTCCCGGAACAATCTACCCATGCTCGATGAGATTCTAACCAATCCATTCCTATCACCAGGTCGTAAGTACCTAGGGCTGTGACATATACTTTTAGTTTGGTCAAACAAACTCCTAGATCAACTCTGCAATCTTCCACACAATATTCTACCGATTGAAGGTCTCCTGAAGCCATTTCTACCTGTCTAAAATCGTCTTGTTTGCAGGCTGCCAACCCACATTTATTCAATGCATAAGATGAAATAAAACTATCAGTAGCTCCAGTGTCAAACAAGATTTTGAGTTTTATTCCATTGATTGTACCTGAAGATTCCACTACCGTGGATTGATACGCTACTTGGTTGCTGTTGACGATAGCATGGATTCTGTGATCGCTTTGAGCATTTGATGACGGTTCTTTTCCTGTTTTCCGAAAGTTCTCCGGACAATCCCGTCGAAGGTGGGGTCCTCCACATCCCCAATAGTCCACTCGGGTTGGTCCTTTTGCGTTTGACAAAGCAATCCCCGACCATGAACTCTGTCCCCTGGTGCTGCTTCCTCTCCCATTCCTTCCCCGATTACCAGTCCCTCGAGACCTCCAAGTACTGATGTTTGAGGACCCGGAAGCTATTGCATTTATGGTCCTGGGAGCTCCTGCCCCCGCTCCTCTTGGGGTAAATCTGTTACCATAAGGAGGTGGTCTCGAGTTATTTCCTCGGAAGAAATTTCGGGGAGTCTTTCCTGTAAATGCCTACGGTATCGGTTCAGCTGGCCTGAAATCCCTTTTAATTCCCAAATGCTCTTTTGCATAGCGAGCACATTCCATCGCTTCTGCTACCGTTGGTCGTTTCCACATTCTTACCATGGCTCGGATCCGAGGATTTAACCCAAATATGAAACGTTCGGCCTGGCGTTCATCCGTGTCTAGATAAGGAATATATTTTACAAGTTCCATGAACTTTATCTCGTATTCTTCCACGATTTTACCCCCTTGGGTTAGAGTATGGAAGGCTCCAGCTTGCTGCTCTTGAAAGAAAGGCGGCAAGTATTTTGCACGGAATCAGTCCACAAACAACTCCCAAGGAACGGTATCTGAAGTGAGATGCAGCTGTTTTTCCATATTCCCCCACCAAATCAGAGCATTCCCCCTGAGTTGGAAAACAGCGATCTTTGTTTTGGAAGTTGAAGAATATTCTCTTAATGCAAAGCATCTGATCATCCCTTCCAACCATGCTTTGGCATGCTCTCCACCTCGTCCTCCAGAGAATTCTGGGAGTTTAATCTTTTGCAGTTCCCGTGAGATATCTTCTCTGTGAGGTTTGTCATCAAAATCCTTCGGCCTTTCTGAATGTCTTTCCTCTGACTGGCGTTGCTCTTCCTTGTTCCTAGTCGACTGCGACCCTTTCAAGGTTTCCATAATGGCTTCTAATGAGCTCATCACAGTAGCGAGATCAGGCGGAGCAGCAGGTGTTGACGGTGATCTTGATGGTGGTGAAGGTGATGGTGAAGGTGGAGGTGGCGGCGCTGCCGCCTTTGGTACGTATTCAACATGGTAATTTTTCCTGAAAATCATAATAATAAATTCATGAGTGAATAAATTTTCAGATTGACAAAATATAATTTTCGTAGGATTTGAGTTGGCATACGGGTATAGTTCTTTTGCTATTTTACCTGCAAGCAGGTCTTACTGGTACCAAGGTCAAGGAGGGTGGCAATGCGACCTCCTTGTCCTATGCAGGGTAATGTATGCTTACTAAATCTAGAGTGGAATGCAAGGTTTTCATCAATCAAAGTGTTAGTTTACAAACTTCTTTAGAAGGTTTTATTCCTAGATGCAGTTATAGAAGGGATTATTGATTTTCAGCTACTTATGACATAATTAATACTTGAATGTTGATTTTCTTTCCCTGTTTTTGTAACAAAATAAATGAGAGTTAAAATACAATTTTTAAATTTATTTGATATAAAATCGAACTTCCCAAACAAATTTATTTGTTATCATATAAATATTTTGGTAAATGTTTATGCACTGCTCTATTTACAATTAGCTTAATTATATATATATTTTATTAATAATTACTATTTTTAATAATGTATATAAACAAAATACACACTATACCTTTTAAACCATAGATACAAGCATTTAAACTGTTACATTATATACAATAGCTTAACTCTAAACTGTCTATATGCAAAAGCTATTCAATCTCAATCCATCTTTGAAGTGAATCATCTAATTAGGTAATTTAAACTATTTTCCCAAAATTAACTATAGTTTAATGTACTAACACGCACATATGAATACGATCATAATATATAAATGCCACCATTCAGACTGTGTTTAATAATATGCCATATCATAAGGTTGGTCACCTCATTCTTAGATATCACTTTTCTAATATGCCATACGACAAATTTAATTAATTAATTAATTTATATTTATATATACATAAACCCAACACCTTTTAAGTAGCCCCACCCCCGAATATCTATCTGTGGCAATCGTTTAACAAGGGCTTCGATGTCCTATCCCGACCTCCGTCGCCTCTTCATATGTTTTGCACCGTTATAATAATACGCCTTCAGACCATTAATAAATGTCCAAACCTCTAAATTAATATAACCTTCCACCTGATTTATTATATCCAATGTTTAAATACACCACCGTATTAAACGTAGAAACTTGGCATTAATAATAAAATGCACTCCATATGTGTATAAAACCCATAGTTTAAAAAAATCATGTCATCGGACTATGGTTATTGTAAGCGAAATTTAATATATGTGTAAAATTCGGATTTAAATTATATAAACCAAATTCAGCGCACATATATCTAAACGTTTTAAACTATTTTTAAATGGTGGAGTGAATTATATGCTATGTACAAACATATGGAATTGCGTTTTTAGGCTTGAATGTATGATACCCATGTTCCGGCAATATGATATATTCATATATACGTATGTGTGGTGACCAATCTATAACGCAAATATCTAGCTGATCTTTATTAACCAAATACATTATATGACAAAATAAATCCCGTGTCATATTCAACCTAGATTTTATTCGTGGCTCCATCTTGCTATTGTAATCTCTGACAGCAGATCATGTATAAACCAGACGTCAATTTCACATCCACGTTGTTTCCCTGAAAGAGCTCCAGCTCGAGCATCGCTGCCGTAAATGCTTGAATTTTAAAATAAAACGAAACCAGTTTTCTCTCCATCGAAGAAATGTCTTTGCTCTGTTTCACCAGATGCTATTGACCGAGCTTGATCTGCATCGCTTTCTTGAGTTTCGGCCGTCCACTGCCTGTGAGGGAAAAAGCGGTCATGAGGGTGCCGAGAGGTGATGAACACCTCCAGTCGGTTTGCGGTATACTCGATTGGTACTCTTTTGATTGTGCGTTTTTTTTTTTAGACCAAATCTGATTTGATCTATAGCACATCAAAGTCACTTATTTCTTGAATTCTTCCAGTCTTAAGGACCGTCTAAGGTTTTTGCAGAGGGTGCAATACTATAACCCTGAAGTAGCATCGATTGTCCACAAGTCTGAGATATAATTGCCAAGCAAAGTCAAGTTGAAGTGTATTCCTGTTTGGCATCAGAAACTGCGCCATCTCTTGCAATATTGTGTAACTGATATTGAAGTTCCTGGAATGCTATTCAGTGTCTAAGGGTTTCATTTGAACAAACCTTATTAATTCTCGAGTCCCTCAAGAATTAATGAGGGTCAGACTTTTGGAGAAGAGGCTTCATCCACAGCAAGGGCAGAAGCATCAGTGTACGTGAACAATGAAGGTACAGGTCAGAGCAGTAGAGAAAGCATCTTAAGGAAAAAGCTAGTTTTTTTTTTTGTGACTCGAATGGGCATATTTTAGCTATGATGTGTCCAGCAAAAGCTACAGCGACTCTTATCTAACAGTGCCTTCAATCAGAAGATAATAATGATATCTTATTCCCTTTATATCTGTGTGTTAGGGTCTCAACACTCCAGCAACTTATAAATGAATTTTTGATGGGCCTATAAGGTCGTAAGAGGGTTTGAAACAGCCTCTGATACCATATGTAAGGTTCCAGACACAGTCATTAATTTCAGACATATATTAATCTAAATATATATTCAGCAGTAACGGATTTCAATGAAATGTAAGGTTCCATACACAGAAATTTAATTGCAGACAAAATATATTTAGCAGTAATGTATTTCAGATGAAACTTTATAATGAAATTTAATTGAGAAACAATTAAATTCTTAAAAGAAATACCTGCAACGCAGTTGATGTGATTTTAATGGTGGCTCTCCTCCCGTGATGCTGATGCTATGTGATGTTGTGGATAGTTAAACAGTTCACCGAAACAATCAAGTCCTCCCAACCAATCCGGGAACAATCCCAGACCCAGAGGATGTCTCCTCTGCCCCCATGCCCAGATTTCCAAGAAGAACAGAGACACCTCCTCAGTACAAATTCTTTCCTTTCATCATATCATTTGGTAATCAGCCCCCAGTTCACCCCTCCTCCCTTCGAATCAGCTTCCTTATATAAATTTTCCCCATCGCCATTCAACCTCCTCACCGCCTCATCTCCAGCAAGATAAGGTCTTCTTAAAGGATGGTACGATTATCATTTAAGGAGATGTCAGTGGCATTAAAGAGGAGGTGTGATATTTGTGTTTATTTAATCTATTTAGAAGTATACGGCTTGACTTTAGAGTATATTTAAGATTAAGGCTTATGTTATAATATTTAACTCAACTTTGGGTATATGTATGTACTTTAATTAATTAAAAAATTCTTTTCATTTCATTAATCCGTTTTATATATTTTATGCTAAATCAATATGAATTTTAAATCTAAACCTTATCATTAATTTCTAACTTAGGTAAGCTTGATATTAGTAGTTTGATGTACTAGTGCGATGTGTGTGAGGTAGGCAGGTGTAGCTATCAAATGTCTATATCGCACACACGCTAATATCATTGTGTATAACTCGGGAACGGGTTGTTACAGTATCGATGGATACGTCATCATAAATAATGCTTGAGAGAAAGGGAAGACCAATCTCAACCTCATTCTCCTTGTCGGTGTCATAAATGGGAGCACAATCAAATTGAGGACCAACAATTTCCCATTTCCCCTTTCAATGTGGAAGTAATCTCCAATGTCATCTTTCAAGGGGATAATGGGACCACTTTCCTCAAGGTTCTCAAAAGGAGAATCATTGGGAGTAATATCCTGGAGAAATGTAAAGTTAGTCTCAACTTCACTTTCCATAGACTCATCCTTCCCAACATGTGTTCTCAAAATCATCATTTTCATCATGTGGACCCAATGAGGACACATCTTCTTGCCCATCACTTAGATCCTCAAGGTTATCCCCAACCCTATGTGGACCCAGTGGACACATGAGGACCCAGATGGTAAAAAAGATGAATGGGGCTAAAATGAGTGGAGTGGGAGTGATGTAGGTGGTATCAGGAAGCAGGTCCACACAACCATAATCGAGATTTCCCATGTAGTGCCAACCCAAAAGTCAAATGATCATTAAAGGAGATCCCACGGGACTAGGATACAAGGGTAACCCCGAAATCGGGCAATGGAGACAAGAATACAAGCCTAACCCACTCTTTTCGTCGAATCCCCCCACCAATCCATGCCCAAAATTGCCCATGACAAGTAAGGAAAATTACTCAACTATACCAATGAAAAGTCATACTTTTGGAGTCGAGAGGCCCACCTTCAAATATTGATTCATGACAAGTGGTCGAGGGACCACATGGTTGGTTCAGGTGGCGGAGAAAATGGCACATTGAGCTATCTGGTGGCTGCAAGGGGTTGCTAGCTGCCAGTTGAGGACCATCTAGGAGAAAAATTCTCCCATATACACTACCCACAGGTGGTGGGTAACAGGACCTTCAACAGCCAAGATTAAAACTTAATCAAGGGCTAAGATCATATCGGAGTCGATATGTGTCAGCTTCTAGATGATTCACACCTTATCTCATTTAATATTGATTAATTAACCACTTTTCCTAAGTTTGGACATAGGAAATATTTAAAAATAGGCTAATAATCTAATTGAGACATTTTTGGGTGGAATTTCCATTAACAATTTCTGGGTTATGGAGACCTCCTGTGTTTTACCCTCTCCACAAAGTTTCGAGACTAAAACACCTTTGATGCTACAAAAACTAACAAAGAGAACCTAGTAGATGGACATCATGACATTCAACAAAAGATTCAAGGAGTTTGTGAAGCTTATCAAGCAAGGTAGCAACATACAGCACCATTTGATGAAGGACAAGCACAAAGGGCATAAAGAGTCCTTCAACTAGTTCATGTACACATTTATTGACCAATGAATATCACATTAATCATTGATGCCATGTATTTCCTTTCTATTTGTTGATTATTATATTTCGATTATTATATGGTGTGAAATGATGCTCTGCACATGAAGGAAGTCCCATGGCTCTCAATGCATCCCTTGTGGTGCCAATATGATCCTCTAGTGGACATAGGACCCAATTAAGTTACCCAGCCCATGATGAAACCACTTTCCAATTACATATAATGTCCAATGAGCCTCTTCTCCTTCAGGTACAATAATTTATTAGTGCATCTAAGTAAAACAAACTTGTTTATCAATGGCACAATGAAACTTCATATGGAGTTTCCCTTCCAAATTTCGGACTTTGAGCTCAAAGTAGTGTTACCCCCCTAGGTAGGAGTAGTTAATAAACAACCCTATTAGGTGTTCCCAGCCCTTAAGGGGAAAGATAGGTCCAAGGTGCATCCTTCAATTGATAGGGGTCATGTGAATAATAATGAGATGGATGGGCACACAAGGGTCTCAAGGCCATATGCCATGGGTACAAGGGTGGCAATGATGAGGAATGTCCACATATGGGCATACAGGTGTGGGAGGAAGCAATTGTGAATACATGAGATACCCCCGCCTTTGTTTTTCCACACTTATTCACTTTCCTTTTGTCTTTTATTGATTCTTTTCTTTCTATTATTGCTCGGGGCTCCAAGAAATGAGAGCATGTTGTGTATGATGTAAGTAATTATTAGCCCCTTAAGGTGGCGCAGTTCATCATCCACCAGGGATTCTGATGTGCATGGGTTCCCTAATGATGTGGGGGCACTCATGGGCCCTAAGAACTAGGGGGATAGCCATAATGATAAGGGATGGAGTTCATGTTTGGATTTTTCCCACGTGTTATTTTAATGCCTCAGCCATCTTTTGCATTTTATAGTATTATTTTCTTTTGTTTCTTGCTTGTGGCCATTATATGCTTTTAAATTTCTTTTTGTTGCATCAACCTCCGGGGAAACATTTCAAGGCCCAACCCAGATATGTGGACAAGGGGAGGGGGTGCGCCAGCACCTTGTGGACTCAATGGTCATGTGGATTTAGAGGGAAATGATGAAATAGGGCTTGTGATGTGTGTTACCACTCAATCTAGCAGGGGGCCTAGGAGGAGTACCTAACAAACAACTACTAGGCCAAATGGAAACAATGGGACAAGTACCGACTATCACCTCAGTCAATGTCCCCTGCTCTTTACGGACTTTCACCGATGGGAGGAGTCCTTGTATGGAGGAAATCACTTGAATGATAGGGTCAATGGCAAGGTATAACGTGATTTCCAAGGCCCATTCAAAGGAGAGGCTCAATTAATGGTTCAAATGCTTAAAGAAAAGTTGAAAGGCTCCCCAAGAAAGACCTATGAAGGATGATCTCAGGCTTAGGAATATTCAATAATGATGAATGCCTAAGATCAAAACTTCCAAAATCCCTCACTTGTGATTGATGTGTTTATACGAGGATTCAAAGTGAGGAAAAGATGGTTCGTTCAATGGAAAGATTCAATTAAAGTCTGAGCTTTGGGAGAAGCTAGGGTGACTTTCCACGAAAAACCCCTTTAGATAAATACTACAAGATACCAAGGGTTGAGAGATATACCGTGGTAAAGGCTCATCCAATTATCAACTATGGTTAAGAGAAAAGGTTTTGAATGATGAACTACAAAGTGCAAACCTTCAAGAAATCCCCAAGTCAAAGAAGCTTCAAGGGTTCCCCTCTTTGTGTGATAGCTGTTGAGATTTTGTGTATTTGGGGTAGTATCAGTTGTGCTCTAGCTCCCAAATATTGTGGAGGGACTAGAGTACACTTGATCTACAAGACCCAGAAAGGGATTTGGGAAATTTCATCTGGTTTGGGAGATATTTAATTAATTAATTATTTTAATGTATTTCTTAAGTCTAAACTCAGCAAAATGAAATAATTAAAGTTAATTAAATTAAACATGTGATGAAATTGTCTTAAAGTCACACGGATCAAGCTTTCTTTTAATCTTAGCCATTGATTCAAGATCTGATCATGGTCGTCGGTTTCCCAACGAGAAAAGTATAAAGGAAAGGCTTGGGGTCATTTGTAAAGACACACAAAGGCAGAGCACTGAAGCTAAGCTGAGATTTTAGGGTGGGTTTGCTAAGAATTCTCAGAAGTGTTTCAGCTGCAAAGAGGGGAATTTAGGCCAAGGGGATGATCTGATCCCAAGGTCTAGAATCAGCAAGAGACGGAGATCAGCTCAGAGAAGCAACGCAGAGAAGCAGGAGAGCAGCAGCAGGAAGGGCAGCAACTGTGCTACGCAGGTGCTGCGTAGTCCCTCCCGGGATAGCATGATTCAGCTAGAAGCCCTCAGGGGTTACGTAGAGACCCTAAGGGGCAGCATAAGGACTGTGTCACCCAGTCTGGGGTAACACAGCTCTTTCCAGGCCAGCGTTGAGGGACGCAAGGGCTTCAGAGGCTGACGCAGAAGCTTCAGGGGCAGCACTGGGGTTTCTAGAGCCTAATTTTGGCTAAGTTTTGTAAATCCTGTTTGAGGTTGTGGATCAGTTATTATTTTGGCTTCAAAACAGCCAGTGAGTTGTAGATCTAATTTATCTCTATCGAGTGTTCCAAATCTGGAACCTAGATTTGTTGTATTCAGAAAATTCTTAATAATAAAACCCTCCAGCAGCCAGCAAACCGGTTTTACCACATTGGGTTTTTCCGAGGACTATTTGTCCAGAAAATAACTGTGTCACTTTGTCTATGTGTGCATGTACTTATTCTTGATCTGGATTGGTGAAGGTTTGTTATGTGTTTTGCTTTAATATTAATCTAAATTTATTCAGTTAATAACTTAATTAAGTAGGAGGAGCATAACCAGATTTAACAGTAAGATTTCTGCGAAGTGTAAGATTCAAAAATTTTCACAATAGCTAGGGCATCAATTTATTTGAAATTCCAAAGTTGGAATTTGTTCAAAATTGGGGGATGCCTAGAGGAGGCATAAATGAAGAAACATGTCTAGACGGAATCCTAAAATTCCTCCTCCCTTAAATTTAACACCCTAGAAAATCTCCTTATCCTTAGGGGGTGAAGAAAAGATGTGAAAGAATGATATTTCATCAAATTAATGTGATCACCAAGGATTAGGACCAGTGCTTGGCTATTGGGAAGATTGGAGTCAAAATGATTAAGATTTAGGAACTTCACTCTTCAAGGAGGCCTAAAGAAGCAACTACGCTCTTTGTGGGTGCAACTTCACAACAACTTTAGACTTTTATACTTCAATATGCAATATTTGATGGAGTAAAAGGTGCACAACCTACCCCTAGGAAACTATGTTCTTGCCACGATGAATTACATATGCAACGAGCCAAGATTACAAGTGTTTCATAAATTCACATTAATTTTTAGGGCACAAGTAAAATCATGACATAACATTCCATACATTAGACATGAGACATTATGAAATTCACATAAAAAGAGCACTTAATGACAAAAAGAGTATATCCATCCATAAACTTGCCAAATAGAAGCTCCAGGAAAGATAGCGAAAATATTCTACACATCAAAATGCATTTAATCATCCAAATCATTCCAAAAATTGCAGGTCTGAAATCTCTAGAAAGATATATCCCAAATCCAAGTGATGATGAATGAAACAGAACACCTCTATTATATTTATACAATCCTCTCAAGGGTTTGAATAGCCTAATTTAGCCTAATGATACCCCTATAATAAAATAATGTGCAAAATAACAATTCTTTTGGTGACAAGCCCACCAAATAGCTCCATAACATGAATAATTAACCTCTATAGAGGGCCGAAATAATAGAAAAGTAGCTAAAAGGGTCATTGGAAGGACAAAGGAAGTCCCTCATGTGCTATAATGAATGGGAGGGCTCCAATAACAGTGATGAAGGGGTTGGCCCCTTAATCTCCAAGCAAATGACCTATGGTGCTCCCAAGTGGCTATGGGGGCACAAGGAATATCCTCATGGGTATCCAACTGAATTGAACAAGCATGTATCCCATCTGCAAGGGTTGGAACAATGATGCAAGCCCTCCCTTGTCTCCCATGGTGAGACAAAACCCCATATGGCCCCTGGATCAACCGCCAAGTGTGGCAAGGTGATCCAGGTGCATCATCATCATCAAATAAGTCGGATACAAGCGAGCAATGAATGGTGTTGAAGGATCCTATTGCATGGCTATCTGTTTTTTGCTATACTAGAGGCCCATGGCAAAGAAGCAAACATTGCGATTTTATCGCCATTTTTTCAACTCAACGATTTTATCGGCGATTTTTTCCCGATTTTTTGAAAAAATCGCCGATCGCCAAACCATCAAACAGCGACCCTATAAGTTCAAAAATCGATTTTTTTTTTTTTTCATTTTTGCAGCCCTCTCATTTTCCTGACACACCCTGTTGGCAGTTAATAGTAATGTTAAATTCTTAAAGTAAAAGGATGAATTCATCCTTTTACTTAAATTTTTAACATTACCATGAAATGACTCAGGATGTTTTAAGAGTGGTTTCGACCTCATTGGATTTCATATGGAGAAACTAGAATTTTAGATTTCACTCAAAATTCAGCAGACTTAATGGTTTTCAGGGTTTCATGGTTTGGGGATTTGCATTGTTTCCATTTGATTCTATTATGTATAAGGGTATGAGATTGGCATTTGATCAAGAGTATGAAGTCCTTTAAGAACCTTGATGTTGGTGGCATTGATTGTTGAACTTTGTTGATGTTGGTGGTATTGATTGTTGAACTCCCCCACTGTGGCCTTAACAAGAATGTACCCTTCACTCAAAGAAAAACAACTGGTTAGGCATGTTAATCTTTTTCTACCGCATTTTAAGGTTGAGGAGATGAACCCTTCACTCAAACCAAAATCATTGGTTAGGCATGTTACACTTTTTCAATTTCTATCATGTTATAAGGTTGAGCAATCCAAGTCTGAAGACTTTGAGCTAGATGATGTTTATGTATCTCTTGTTGATGATCCCATTTCTAGTAGCGATGAATCAATGATGAGTTTCATGAGGAGGAGGAGGAGGAGCAACAACAGGAGGAGGAGGTGACACCACCTACCCCTGCTACCGATAGAGGACGTGGTCTGCCTACTTTAGCTCCTGGTGCTTCAGGATCTGGAGCACAACAGAGTCTATTGCCAGCCCCGCTAGCTTCTTCGTCTAGAGGGAAAGCTGTTACATTTTCTCGCAAGAGGGGTAGAGGAAATCAGTAGTATAGGTTATTTGGTGCAATCCTTTGTATATAACATTATGACTCATGATATGAGATACATTATTATATTTTTTGTTGATATTTTGAGGTTGAGTTGAGACTCAGGACTTAGTATTCAAGACATGATTCACTATTATGTGTGATGTAGCACTAGACATGATATTACACGTCTTATATATTAGTTTTTTTTTCATATTTATGTGTCAATGCATTTATTTTATGTTGTAGATGCTTTACATATTAAAAAAATTGAAAAAAAATGAATATTTTTGTATGTGCTGATTTTTTCCCGATTTTTATGATTTTTTCCGATTTTTTCCCCTCAGCGATTTTATCTCGATCACGATTTTTTCATCTTTGGCCCATGGCTCTCAACGCACACCCTACAAATGTCAATATGACCCTCTAGAGGGCTTGTGGATCCCGTATAGGGAGACCAAACTCCAAGACGAAGACCCACCTGCAATCCTGTATAAGATCAAATGCGTCCCCTCGCCTTCCAGTACAACAATTCATTAGTGCAATTGTGCAAATGAGCTTACAAATCATGGAACCAAGTGGGCACTTCATAGTAGCATGCCCTTCCATGATGGGATTTAGAATGTATAGGTGTCTCCAAGGTCAAGAAGGAAGCTAATCAAGGACCCTATTAGGGGGTTTCAACCTCTAAGGGAGCGACAGGTCCATGGTACATCCATCAAATTGCAAGTATCATGTCAAATAATGGTGGAGCGAAGTGGGGTAGCAAGGGAAGGCTCCAAGCCACATGCCATGGTACAAGGATAGCTATAATGAGGGAAGCCCCCACTTGGGTGTATAGATGTAGGAGAGAGCAATCGCGATACATAAGTTACTCCGGCCTTTGTTTGGGCAAGGTGATCCAGGCGCATCATCATCATCAAATCAGTCGGATACAAGCGAGCAATGAATGGTGTTGAAGGATCCTATTACATGGCTATCTGCTTTATGCTATACTAGAGGCCCATGGCTCTCAATGCACACCCTACAGATGTCAATATGACCCTCTAGAGGGCTTGGATTCCGTATAGGGAGACCAAACTCCAAGATGAAGACCCACCTGCAATCCTGTATAAGATCCAATGCATCCCCTCGCCTTCCAGTACAACAATTCATTAGTGCAATTGTGCAAATGAGCTTACAAATCAAGGAACCAAGTGGGCACTTCATAGTAGCATGCCCTTACATGATGGAATTTAGAATGTATAGGTGTCTCCAAGGTCAAGAAGGAAGTTAATCAAGGACCCTATTAGGGCGTTTCAACCTCTAAGGGAGCGACAGGTCCATGGCACATCCATCAAATGGCAAGTATCATGTCAAATAATGGTGGAACGAAGTGGGGTAGAAAGGGAAGGCTCCAAGCCACATGTCATGGTACAAGGATAGCTATAATGAGGGAAGCCCTCACTTGGGTGTATAGATGTAGGAGAGAGCAATCGTGATACATAAGTTACCCCAACGTTTCTTTTTCCACCCCTCTTCATATGCCTTTTTCCTTTTATTGATTTTTCTCTTTATAACTACTCAGGGCTCTAGGGAATGAAAGCATGATGTGAAAGATATAACAATGGATACCCCCTTAGGATAGGGTAGTTCATCGTCCACCAGGGGTTGGGAGTCGAAACAATCATGGGTTCCTTAATGATGCAAGGTGCTCACATAAGGGGCCCTACGAACTATTGAAGAATGTAACTAGTGTTGATCTCCATAATTGCATTCGAGTCATGATGTAATGTATTTATCAAAAGAAAGAAAAAGAAATTTTATTATAAAAAAAATTGACTTATTAAAGCATGGGTTTCATGCTTGGGTCAATGGTTCTTAGGTCAAAGCCTCCATTGTAGACTTCTAGGATTTATGTCAAGTGTCATTGTGCACATCATAAAGTAAAAGACCCTTCTTGGGCTTCATCTATCAAAAAAGAAATTTAGTTTAATGTAAAATAGGTATTTTAGGTCTCCTCCACCAAGTCAACCTCAACAAGGACAAGTTGGCCTCATCAAGGGAATTCGACCTCACACAAACACTATATAAAGGCAGCGTTTCGACTCATTTCGAGCATTCTCACTCGACTATTAATCAAGGTTGTCATTGATGTCAATATGGCATTGTTGAAGATCTCAAATACTCTTGTGATGCATGATGTTGTCGTTACACTATGAAGATGATGCATATTCCCTAAAGCCTTAGTTTCAAGATGCCCTTGTCTAATGCCCATGGAACTCATTCCATGATGTCCTAACCCTAACCCTAATAAAACCCTAATCCTGAATCTCTAGGATTGTCTAAATGCACATAGAAGCACGTATAACTCTAAACCTTAAATACCTAAAGCTCTAAAAACATACACCAAATTCATAGATTATAAATCCTAGAAATACATATAAGATAATAAAAAGCAATAGAAAATTATAAATGAAAAAGGAATGAACGCTTCACCAAACCACCGTAATCCACACGTAATTACTCTCATCGTAATTGGGCATTACTGAATAAACCTGGCATAAAAAATTTTCAAAGTGATACATCGATGGAAAAATATACGCTAAACTAAATGGCTCCACTGTACAAGTCGGCTTTAACGTTTTTGACGTCGGCTGACCATATGACGGCCATACTTTATATAAATACGGCGTGGTTTCTATTATTCCATCATCGAAGTGGAGAAATGCATTAATAGAAATAAAAGGGAAGACGCAAGTCAACGAGTTCACAACTCGTGAACCAAATAAGTATAAAACAGCGTTTGATATTTTTCGCTCGGTTGTTACCAGTCAGAGACTTTTCGAACCACGTGAACTTGGGTTTGAGGCAGTGTGAACCGGTTTTATTTGGAACGATATTTCAGTTCTGGAGCAGCATTCTAAACTCTGAGCAACGTTATAAATTCTGGAGTAGCATTATAAATTCTAGAGTAACGTTTAATATTTGGAATGGTATTTCAGTTCTGGAGCAGACTTTAATATTTGGAACGGTATTTCAGTTCTAAATTCTGAGCAGCATTATAAATTCTGGAGCAACATTATAAATTCTGGAGCAGCGTTTAAATTTTGGAACCATCAATCCTCTCTCTGCGCAAACCTGGATCGATGCAGTTGTAGCTTAGACCTACAGGCTTGTAAAAGATATCAGACCTGTAACATGGAATTGATGTAATCCCTGGACCTGTTCTATACTTGGAGTTAGCACCTGCAATGCATTAAGGACAATCTTTCAGAAATGGAATAATTATGGTGTCATCATCAAGTTTTACTATGGCTATCTAATGAAGACATATGCAGTCAGTTGTGGAGGACTAAAGATTGAGAACCTTGGACAAAAGGATATTGAAGTTTGAAGACTTGAGTTGATCCTTGAAGACATTTGGTGGTTTAACAGTGAGGTATTAAAAAGTGAAGAATTATGACGTTCAAGTAAGTACTATCCACATTCTTTATTAAAAGAAGATAAAACAGGATTGGTGTCCTTGGAGTAGGAGCTCCTAAACACAAGGTTGGTGCCTTGAGAAGATAGGGTCGAAGCCCTAGAGGTCGAAGCCTCAACAAAGTCCAAGTTGGTGCTTGGCAAATAGGTTGGTGCCTGTTTCATTAAAAGGATTGGTGCCCTTCTTTCATCTATTGTATACTATTATTAAAAAGGGATTGAAGTTCTCTTTAATTCTTAATATCATTATTATATATATATATATATATATATATATATATATATATATATATCTCTGTCTTTAATTGTGAAGAATCTAACTGGTAAAAATAACAATTAAAAAAGAAATACTAATTCACCCCCCTCTCAGTATTTCCACCAATTGGTATCAGAGCCAGCTTCTTCATTATCAGCCTAACAACTGGAAGAAGGATTCTTAGGCACAATGAAGAACATGGAAGCAACAGGGAAACTCCCTATCTTTCATGGAACAAATTTTAGTTTCTGGAAAAAGAGGATGTCCTACTATCTAATGTCTGTTGGCCCTAAAGTATGGCACTATGTTTTGGATGGATACAAAGCTCCCGCCGGTCTTCCAACTGATCCAGATGAAAGAAAAGCCTACATTGCTAATGTCAAAGCTTTAAATTCCATCACTAGTGGAATCACCGTTTCCGAATTTACGAAAGTCATGAACTGTGACTCAGCCAAAGAAGTATGGAATAAATTGGTTTCGCCATATGATGGGGACTCCAAAGTTAAGAAGGCAAAGCTTCAAACCTATAGAAGACAATTCGAGAGTCTGAAAATGGATGATGAAGAAGATATTGCATCATACTTCCTCAAACTAGCTGAAGTGGTTAACTCTCTTAAAGGACTAGGGGAAAATATTGAAGAAAGCACCATAGTTCAAAAAATCCTGAGATCACTTCCTGACAGATTCGACTCCAAAGTAAGTGCCATAGAAGAAATGAAGGACCTAGATACTCTCAAGATGGATGAACTTCATGGAATTCTTATTGCCTATGAGATGAGGAAAGGGATCCCAAATTTCAAAGAAGCAGCTTTCAAAGCCTCAAAATCTACAAAAGAAGAAAAAGGATGGAATTACAACAGCGATGAATCAAATACTGAAAACAAGTTAGCTCAATTTGTACGAAGACTAAAAAGGGGATCTAAGCTAAAAGGTAAGTACCCTCTTATTTGTTTCAATTGTGGAAGAATAGGTCATTACGCTGCAAAAAGTCCTCAAAAACATGATAGTGATGATGAAAAGGACTGTTATGAATATTTTATTATTATTTATTAATTAGATTTAGTTATCTTAGGTTATTCACTGAAAGGGCATGATCAAAGATCATGCCTCTTCACCAAGGGACACCTTGAGGCTATATTTAAAGCCCAGGCGATCCCTCATTGATCATCTCATCTTTTCATCATTAATAATATATATTTATCACTTTCTTTTTTACCGCAGTTTCTTACACCTATTGCATTTTAGCCCATCATTTTGGGACCGTAAGATCACCTTAATTACTAATTCCGCAATCATGTATTTTTTTAAATCAGATTTTTCAAGATCGTGTACTGAAGAAAACCGAGGAGGACTTGATATCTCTGTTTTTTGGGCAAATTCTATTAAATTTTTTAGGACAGTCACCTTATAAGAACTCGATCTATATATTGCACAATTTATTCATCTGGAGGGATATTCGGTGATCATTTCTGAAACTGAGCACAAAATTAAAAGAAGGCTGAGGAGCACATTATAGAACACTGTTTTGGGGCATATTGTTTTGAAAGGGATACATTGGTACAGCCATTGCAAAATTCAGATTGCTATACAGTGCAATAGTTACCATATAAACTCGAATATCATAAGCCCAGATCTGAAGAAAATTGGCCTCGAATGATAAGGGAATAGCTCGGAATTGTGGGCGAATTGTGGACGTCGACACTTTCTCAGAAATACCCTCTCTTGGAATACGCTCGCTCGAAACAGAAATCAATCACCAATTCTTTGTGGGCGTTGGCACATTCTTAGAGGCTTCGGAATTCTGATACTCTCTCTACAAAAAAAGATCAACATCCAGCTGAAGCCATGTGGCATGAATATTCTATTTAAAAAGAAATATTAATGGGTATATAAAATCAACTGCGGCTATGGCAGAAATTTAAACGTAATTGGAATCCACTCCATTGTATACCCACTCCATTGGCAATCGTATACAGTCAACGTGGTGAGCGTGGAATTTGCGTTTAAACAATACCACGTTTTATTATACGCCATACATATACGGGTGCTGTGATATTATACGCCATACATACATATAGCGGACTATCGGACGGGTTATTCATTGGATACAGCGTTTAATTTTAAAGAAATACAGCGTTTAAAAAAAAAAAAAAGGGACGGGTATATTTTTAAGCAGACGGCAACGTGAAACAGTGTGTCGTTCCACAAACTGGGATATTAAAAAGTCGATTTGTTTAAATCATTTATATATGTTTATAATTTAATTTTTATATAAATTTTAATTCAAATTAAATTTATATAAAAATTAGTTATAAAATAAAAAATAATAATTATTATTGTTATATAAAAATTATATAATTTATTTATATATTATATAATTTTCAAATAAATAATTATATAAATATAATAATTATATAATTTATTTAAAAACAATAATTATTATTATTATTTAAAAAAAAAAATTATTAATTAATTAATTAATTAAATATTAATTAATTAATTAATTCAAAAAAAAAAAGAGGAGAAATTGGCAGAAAGAGATTTCCCATCTCATACATATTCAGTGTGTCTTTATCAATGATGACAATTGACCAGATAAAAAGGCAAATATGGCTTAAACAAATGGAGGCTAAGGACAAGGAGAACAAAATATTGCAGAAATTTAATGCGATCATGAACAATATGACAGAACTCTACAGTAAGCTAAATGATAAAATAGATAAGTTAAGTCCGACACAATCCCCAATATCTCCTAACAGGGAACAAAATCAACAAAACAATTATGTAGATTCAGGAAACTCAGAAGAGCATCAGGAAAAAGCTGATTCCCCACATCACCATGAAGATACAGATGATTGTAAACAACAAACTGTTCCATCCTCAGAACTGAACGAAACATATGAAGCGACAAACACATCCGAAGCCACTGATATAGCGACAGAAGCTATTGAGGCCTTCGGTGATGAAGCAGATATGGTTGTTAAGAATGAAGCATTTGATGATGAGGAGAAGTTACATCAGACAATAGTTGTTGGTAACTTACCTCTAAATCTAAAGAGGAATCACAAAAAATCGCCAGAGGAACAAGGGATAGTTGGAAAACATGAAAAAGTATTCCAAGATCTACCCATAAAAGTGTCTTCCAATAGGAAAATCAAACGTCCAATAGAAGTCAAGACAGTATCCAACTCTGTCGATATCATATATTTTCAATATCCAGATCAACAACAAACTGAACTCGAGAATATGCTCCATGACCTTTTTAAAGTATGGGACGCAAGAGCTCATCGCTTGAGAAAACCAGACATTCGTCAACATTGTCCATCATTACGTATGCTTTGAGGACAAAGCATCTTAAGAGAGGGGCAATGTTATGAATATTTTATTATTATTTATTAATTAGATTTAGTTATCTTAGGTTATTCACTGAAAGGGCATGATCAAAGATCATGCCTCTTCACCAAGGGACACCTTGAGGCTATATTTAAAGCCCAGGCGATCCCTCATTGTAATCATCTCATCTTTTCATCATTAATAATATATATTTATCAGTTTTACCAGAGTTTTTACACTCCAAGGACTCTAAAAGAATGATGTACAAGAAGAAAGGGTTTAATAAGAGAAACTTCTTCACTAAACAAGATGAGTTTGATGAAGATGAATTCATAGTCATAAAGAAGAAATCAACTAGAAATGTGCATCAGTACAAAGAAAGTGATGATGAATTAGATGAGGAAAGTAATTATGTTGGAAGCCAAGAAATGCTATTCATGGCATTTACAAAAGATGATGACTCAAAAATAGAAAATGAAAGAAACATGGATAGTTTGCTAATAAGTGCCATTGAAGAAAATGAGAATCTACAAAAGAAGATAATTTCTCTCAAAATAGAAAGAGAGGAAGCAAAAAGAAGGGAAGACTTCTTCAACATCAAGTTAAAAGAGAAGGATGATATCTGTGAAAAACGTGAAGCTGAAATAGTGTCCCTAAGAAAGGAATTGGAGCAAATCAAAAGGAGTTGGCAAAGCTCTCTAACTCTTGACAACATTCTTAACACTCAAAGACCTCAACATGACAAGTCTAAAATTGGTTTCAAAGGAGAATCATCAAGTACAAAGAATAATGCCAGAACTTATGCTGATGTACTCTCTTGCCATCCAAAAGAAGAAAAGTCATCTCAGGTAAAAGGTCACATCTCAAAACCAAGATTTGAAAGAGCAACTCCAAGGAAGAAAGTTGATTCAAGCTATGGATACTACAATAGGTATCAAACTATTTTTCTTGGGCATTGTTACAATTGTAAAAACTTTGGGCATCAAGCTAAGCATTGCAAGGCTCATAGGAATGAAGCACCAAGATTAAATGATCAACCAAACCAACTGTGTGGGCCTAAAGAGCAAGAACAAATCAAAACTTACAATTCCTTTGATCCTTCGGCTAAGTTTGATCCATCTTGCTCATTATGTGATGATTATGATCATAATGAACAAAATTGCCCTCTAAAAAGGGAAAAAGCTAAAAACATAAATCTCAAAACTAATAAATGTGGCCTAGCTCTATGTGCTCATAGTGAAGAAAATCATTGGTTCGTGGATAGTGGATGCTCGAGACATATGACAGGTGACCAAAAGAAGTTTATCTCATTGAACAAGAAAAATGGAAATGTATCCTTTGGAAGTGGATCTGCTAAAATCACTGGAAAAGGGGTTGCTACCCTTGTCAATGGACTAGGAAAGGCACAAAATACCTTGCTAGTAGAAGGGCTCAAACACAATCTCTTAAGTGTCAGCCAGATTTGTGACCAAGGACATAATGTTGTCTTTAGTACAAAAAATTGTGAAATAAGAGACTCGTCCTCAGGAGAGCTTGTGGCAAAAGGAGTAAGAACTCCAGATAATGTTTACATTCTCAGTAGAATCCAAGAAGATAAATGTTACTTAAGTCAAATAGATGAAAGTTGGTTATGGCACAAGCGATTGGGGCATTCAAGTTTTGACAACCTAGTCAGAATCAGCAAAAATAATGCAGTAAGGGACATTCCAAAAATGTGCAAACCAAATCAAGTTGTATGTGGCCCATGCCAACATGGAAAGCGAACCAGAACTAGCCACAAAACCAAGGAGTTCTCAACATCAAAACCTTTGGAAATCATTCATGCAGATTTATGTGGGCCAACTAGAACTCCAGCTCTTCAAGGTGAAAGGTACTTCGCTCTATTTGTTGATGACTATACTAGAATGATGTGGATATATTTCATTAAATATAAATCCGAAGCATTTGAGTGTTTTAAGAATCTTAAAGCTCTCATTGAAAATGAAAAAGATTCTAAGATTAAATGCCTTAGAACGGATAGAGGAGGAGAATTCACTTCGAAAGAGTATGATAAATTTTGCAAAGAGCATGGAATCGAAAGAGAACTTTCTACTGCTAGGACACCCCAGGTTGTGACTTCAAACGCCGCTCGGCTGGGGCTTCGCTCGATGCGGGAGGCGTTTGAGCAGCAAACGCGCTTAAATACTTCTGGCGGGCGTTTCAGGCGTTCATTTAACGCTCTGTTTTTGGGGCGTTGAGGCGTTCCGGGAATGACGCTCCCCTGGCGCTTTCGGCGTTTAAAAAGCGGCCGGGGCGTTTTTAAACGTGGAAACTTCGGTGTTCGCTCAGCTCCACAGGCGCTGCCGGGAAATTTTTTTAAGTGAAAAAACGAATTGTTTATAAGGAGGGAGGGGTTCATTTAGCTACTCTTTCCCTACGCGGACCCACGCATGGCCAGAAATGGGTTTTAGGGCTGATGTGGAGGTAAGGGAAGCATTGACATTTCATGGTAATGTTAAATTCTTAAAGTAAAAGGATTTCATCCTTTTACTTAAATTTTTAACATTACCATGAAATGACTCAGGATGTTTAAGAGTGGTTTCGACCTCATTGGATTTCATATGGAGAAACTAGAATTTTAGGTTTCACTCAAAATTCAGCAGACTTAATGGTTTCCAGGGTTTCATGGTTTGGGAATTTGCAATATTTCCATTTGATTCTATCATGTGTAAGGGTATGATATTGGCATTTGATCAAGAGCATGAAGTCCTTTAAGAACCTTGATGTACCCTTCAATCAAAGGAAAACAACTGGTTAGGCATGCTAATCTTTTTCCACCGCATTTTAAGGTTGAGGAGATGAACCCTTCACTCAAACCAAAATCATTGGTTAGACATGTTAAACTTTTTCAATTTCTATCATGTTATAAGGTTGAGCAATCCAAGTCTGAAGACTTTGAGCTAGATGATGTTTATGTATCTCTTGTTGATGATCACATTTCTAGT
The DNA here is from genome assembly GCA_034641835.2 of Pinus albicaulis. Lineage (NCBI taxonomy): Eukaryota > Viridiplantae > Streptophyta > Pinopsida > Pinales > Pinaceae > Pinus > Pinus albicaulis. The sequence goes on from CM076583.1 coordinate 991,762,545, forward strand.
AGCGATGAATCAATGATGAGTTTCATGAGAGACCATGTTGCTCAGTGATTTGTAGTTTTGATGTCTATTTTTGCTACTACTACTACTACTAAAGTTGTAGAGGAGTTTTAGGAATCCTCAAACTTTGAGCCATATTATTTATGTAGCACATGTTGATGATCCCTTGTCTAGTAGTGGTGATGATTTTGATCATGATGAGGAGTGATCATGTTGTTGATCACTAATATGTAGTCTTGTATTAGGCCAATGGCCTCATAGCTTGTAGCATTGTAGCTTGTAGCTTGGCATCAGTAGCACCGCCACACAGGGCCAGTCCCACCATCTACTGGTAGCAGTGCGGGTGCGTGTGCCAGTGCCAGTGCCAGTTCTCGATATCACACTATTGTTCCTTTGCAGATCCAGCCTCCACCTTCTAGTCATGGTCGTGTTACTCCTGAGAGTACTAGAAGACCACCATTTCCTCGTGGCTCGCACAAATTAGACATTTCTCGTGGGCGTGGCAAGGGGCCAGCCAGTAGATAAAATAGATTTGTTGTTTACTAGTCTTTTCTATTTGTTGTTGACAGTTGAACAGTTAAAACTTGACTCTTTCATATATTTAATGACAATTTAAGTTTGAAGTTTGAATTTGAAAGGTGAAACTTTGAAGTTGGCATTTATAAGTTTACTGTTTACAAGTCATTATGAATTATGAATATGATGCTTCATGAAAGTTATATGGTGATCAATGAATCAATGATGATAAGTGTATATTGAATTTTGAAATCAATGAATCAATGATGATAAATGTTAGATATTGAAATTTGAAATCAATGATGATAAATGTTATATCTCAAATTATCAATGATGATAAATGTTATATATTGAATTTTGAAAGCTTGAAACCTTCAAATTGATGATTTGCGAGACTCAAGAGTCAATATGTTGTATGCTTCCAACTCGTGGGCATGGTTGATGAAAATTATAACTTCTAGATGATTGATGTTATATGATTCAATCTATGTTTTTATGTTTTTTATGTCTAATTCATCATTCTACATGTTTTTGTTGACATATATGCATCAAAATATAAAAAATATAAAAATATTAAAAAATATATATATATATATAAAAACGCTCCCGAAAACGCTCCGGACTCGGAAACTTTTAAAAATGGCGCTCCGCGCTTCGCTCCCGCTCCGCGCTCCCGCTCCCGCTCCCGCTTCCAAGTAACCTTGGACACCCCAGCAAAATGGATTAGTTGAAAGAAGGAACCGAACCATTCAAGAAATGGCTAGGACAATGCTACTAGCAGCTGATTTGCAACCAAAATTCTGGAGAGAAGCAATTGGCACCGCATTTTATACCTTAAATCGAACTCAACTGAGACCAAATAATGAAAAGACTCCTTATGAATTATGGAAAGGAAGACCTGCTTCAGTAAAATATTTCAGAATATTTGGAAGCAAATGTTTCATAAAAATAAATGATGACTCACCAGGTAAATTTGATTCTAGAACTGACGAAGGAATATTTCTTGGTTACTCCACTAGGAGCAAAGCTTACAAATGTTACAACAATCGTCTACGAAGAATAGTGGAAAGCATTGATGTGAAGATTGATGAAGGCCTTCCAGATAAAAGAATTGAAGATCATGAAGTTGAGTCTTTCTTTGAACAAAGTGAAGAAGAAGAACCTGAAAGAAAAGAGGAGAATGAAGAATCTCAAAGTGAACCTCAAAATGAATCTTCACAAACTCCCTCCAAGATCAAGTTTGTTCAAAGATATCATCCGGAAGAACAAGTCATCGGAAATATGGATGAAGGAATCCAAACTCAAAGAAGAATGATAAGCACCCCAAGAAAAGATGATGTGGCTCTATTATCTTTAATAGAACCTGAAAATTTTTCTCAAGCAAGCAAAGATCCTTATTGGATAAAGGCCATGGAAGAAGAAATGTCTCAAATCGAAAAAAATGAGACTTGGGAACTAGTACCTCGCCCAAAAGATAAAAATATAATTGGAACAAAATGGGTATTCAAAACAAGATGAATGAAGATGGACAAATCATCAGAAATAAAGCCAGGCTTGTCTGCAAAGGGTCCTCACAAATTGAAGGAATTGACTTCGAAGAAACCTTTGCACCAGTAGCTCGAATGGAAACCATAAGAATGTTTTTGGCATTTACTTGCTCAAAAGGATTCAAGGTTTATCAAATGGATGTAAAATCAGCATTCCTGAATGGAGATCTCAAGGAAGAAGTTTACATGGAGCAACCAGAAGGATTTGATCTTGCTGAAGGAAACGACTTTGTATGCAAACTAAAAAAGGCCTTGTATGGATTAAAACAAGCCCCTAGAGCATGATATGCAAAGTTGGATCACTATCTGCAACAAGAAGGTTTTAAAAAGGGAGTGGCAGGTAGCAATCTCTACATGAAGATGGACAAGGGAAAACTTCTGATCACTCTTGTTTACGTTGATGATCTAATCTTTGCTAGTAATGATGAAGAAATGAGCCATGAATTTGCTCGAAATATGTCCAAAAAATTCGAGATGTCAATGATCGGTGAGTTGTCTTACTTTCTTGGGCTACAAATATCTCAAACTTCTGCAGGCATGTTTATATCTTAGGCAAAATATCTTAAAGACATGCTTAAAAGATATGGGATGGAAGATTGTGCACCTATGAGCACACCAATGACCACAGATTGTAAATTAAGCAAAGACGATGATACCCCTCAAATAGATGCAACTCTTTACAGACCAATAATTGGAGCTCTCCTATACTTAACTGCTACAAGACCAAATATTATGCAAGCAGTAGGAATGGTGGCAAGATTTCAGTCAAGTCCTAAACAATCCCATCTAGCAGCTGTGAAAAGGATTCTCAAATATCTGAAAGGAACGACTGATTTCGGTCTTTGGTATCCTAAGAGTTCAACTCTTATTGTGACAGCTTACTCTGATGCTGATTGGGCCGGAAGCGTGGATGATTGAAAAAGCACCAGTGGAAATGCATTCTTTATGGGAGATTGTCTTGTATCTTGGCTCAGCAAAAAGCAATCATCTATATCCCTCTCTACAGCTGAAGCCGAATATATAGCTGCTGCTGATTGTTGTACACAAATTCTATAGATGAAGGAAGCCCTGAAGGATGTCAACATAGAAACTAAGCAACCAATTACTATTTTTTATGACAATACTAGTGCCATCAGTCTGTCAAAGAATCCGGTGATGCACTCAAGGACCAAACATATTCCAATCAAATACCACTTTCTCCGTGAACAAGTTGTTGAACATAGTATCGGGTTGGAATATGTAAATACAAAACAGCAAATTGCAGATATCTTTACAAAACCCCTTCCACGAGAAGCATTTGAGTATCTTCGCCAAAAGATGGGGGTCATTGCTCTTGCATCACATTAAAACCAAGCAACATGACAGGGGTACAGTATGTTAGGGGGAGTAGCATGACAGGGGGAGCACATGGGCACCCCATTGCCATTGATGTCGAAGGGGGAGAGAATGTTGGAAGAGCAACAATATTTCCATCAATGACAAAGGGGGAGATTGTTAATCAAGTTTGTCATTGATGTCAATATGGCATTGTTGAAGATGTCAAATACTCCTTTGATGCATGATGTTGCCGTTACACTATGAAGATGATGCATATTCCCTAAAGCCTTAGTTTCAAGATGCCCTTGTCTAATGCCCATGGAATTCATTCCATGATGTCCTAACCCTAACCCTAGTAAAACCCTAATCCTAAATCTCTAGGATTGTCTAAATGCACATAGAAGCACGTATAACTCTAAACCTTAAATACGTAAAGCTCTAAAAACATACACCAAATTCATAGATTATAAATCCTAGAAATACATATAAGATAATAAAAAGCAATAGAAAATTATAAATGACAAAGGAATGAACGCTTCACCAAACCATCGTAGTCCACACGTAATTACTCTCATCGTAATTGGGCATTACTGAATAAACCTGGCATAAAAAATTTTCAAAGTGATACATCGATGGAAAAATATACGCTAAACTAAACGGCTCCACTGTACAAGTCGGCTTTAACCTTTTTGACAACGGCTAACCATATGACAGCCATACTTTATACAAATACGGCTTGGTTTCTATTATTCCATCATCGAAGTGGAGAAATGCAGTAATAGAAATAAAAGGGAAGACGCAAGTCAACGAGTTCACAACTCGTGAACCAAAGAAGTATAAAACAGTGTTTGATATTTTTCGCTCAGCTGTTACCAGTCAAAGTCTTTTCGAACCACGTGAACTTGGGTTTGAGGCAGTGTGAACCGATTTTATTTGGAACGGTATTTCAGTTCTGGAGCAGCGTTATAAATTCTGGAGCAACATTATAAATTTTGGAGCAACGTTTAATATTTGGAACGTTATTTCAGTTCTGGAGCAGCGTTCTAAATTCTAAGCAGCATTATAAATTCTGGAGCAACATTATAAATTTTGTAGTAGCGTTTAAATTTTGGAACCATCAATCCTCCCTCTGCACAAACCTGGCTCGATGCAGTTGTAGCTTAGACCTGCAGACTTGTAAAAGATATCAAACCTATAACATGGAACTGATGTAATCCCTGGACTTGTTCTATACTTGGAGTTAGCACTTGCAATGCATTAAGGACAATCTTTCAGAAATGGAATAATTGTGGTGTCATCATCAAGTTTTACTATGGCTATCTAATGAAGACATATGCAGCCAGTGGTGGAGGACTAAATATTGAGAACCTTGGACAAAAGATGGTGGAGGACTAAAGATTGAGAACCTTGGACAAAAGAATATTGAAGTTTGAAGACTTGTGTTGATCCTTAAAGACATTTGGTGGTTTAACAGTGAGGTATTAAACAGCGAAGAATTATGACGTTCAAGTAAGTACTATCCACATTCTTTATTAAAAGAAGATAAAACAGGATTGGTTTCCTTGGAGTAGGAGCTCCTAAACACAAGGTTGGTGCCTTGAGAAGATAGGGTCGAAGCCCTAGAGGTTGGAGCCTCAACAAAGTCCAAGTTGGTGCTTGGCAAACAGGTTGGTGCCTGTTTCATTAAAAGGGTTGTTGCCCTTCTCTCATTTATTGTATACTATTATTAAAAAGGGATTGAAGTTCTCTTTAATTCTTAATATCATTATATATATATATATATATATATATATATATATATATATATATATGTCTTTAATTGTAAAGAATCTAACTGGCAATAATCAACAATTGAAAAGAAATATTGATTCACCCCCCCCCCCTCCTCAGTATTTCCAACATCGACAAGTTCAATCTGCAGTTATTGGAGGCAGAAAAAGATAGTGAAGTTGATGGAGAAGGATTAGAGAAACTGGAAAACCAAAATCAAGTTGTTGGGAAATCTATCTCTCACACTTGAGGAGTTTTGGATTGTAGCTAGGCCGAAATTCTGAAGTTGTTGGGGGTCAAAGTTCTGGATTGTAGTTGGGCCAAAATTCTGAAGTTGTTAGGGGTCGAAGTTCTGGATTGTAGCTGGGATGAAATTATGAAATTGTTGGGGATCAAAATCTTGGGTTGTTGTTGGGTTGTAGCTATTGGACAAGAAGAGACTACTGAAGTTTGTTTAATCATATTGGAAGTCTGACTTGGTGGAGGAGGAAGGTATTTTATGTCTAACGTCTTGGTATATCTCAATTTTGGTTTACAAGTGGAAGAGTTTGACTGGGTTTTTCCCTATAAAGGGGTTTTAGCCTTCGCTGAGTGCCTACATCTAGTGTCGTTGATCTTCATGCTTTGTTTTGATGATTGCTTGATAAAACTAAGATAAAAGAAAAATATAAGAGAAGATAATAAAACTACAAGAATATCAGAAGTGATTATCAAAATAAGAAAATCATTTTGCCTTTCTGATTTTTTGACATGGTATCAAAGCTAAGGTGAAGAAGAAAGAAAAAGGCAGACTAAAGATCTATTGAAAAGAGAAATATAAGAAAATTTTCAAGGAAAGGTCACAAGGAGTAGAAGATAACAATATGACAAACTCAATGAAGGGAGATAACAAACTAGAAGGAGCCTCCAACTACAGGGCATGGAAAAAGAGGATAGATCTTATCTTTGCTAAGCACAAAGTGTTGGACCTTTTTCAAGGAAAAGTCGAGAAGCCTACAAATGAAGCAAAGAAAGAGAAGTTAAGAGAAACCGAAATCTTGGCCATGAAACTAATTGTAGATGGAGTAAAGGACAACCTAATTCTATACATATCCAACATAGACTCCGCTCAAGAAATGTATGAGGCCCTCTCCAAATTGTTTACCATCAAGAACATTGGTCAAATAGCAAGTCTTGAGAATGAACTAAGGACAATAAGAATGACAAGAGACGATATTGTATCATCATACTTTGTAAGGATATCTAGAATAAGAGATGAACTCAAAGCAATAGATGAAGTTGTACTAGAAAATGACCTAATCGCTGCTCTTCTAGGAATTCCAAAATTGTTGCTCTTCTAGGACTTTCGAAATCTTGGAGTGCTTTTGCATCAGGAATTAGTAGTTGGAAGGATACTCAACATTCGAACAAATGTGGAATGCATGCAATCAAGAAGAAGCCCGAAAATCATTAGTAAACAACAAGGGTTTCAAGGAAAGGTCATGAGGAGTAGAAGATAGCAATATGACAAACTCAATGAAGGGAGATAACAAACTAGAAGGAGCCTCCAACTACAGGGCATGGAAAAAGAGGATAGATCTTATCCTTGCTAAGCACAAAGTGTTGGACCTTGTTCAAGGAAAAGTCAAGAAGCCTACGGATGAAGCAGAGAAAGAGAAGTTCAGAGAAACCGAAATCTTGGCCATGAATCTAATTGTAGATGGAGTAAAGGACAACCTAATTCCATATATATCCAACATAGACTTTGCTCAAGAAATGTATGAGGCTCTCTCCAAATTGTTCACCATCAAGAACATTGGTCAAATAGCAAGCCTCAACACTGAACTAAGGACAATAAGAATGACAAGAGACTATATTATATTATCATACTTTGTAAGGATATCTAGAATAAGAGATGAACTCCAAGTAAAAGATGAAGTTGTACCAGTAAAGGAGCTCATAATTGCTACTCTTCTAGGACTTCCAAAATTCTTGCTCTTCTAGGACATCCAAAATCTTGGAGTGTTTATGCATCAAGAATCAGTGGTTGAAAGGATACTACAACATTCGAACAAATGTGGAATGCATGCAGTCAAGAAGCCTGAATATCATTAGTAAACAACAAGGAGGATGAGGAAGAAAACATCTCTAATGATTATTATGCTCATCACAAGAAGAAGGGAACCTTCAAGAATTTCAAAGGACCAAAGAAAAAAGTTGACCTATTCAAGGTAGAATGCTACAATTGTCACAAGATGGGTGATTACAAAAACCAATGTCCTAAGAATCGAAGGAATAAGAAAAGAGACAAAGAACATGCAAATGTTGTTGATGAAGCTCCACCTATGAAGAACAGCACTGAAGAATCAGAATTCAAAGAATTATACTACTAAGTCTCTTGATTTCTAGAGTGTGTAGGTCTAATATGTATTGTTATAACATTTTTGAATTATTTGGATAAGTTGTAGGTATCCCTCAGAAAGACTGAATTGCGAGGGAGCCTTCACCATTTTACCAAAAGATAAGTATCTTGTTCCTTGTTTCCTCTTTTATGTTTGGTTTCCTCCTCATATCAAGATTTGTTCGTAGTATATGCTTACCTTTTCTTTATATTTTCCTTGGTAGGAAAGATTGCAGAATAAACAAAGGTTATGGAGGAGACTTCAAAGGATAAACTTGAAGCATGGAAGAAGTTTTGTTGCAAAGGAAACCCTTCAAGAATTGATGTCCTACAAGGTTTGTTAAAGAACAATTAAAGGTATGTCTTAAACTACAAGTTTTGTTAGAAAAGGTATGTTCATTCTCTTTTGAAATTTGTTTTACATTACTGACATCATTATGTCTAGGATTTTGAATCTTAAAAGATTCTTATTAGGGTGATTAATCATTGGATTGAATCTACCCTCGTTATACTATCATTTTGGTCATTCTTGTGAAACCTTAACCTTTAGGGTTCACTGTAAAACCCTAGCCTCTTAATGCTACAGGTATGTCAATGTTAATAATGAAACCCTAGTCTTATTAGGATTTGTCTAGAACATACGATGAAATCATATTCTTTTGAAATTTAGGCTTTTGGTATTGTTATGGTAAAACCCTAGTCCTTAAAGGTTTGCAGGTAATGTCCAGGTCATATAACGAAACCCTAGATCTTTAGGGTTTGGTGAATTAGGGTCTATGAACAAAACCCTCGTATGACTAAAGTAAGATCTAGGAATAAAAGCCTAGGTGTATATTCGTTCGTATAATTGAAACCCTAGTCTGATTAAAATTGTTGTAACTTTGATGTATTGATGCTTCTGTCTTGGGTGTACCTAGTAGGTATGTATATTGATATGAGATGTTAGTACATGATAATGAAACCCTAGATATGTATATGCAAGTATGCTAACTTTATTGTTGAAGCTCATCTTTTAGTTTGTGAACTCTAGGGTTTGTAACAAAACCCTAATAGAGATTGATATTTTAGGACATGATGATATTGCTTTCAATCACTGATATGATTTAGCTTTGAAAATAAAATCTAAGGTTTGCAACAAAACCTAGCAGAGTCTAACATGTAATTCTAAAAGCATATTGTTGAAACCTTACATGTGTAGCACTATGAGTGGATTGTTATTGTTGATATCTAAGGCTCTTGTCTCAAAGATAGAGTCTAGGGTTAATGACAAAACCCTAGCAAGAAGTTGAAGTCTAGTATGTAAAAAGATATGATCCTTGCTCATTATGAACCTAATTAGATTTAGGTATTTGATGTATAAAGCATGAATGATTTGATGCTTCCATTGTATTGACATGATTTTGATATAGTTGACTTCATGCTTCTATATATTTGATTGAACTTGCTATTAAAGTTTTACAGGTACATAATCTTCAAGATGTTGAAGATGTTGGTAATTGAAGATGATAATAAGCATGATAAAGGAAGCTATAAGAATGAAGATGATCAAGATGACCTTGATGACATGAGAAAGAATAAAGTATGTTTGATGTTGTTGATGTTGATATGTGTGGAGTGTTGGGGTAGCTTCCAATTTTCTCTAGCTCCCAAAATATGTGGAGGGACTAGAGTACATGAGATCTCCAAGACCCAGAAAAGGATTTGAGAAATTCCATCTAGTTTGGGAGAAAATTAATTAATTAATATTTTTAATTAAGGACCCTAATTCTAATTAGGAAAATTAAAATATTAAAGGTAATTAATTTAAACATGTGATGGAAATGACTTAAGTCACACGGATCAAGCTTTCTTTTAATCTTAGCCATTGAATCAAGATTAGATCACGGTCATTGGTTTCCCAACGAGAAAAGTATAAAGAAAAGGCTTGGGGTCAATTGGAGAACACACACACGGAAGCATAGCACTAAGACTAAGCTAGAATTCTAGGGCGGGTTTGCTAAGAATTTCCAGAACTGTTTCAGCTACAACGAGGGGTAGTATTGGCTAAGGGGATGATTTGATCCCAAAGCCAAGAGTCAGCAAGAGGCAGAGAAGCAGCAACCAGGAGCAGCGCAAAGAAGCAGAGGCTATGCAGCAGTTGCGCAACGCAGAGGGTTTCAGCTGCTACATAGGCCTAGAAAGGGCAACGCAGAGGCAGCAGGGTGCCATCAGGGTTACGCAGAGGCTAGCCAAGGCAACGTAAGGACTGTGTCACCTAGTCTGGGGTTACACAGCCCTCTCCTGAGCAGCACAGGGGTATCAACAGGCTAGCAGAGTTGATGCAGAGGGCTTCAGAGAAGCACTGGGGTTTCTAGAGGCAAAAAGGGGTTGAGTTCTATAAATCCCGTTTGAGGGTGTGAATCTGTCCATTTTTCCATCTCTGGAACAGCAGGTATTGTTGCAGATCTTATATTTCTCTGTCGAGTTAACCAGTAAGGTGCCCAGATTTGTTGTACTTAGATTCTACATAATAATATAAAACCTCCAGCAGCCAGAATACTGGTTTTCCAGCATTGGGTTTTTTCGGGGACAGTTGTCTAGAAAATCTTGTGTGTCACTTTGTCTGTGTGCATGTATTCAATTTTTTAGATCTGTATCAGTAAGTAACGTTAATGTGTTTACTTCGATGTTAATACTGGAATTTCTGATTAATTAAGTAGGAGAAGTATGACCAGATTTAAGAGTAGGGTGTCTGCATAAGTAATATTCAAAAAATTTCACAGTTGAATATCCCTACGTTGAGAAGGAGCATGATTAGAAGAAAGGGTACATCTCCCCAGTTGAGAGGGAGAGCATATTATGACAATGAATACTTTGAAGAAAGAATGAAAACCGAAGAATGAATAAAAGAACGACAGATGGATGCTCATGAAAAAGACTTGAGAAATACCGAGACTGTATTTGTTGTTGTTGAAGAAATAAAAGAAGAAAGCTTTTGATAAGATGTATTTGATGACGATATAAGCAAGCATCAAAATGATTTAGGATCGTGAGAGTTTGTGTCTACGTGAATATATATTTGATGGTTTATTACTGATTGGGGTTGTGATTATGCAGGATCTCTCCATAAAAGATTGAATGTTTGAAGCATGCTTGGATTGGTGGATATATCTGATTAAGTTGATTAGGAGAGATGAAGCATCTTATGCAAGATGCTTGGGAGGACATTTAGTCGGCTGTGTTGATGTCTAGATCCTGAAGTAGGGAGGGTGGCGTTGGTCATGGAGCTCCGACCTTGGATATGCACCTAGATCCATGGGTTGGTGATAGAGCTTAAAATCCTGATGGTACCTAGAGTGGCTAACGCTTGAGTCCATCTTAGTACCACCCGATTTTAGTACCCTAGTCAAGTATCTAATCTATAGCACTGTGTGTGTGTTGTGACTCTTTATAGAGCATATCATTTTGAGATCTTCAATGCACCATTATACATATGTAATTATGAATACCTCCCTAGTTAAGGAGGGTTGAAGAATGTAACTAGTGTCGGTCTTCATAATTGTATTTGAGTCATGATGTGATGTATTTGTCAAAATAAAGAAAAAATATATATTATAAAATAACTTGACTTATTAAAGCATGGGTTTCATGCCTGGGTCAATGGTTCTTAAGTCAAAGCCTCCAATGTAGGCTTCTAGGGTTTATGTCAAGTGCCCTTGTCCATGTCATAATGTAAAAGACCCTTCTCGGGCTTCATCTATCAAGAAAGAAATTTATTTTATGTAAAATAGGAATTTTAGGTCTCTTCCACCAAGTCAGCCTCAAGAAGAACAAGTTGGCCTCATCAAGGGAATTCAACCTCACACAAACACTATATAAAGGTCACAATTCGACTCATTTGGAGCACTCTCACTCAACAAGTTCGATCTACAGTTGTTGGAGGCAGAAAAAAATAGAGAAATTGTTGGAGAAGGATTGAAGAAGCTAGAAGACCAAAATCAAGTTCTTGGGCAATCTATCTCACACATGCAAAAGCTTTGGATTGTTGCAGGACCGAAATTCTGAAGTTGTTGGGGGTCGAAGTTCTGGATTGTAGTTGGGCCAAATTTCTGAAGTTGTTGGGGGTTAAAGTTCTAGAATGTAGCTGGCCCGAAATTTTGAAATTGTTGGGGGCTGAAATTCTGGGTTATTGTTGGGTTGTAGCTACTAGACAAGAAGAGACTACTGAAGTTTGTTGAATCATACTGGAAGGTTGACTAACTGGAGGAGGAAGGACTTTTAGCTCTAAGGTTTTGGTCTATCTCAATTTTGATTTACTAATGGAAAAGTTTGACTGGGTTTTCCCCTATAAAGGGGTTTTAGTCCTGGTCGAGTGCCTAAATCTGGTGTCGTTGATCTTCATGCTTTATTTTGATGATTGCTTGATGAAACTAAGATAAAAGAACATAAGAGAAGATAATAAAACTATAAGAATATCCCTAGTAATTATAAACATAAGAAAATATTTGACTTTCCGATTTTCTAACAGGAACCAGGGTGATTTTATGTCCCGGCCATATTCTGCATTTTATGGTACATTTCTTGTTGTAAGTGGCTAAATTATGCTTTTAACTTTCTTTTTAGTTGCACCAACCTCCGGGGGTTGGGGCATTGTTCCAGGCCCGACCCAAAGTGTGGACAAGGGGGGGGAGGCTAACTCCTTGTGGCCCCAATGGACAGATGTGGACCCGAATGGGAAATATGCGAAAAGGGGCTAAAATGAACAGAGGGGAAGTGATGTATGTGGTGTCGAGAAGCAGGGCCACATAAACAAAATCAAGATTTCCCATGTAGTGCCACTCCTAAAGCTAGTAATCAATAAAGGAAATCCCATGGGACTAGGATACAAACTTAGCCACCAAATCGGACAAGGGGACAAGTTTACAGACCTAGCTCATTCTTTCCGTCGAATCCCTCCATTAATCCATACCCAGAAATGTCCATGACAAGTAAGCAAAAATACACAATTACGTAATGAAAGCCATATCTTTGGGGTTGGAAGGCCCACCTTTAAACATACGATCATGACAGATGGACGAGGGAGCATAATGGCTAGCTCAAGTGTCAGAGATGATGGCATATCGAGCTATCTGGTGGTTGCTAGGGGTTGTTGTTTACCGGCTGAAGATAATCTAGGAGAAAATTTTCTCATATGGGTGTCCCCCACAGGTTGTGGGTAACAATGTATAGAGGGGAGTAAAAAATGTGGATCGAGAAAACCACACTACCAAAATCGGGGTTTCCCAAGTAGTGCCTTTCCTGAAGCCATAGACCAATAGGGGAGATCCCACGGGAATATAGTTGAGGATTAACCGCCCATTTAAGGTAAGGGAACAAGACCCCGGTCAAAACCCCTCCTTCCAAGTCACCCAATAATCCATGCCCAAAATGCCTAATGAAAAACAAGCATAAGCACTCGATTGCACAATGAAAATCATACCTTCCGAATTGGATTTGTTGAGATTTTGGGGTAGCATCAAATGTGTCCAGCTCCCAAATTTTGTTGAGGCGCTGGAGTACATGAGATCTCCAAGACCCAAAAAGCATTTAGAAGAATTGTATCGGGTTTAAGAGATATTCAAATAATTAATATTTTTAATTAAGGACCCTAAGTCTAACTTAGGAAAATTAAAAGATTAAAGTGAATTAAATTAAACATGTGATGAGAATGACTTAAGTGACGCGGATCAAGCAGCTTCTAATCTTAGTCGTCTATTAGAGATTAGATCACGATCGTTGGTTTGCCAACGAGAAAAGTATAAGAAAAGGGCTTAGGGTCAGTTGGAGAACACACACATTGGCGAAGCACTGAAGCTAAGCTGAAATTCTAGGGCGTGGTTTGCTAAGAATTTCAGAAGTGTTTGCAGTGCAGCGAGGGGCAGTATTGGCAAGGGGGTGATCTAATCCCAGGCCAAGAGTACAACAGCGACAAAGAGGCAGCATACTGAGCAGCGCAGAGGCATTCCAGAGTCGAACAGTCTAGCAGAGGCCACACAGAGGCAGCAAGAGCCACGTAGGGCTTACGCAGGCCCAGTCAAAGCAGCGTAAGCCCTTCAGGGTTGACGCAGGACCGTCCAAAGCAGCGCAGAGGCTGACGCAAGCCAGGAAGGCTGATGCAAAGGGTGAGGAGCAGGGGCTAGAAAGGGCTCTAGTTCTGTAAATCTTGTTTGAGGGTGTGAATTAGCCATATTTTCTCTCTCCGAGTGAAAGAGGTATTGTTGCCGTGATTTTCTCGTAGGGACAACCATGTCTGGTGCCTAGAAAATGTTGTATTCAGAATCTTCTTAATAATAAAACCCTCCAGTCCGAAAAATCTGTCACTTTGTCATATGAGCGTGTTATTCAGTAAATGATTTGTATGTGTAAGTTGTTATTTGTATTTACTTCGATGTTATTCTGAATATTCAGATCAATAACTTGTGTATTTAATCAAGTAGGAGAAGTAAATCGAGAATTAATAGTAGGGTTTCTTAGATTAAGGAATTTTCACATGGTATCAAAGCGATTGCAAATCAAGCTGGATCTCCAGTAAAACGGCTGAAGAAATTTGTGCTGAAGAGAGCAACTGAAGCAGCAAAGAATCCGGAGAGGGTAGCGTAGCACCAGGAGGACGCAGTCCCAGCAAAGGCCACGCAGGGGCTGACGTAGTCCCAACTGGGTGACACAGAGGCAGTGCAGAGCCTTCCAGAGGAACACAGGAGCAGCCTATGTTGTGCAGTCGCTGCACAGAGGCTGCACAGAGGCTGCACAGAGCCAATCTGCTCACGCAGAGGCCAGCCAGAAGGACGCAGTCCAATGTTGAGTTGTTGTGCAGACTTGTCGTGTTCCGAAAGCAGAGCTTTAGATCTTCAGCAGTTGCTGGTGTGGTGGAGATTATGTAAGTTCAAAATCATACCTAGCTAAGTTGACAAAGAGTGGGAGGAGAACAGTCGCTCAGCAAATTTTCACCAAAGAAATCTGAGGATTGACCGTAGGGTGATCGAAGAGGGTTGATTCAGAAGAATTGGCAGATTTCCAAGGGAGGAAATCAGTTGCCGGAGGGAGCAGAGGGTGCCTTTCTCGCCAAGGACCCTAGATCCGAGTTTTTGTTGAGGGTAACAATAGAAGCGGGGAGAGGAGGATCTGTTCCGACAGATTATTTCTGAGTAGATGGCGCCACACGGACTGCGTGATCAGGATAGGTTGGACGGCCTGTCCAACTCTGCTATCTGGAAGGACAGGATCCTTACAGTCCTGGAGGCATATGGTATACGGGAGCATGTAGAGAGTGTCTTGGCCACACTAACTGATGCTACTCTTGCAAAGCATAATGAAGCAGCGGCACATACCAAGCGCTTCATCATGGACGAGGTTAAGGATCATGTGGTACCACACATAGCCGAGAAGAAGACGATTAATGAGATGTGGAAAGCATTAACCACACTGTTATCAAGGGAAATCCGTCCAAAAGAAGATGCTTCTAGAGAATCAAATGAGGTTGTTTACGATGACTAAGGGAGAGGAAATTGATCCTTTCCTCTTCAGGTTGCAGGCGATTCGGGATCATCTGATTGCCATGGGGGTCAAGGTGGATGATGGCGTCATGGTGAGGACTAGTCTAAATGCAGTGGCAGAGGATTGAGAAGTATTTGTCCAAAGCATCTTGGGTAGACAGGACCTACCAAACTGGGAGGACATGTGGGCTATCCTCCGACAAGAGGAAATGCGCCGAATGACTAAGAGACAAGCCAACACCTAGTCTAGCAAGGTGAAGAAGGAGGAAGAGGAAGATGCAGCCCTGGCATCTAAGAAGCAGCAAGGGAAAAAGAAGCGCGATCTATCAAAGATCAAATGTTTCCATTGTGGTGAACTTGGACACTTCGCCAGCAATTGTCCTCGAAGGAAGAAGGACAAGGAAGCTTCTAGTTCCAAGGCTGCGGCAGCTAGAGAAGACGATGGCTCCAACAATGACGCAGCCATGAGCGCTCATGTACCTCGAGAGAAGAGGTGGGGTGATATTGATCTGTAGAGCAACTACAGAGTGGTGGCGGGATCCTTGAGTAGCCCAAGTTCCAACTCTTGGATCACATTCGTGCTACGGGAGCCTTAAGACAGTAGCAGAAATGACTAGAGCAGTCAGTGCGAAGGATCACGGATGGAGCAGAGGCAGAGTTGGACATTGTAGAGGGAGTAGTGCAGTGCAGACACCGCAGCAGCACAGAGGTGGCATGCTTACGCAATGCAGAGTTGCAGCAGCGCAGTGGATTCAGGAGGATAGCGCAGAACAATAGCCTCTGGAGCTTTAGTGATGAGATGCAGCCCGACTAACTTGTTTGTCATTGGACAAGGGTCCTTCAGTTGCTTGCTTCTCAGCAATTGAGTTGCAATGCAGCAGTTGACAGCACAATGCAGCGATTTGAGAGGGAGCTACAGTACAGATGTAGCAGTGACGGTGGCAGAGTCATGAGCAGTAGTACAAACAGCAACAGCAACGCAGTGATGAAGGGCAACAGGCCAAGCATCAGCGCAGAGACCGATGCTAGAGATCAGAGCACTACTTCGGGGTGATGTATTGCTAGAGCACATTCCTCGCTAAGAGGGAGTGTTGAGATTTTGGGTAGCATCGAATGAGCTATAGCTCCCAAATTTTGTGGAAGAGCTGGAGTACATGAGACCTCCAAGACCCAGAAAGCGTTTAGAAGAATTCCGTTACGTTTAAGAGATATTCAAATAATTAATCTTTTTAATTAAGGACACTGAGTCTAACTTAGGAAAATTTAAAGATTAAAGTGAATTAAATTAAACATGTGATGAGAATGAATTAAGTGACGCGAATCAAGCAGCTTGTAATCTTAGACCTCAATTAGAAATTGGATCACGATCGTTGGTTTGCCAACGAGAAAAGTATAAGAGAAGGGCTTGGGGTCAATTGGAGAACACACACATTGGTGAAGCACTGAAGCTAAGCTAAAATTCTAGGGCGTGGTTTGCTAAGAATTTCAAAAGTATTTGCAGTGCAGCGAGGGGCAGTATTGGCAAGGGGATGATCTGATCTCGGGCCAAGAGTACAACAGCGGCAGAGAGGCAGCATACCGAGCAATGCGGAGGCATTCTAGAGCCACGAAGAGGCAGCGCAGAGGCAGCAAGAGCCACGCAGTGCTGATACAGGCCCAGTCAAGGCAACGCAGGGGCAGCGTAAGCCCTTCAAGGGTGACGCAGGCCCTTCCAGAGCAGCGCAGAGGCTGATGCAGGCCAGGAAGGCTGACGCAGAGAGCTAAGGAGCATCGCTGGGGTTCCCGGTGGGCCAGAAAGGGCTCCAATTCTGTAAATCTCGTTTGAGGGTGTGAATCAGCCATATTTTCTATCTTCAAGTGAAAGAGGTATTGTTGCCGTGATTTTCTCTGTAGGGCCAACCATGTCTGGTGCCCAGAAAATGTTTTATTCAAAATCTGCTTAATCATAAAACCCTTCAGAGCTAGTTGCACTGGTTTTCCCGCATTGGGTTTTTTCGGGGACATTTGTCCGAAAAATCTGTCACTTTGTCATATGAGCATGCTATTCAATAAATGATATGTATGTGTAGGTTGTTATTTGTATTTACTTCGCTGTTATTATGAATATTTAGATTAATAACTTGTGTATTTAATCAAGTAGGAGAAGTAAATCGAGAATTAATACTAGAGTTTCTTAGATGAAGGAATTTTCACAGGATTGCCCACCTTCGAACATATGCTTTTGACAAATGGGTGAGGGAACATATAACTAATTTAGGGAGTCGAGATCAAATGGCATAATACGTCAGCTACATTGGTGGTTGTTAGGGGCTGTTGGTTGTCGGCTATTGAAATTTTGACGTTCTATGTTGTAACAATCACTTATTACAAAACTTCTTCATGCTGCAATATTAGAAAAGCAATTGTGGATAGAACATAAATCAAATGCCCAATAGAAGACAGCCAAGTACAAAATGAGACACAAAGAATTTAGGTCTAATGACTAGGGAAAAACCCACAAGGGGAAAGCCCAACCATATCCTTCTTCTATTAGAAATCAATTGTTCAGTTGAGATACAGAGTACAATGAGAGATCAAGAAAATGAGTAAGTTCACCCAAATCTGAACAAGTTGTAGCATTAAGATCACTAGTAGCAGCAGTAGATGCACACACTAAATCAACCTTCCCTTCAACTAATTCAGCATTGAATCAACCTTGGCTCACCAAGTTCTACTCTTACTCTCATAGTCCCTCTCTCACAATCTTCTTCAACTCTCTCCAACTCTCTCTCAAGTTTGAATTATTCTTTCACAATGCACAAGTAGTGAGGGGAGAAAGAATGAGCCACATATATATAGGAGGAGCAACGAATCCATGTCATAAAGGAGGAGTAACTCGCACGCCAATAGGGAGAGTAACATATGCCCATTTAGGAAATGTAACTCATGCCATTAAGAAGGTACGCATGCCGTTGTAACTTATGTCATTAAGAAGGAGAGTGTAACATATGCATTAAAAAGTGCATAAGAGGAATCTTTCATGACATGCTTTAAGGAGAGCGTAAGAGAGTGTAAGAGGAATATTTTATGACAAACTTTTATTGAGTGTAAGAGAGTGTAAGAGCATTAATTATAGTGTAAGAGGAATATGCCATGCCAATAATGAGAGTAAAAGAGAACATCATTGAGAGCCATGATTGAATGACTTGAATTTCCTTTTAATTATAATATAATAGTATCATAAGAATATTAATGATAATATTGATGATTAAGTCAAAATTGAACTATTAGGATTAATTGATGATCAAAAGGGATTTTCCATCAACAATACTTGATTACCAATTGATGCAAGGTGATTTACTATTTTTGGAAAGTCATACTTGAGACTTCTTATTTTCAGACTTTCTATTTTTACAAATTCATCCATGAGCTGCCAAATTTTCAACACCAGCTAAATAGATGCCTAGGAGAAAAATTCTCCTATGGGGTCATCCACTTTTCATGTGTAACATCTGGCTCCAACTAGGACATGAGCTCTTTGTAGAGTGCACGATCAATGTACTTGAACAAGGAGGTCATGAGAACACCAGCAATCGTCTGTGACCGCAAACTTGTATCCTGCACATCTCAAACAATATTGAAAACATGTGTCCTGGGCATACTTTTATTGCCCATGTTTTCATCAAATTATAAAACCATACAGAAAAGAAAATTTATTCTATGATGCATCTATTCTAGCATGAGAACATCATACGATGATAGTAGCTATGCAAAATCAATATGCAATCCATCCTACTCTACCATGCATGCTACATTATGAAAGTGTTAAGTATGACTATATAGCCAACGTAACCAGCATATCATTAGGTCAAGATTATATATTCTACCCCTATTATCAATAATGATATACATTTGAAAGCATAAATGATAATCATGACTCATATGTTAGGTAACAAGGGTGGGAGTTGGGAAAATAATGCAACCATGAATCATACAAAGGGGCCATGGAAAAATGGGAAGAACATGAATCAAGTTGGACCCATCGGATCATTCGCTCATCCCTAAATATGGAGAAATCAATGACCAAGCTCAAGCGCTCCTTCTCAAAAGTCTCTTTAGTGGTGTAATGCTTCATGGGGTTCATAGGAACATGATGAGAATGATGAACGGATGCCTCGCATGAAGGATCACAACAAATAAGTTGCCTTTGCTCATGACCATATTCAAAAGGGGGAAATGATATAAGCTCATCATCATTGATGATTGTGTGTCGAGAAATGATGAGAGGGTCCATGGATGACTCAAATACACCTCCAAGATCATAAGGAAGGTAGGGAAAGGCAAGGTTATTATTGATATCATCATCGGTATCATAGATAGGGTCCTTGTCAAAACGATGGCTCGTGATCTCGCAATTTCCTACTTCAATGTGCAAGTAATCACTAATGCCAACATCGAAGGGGTTAATGGGGTCATCTTTCTCAAGGTCATTGATATGTACAATGTCAGAGACAACGTCCTTGAAAAAGATGGGGATATATTCAATTCTACTTTCTAAGAAACCCTCTTCATCAAACTCCTTATCTCGCTCCCATTCAAGATCTCCCTTAATGTCTTCATCAGTGATTTCATCTTGATGATCTAGAAAGGGATTCTCTTCTTCCTCGTGATCCTCCTCATGTTCAATGAAGGCTTCCTTTTGAAAGTTATCAAAGAGTGCTTCAACTGATAAAATACTCCTAGGCTTGCAATTATATAACCATAGGTCATGACCTCGAAGGGACCTTATGAATAACATTATGAGAACATCGTGATGAAACACATCAACTTTAGAGGTATATGTAGCAAATCTTGCCACATGATCCACTGCAAAAGATGAATCACCATCAAACTTGGGCACCCCAGGTATCATGTTGAAGGCCACATGATTCGGGTACCTAGGAATGCTAGCGGTGTCCAATGCGGGGATCTCATCAAGGTAAGACATTCTATTAGGTTACATATGTCAATCATGTAAGAGTTGCCAAGGTGAATTCAAAAATGCCTTAAGAGATGCTTGTTTCACCCTACAAGCATTAACTTTGAGGTTCAATGAAGAACAAGGGCTTTGTTCTTCCAATGGAGTCGCCAACTGAGGATCTATATTGTCATTAAAGGAATCAGCTCTTCAAATGTTTGACCAAGGAGGTAGACCTGCTTCCTCCCCGCCAATGGCGCCAAAAATGTTACCACAAAATCTAGTAGGGCCCTAGGGGGGTGACCTATGGGACAACTACTAGTAACATCAATGGAACAATAGCCCACTATCACCACAGTCAAGGTCCCCTGTTCTTTACGAACTTTCATCGATGGGAGGAGTCTCGGTATGATTATGATCACCTATAATAGATATTCTTGGTTTGAAGGTTCAAGGTGATGGAGCTAGAGCTCATTCAAAGAGAGGCTCAATAAAGGTACGAGGCTTCAAAGAAGAGAACCGCTCTCTAAGAAGAACCCTACAAAAGAAATAAAGGGACGAGGCTTCAAAGAAGAGAACCGCTCTCTAAGAAAAACCCTACAGAAGAAGGCACAAGACCTAGGGTTTTGAGGTTTCTCGATGGTAATAGGTATTCACAATGTCAAGGCCCGAGAGAAGAAAGGGCTTCTTATGATTTATTCCAATGAATAGTAAGCTTATACAACCCTCAAAGAAGTCCCCAAGGTGAGAGAGAAAGACCTACGTTTTCCCTCTTGCAATAGCACCTAGGGCAAGAGATTTTATGTATGAAACTCGGGCGGATGCCCACCAAACTTGGAACATTGGTAGCCTAGACCCTGAGCTTGATGTTTGGAACCCTCAAATTCTCGAAAAATCACCTCCCTAAAATTTCGTTGTAAGCCTTGATTTCCTCCCTACCTTTAAGGGACCGAAATTTACGAGAAAATATGGAGAAAGAGGAGTTTTATCGCCAAAATCCTTGGACTGGTGCCTAGTCTTTTGGGAAATGGAGTTTTGAAATGCTTAAGATAGGATAGAACATCTTCTAAGGAGGCCCGAAATCTATGCCTTAGATACCAATTTCAAACATTTACCCTCTTTGAGATATAATGGAGTTTCATGGAGAATTCAAAGACATTCATTCACTAGGAACATTCATTACATGCCTTGTATTGGATAACATATGCAATACTCTACTAGAAAAGCTTTCCAAATTTAATCTTCAATAGTTAGGGCACAAATTTGCATATTCTAGTGCAGCAATTCCATACATTAACAACTTTCAAAAAAAAATCCCATCAAAATTAAGCACTTACAAAGAGACATGCAATATATCCATCCATCATTCAATAAGAAGCTCCAAAGAAGAAAAGTGAATCATCTTCCACACATCAAAATGCATCAAAAGAGTCTCTAGTAGCTCCAAATAAAAAGTGTGAGTTCTTTTACAAGAGAACTAATTCAAGTATGATGATCAACTTTCACAAATGAACTTGAGTTCTATTTACATGAGTCTCACTAAGTCAAATTAGCCTAACTAGCCCCCAAAATATTAAAATAATGGGCAAGAAACATGCCTTGATCACAAGCCAACCAAGTAGCTTTTTCAAATTGTAAATTAGCTATCCAAAAGCTAGCCAAGTGATGACGTCATGCTAATGTAGGGTCGTTGGAGGGCCATGTTGAGTCATCTAGGTGCCAAAATGAGAGGGAGGGTTCCATAAATCATCAATTAGGGGATGGCCCCTAATTCTCCATGCAAGTCATCATGTGTGGCCCCAAAGTGGGTTTGGGGCACAAATGTTGGTCTCATGGGTCTCCTGATGATATAATAGCTTGTGTAATGCTCCAAATGAGGGCTCTAATGATAATTCTTGCCCTCCCATGTCTCAAGAGTGAGACAAACCTACTCTGGGCCACGGATCAACTGCCACTCCATAATGGTATGTCGATTGGGCACATTGGTCCAAGTGCATCATCTCATGAATAATGTGGGCAATAAACAAGCTACTGAAGGTGTTGAGGGTGCCCATGGTGGGATGTGAGAGATGATGGTGGGAAAGGAGGAGTTGAATCTCTACATAAAGCTTGGAGATGATGCCAAGTACCATCCAGCTGATATTGGCACGGTCAGGTTTCAGAGGGAGTCCAGCAAACCCTTATTGGTGGAGGAAGTGTTGTATTTTCTGAGTATGACAAAGAATGTGATATCAGTTGCTACCTTGGAGGACAAGGGTTAAATTGTGACCTTTGAGGAGGGTAAAGTGTATATTCAGCCCAAGAACACCAAGAAATCAAAAGAAATAGGGGTCAAGAAGGGCACCTTGTTTCGATTGCAGTTTGAGCCAGTGCATGCATTGGTAAGCTATTGAAAAGGGCTAGCAGAATTATGGCAGAAGAGGATGGTTCATCTTCATCATGGAGCACTTAATGTGCTCAAGGAGATAGTGAGGGGGCAATCAAAACTAAAGTTCAAGCAACATGATGTGTGCAAGGATTGCGCAATGGGTAAATATGCCAAGACCAGTTTTCTGAGCCGCAATAATAGGTCCAAAGGGATTTTGGATCTAGTACACTCAAATGTGTATGGGCGCATGTCAACGGTATCCTTGAGTCGGTACCAATATTATGTGACCTTCATTAACGACTTCTCCAGGAAGACCTGGATCTATTTCATTAAAATAAGGACAAGGACTTCAACATATTCAAGGAGTTCAAGGCTCTAGTTGAGGATCAAACAGGGAGGAAGATCAAGACACTGAGATTGGATAATGGAGGCGAGTACAACTTGAATGACTTCAAGGACTTATGTGCTCATGAAGGTCTCAAGACGGAGTTGATTGTTCTATACATCCCTCAACATAATGGGGTTGCAACGCAAAAAAACAGGACTATAGTTGCAGCAGCCAATGTTGAGAATTTGGTAGGGCAGTGTTTCAAATTCTCTACTTGATAATTACTTGTGAGCTTACTTCTTTTACTTATGTCTTTTCTTCTTAGCTTATCATGTCTTTCATCAAGTCAATTATCGAAACACAAGAAACACAAATTTAGGCTCTTCAAGCCAAGGCCAAAACCTCTCCCTCTTGGAGAGGGAAACCCACAAGAAGTTCTTCTTATAGACTTTCAGATTACAAGTACCATGACCATGACACAGACCCTTCACCTTTGTATGCCTCCAAGGCCTTGCCATTGCTTCTTCTTTGACTCCTTGAGTTGATCTTCCTTTCTGCACTGTCCTGCACTGCCCTACACCAACCTTAGAGAACTCGATCTCTAGTACTTTGTATCTCCTTAGATTACTTGACTCGACCTTATATTCTTCTAGGCTTATCCTTATCCTACTTTGTATCCAAGATAGTGGTACATACTTATGTATCAATCCTTTACATGCAACCCTAGACTGAATTTATAACATGTCTTCTTCGCACCGTAAAGATATCCCTTTTCCTGCCTTGAATACTTCGCTGAGCAGCCCTTATATAACTTCGTACTTCACTGTAATTTTTTTATTCCACACTAGCCTTAATCCTGCAACTTTGTATTAACCTTAGTCGTGCAACTTTGCACTAGCTTCAGTCCTGCAACTGCACACTGGATACAATCCTGCAATTTCGCACTTTGACACAGTCATGTAGCTTCGTGGATGTGTATTACTCCACCTTCTTTCTTCGCTCTAGACCCAGTTCTATCCTCGAAATTATAGCAGATGTATATCACCAAATTTATCTCAAACTTGTCCAAATGTATATAACCAAATGAGTCGCAAATATTTCCTTTATATAGTGTACTTCTTTCAGGGATTTAGGCTGACCTAACAGACTGTGGGTAGGCCGACATGTTCACTGCATATAGGCCGACTTGTAGAGCTTATCTTTCAGCGTGATGAGGTTGTCTTGAAGGTCGGTTTGAGCAGTAGTGCTAGCATCATACTTGAGCCATTTCTTCAAGGTTACATGACAAGGTCTTGACGCATACTTCTTTGACTAAACTCTTCATATACATGACTCTTAATTAGTACATTTATGACAAGATGACAAATCCCTAAAAGACATCAAGAAGAAGACAATTTTATTTAATAAATTGATTATTTTTAATGAGACCCTAAGTCTAAACTTAGGAAATTAAAATAATTAATAGGTATTAATCTAAATTGTGGGTGTAACTTCTAGAACAAGGCGAGGATCAAGCCAAAATGATCTTTGTCATTGATTAGCTTCTAATTTGGGCCATTGAATGTCATCTAGAAGATTATTTAAGGAAGCTTGAGGGTCATTTGGAAAACACACAAGGCAGATACTTAGTTTCCCGAGTAAGATTGCTTTTCCAGGAAGAAGAAATTGATTCAAAGGGAGAGTTGCAGGTGGAGAGGAGAGAAAGGGTATCAGCATCAGTCGAGAGTGCAAGAACTTGTGACGCAGTGTAGAGAAGAGGTAGCACAGATGCAACAGAGGGGCAACGCAGTGCAGTGACGCAGATTAGTGCAGTCCTCACGCAGTGTTGATGTTGTGGTGACGCAAAACAGTGCAGTCCTCACGCAATGTTGATGCAGTGGTGATGCAGAAGGGGCAACAGGGCCTCTCAGTGATCAAGATTCTCATCAAAAATTGTGAGAAAATTTCCTCTAGTGTCATCAAAAAATATTTCTCTTCATTACTGTTGATTGTTCTTTTCACAAGAAATTTTTGCTGAAGAATAATAAAGAAACCCTCATCTACTGCATCGGTTTTCCTACATTGTGTTTTTCTGGGGACAATTGTCCAAAAACTGTGTCATTCGTGTGCTAGTATATCTTTATATTTTGTCTCAGTATTTTAATTGTGAACGCTGCAATAGAATTTATTTCGATATTTGTTGAAGTAATTTCTGTAAATAACTTGTTACTGGATTAATAAGTAGAAGAAATAATATCAGTCACTGCAGTTGGATTTTGATTTAGAAATTTTCACATGAGAGATGCAGAGGAATTTATTGGAACTCCTAAGACGAACAAAAGATAGCGCAGACAGCCTCACAGGTACCAAGCATTGGTGGCTCAAGTTGCATAACCTTCTAGTTTTCATGAAGCCACACAGCATCAAGTGTGGGTAGATGCCATGGTAGAAGAGTACAGCTCTATCATGACAAATGATGTTTGGGAGGTGGTGCCAAGACTTGAAGATAGGTCAGTTGTAGGCTCTAGATGGATCTAGAAGATCAACTCTGTTGCAGATGCCAGTGTAGAGAAGTACAAGGTTAGGCTCGTGGCAAAGGGGTATGCAAAGAAAGAAGGGATAGATTATGAAGAAACCTTCGCCCTAGTTGCTAGATACGCCTCTATCCGGTCAGTTATAGCCCTAGTAGCTCAGATGAGATGGTAGATTCACAAGATGGATGTCAAGACAACATTCTTGAACAAGGTGATAGAGTGAGAAGTTTACATAGAATCGTCAGAGTGCTTCGAGACTCATGAGAGGTACACTCATGTGCACAGACTGAAGAAAGCTCTATACGGGTTCAAGCACGCTCCCACGGCATGGTATGGTCGGATTGATAGCTACTTGTAGCAAATGGGATTCGTCAAGAATGATGCAGATCCCAACCTTTACTATTTGATGGTAGAGGGTGAGCCACTCATCCTAGTTTTGTATGTGGATGATCTCTTTTTGACAAGATCATCGGGGAGGACTGCAAGAGGAACCTGGCAGCAAAGTTTGACATGAAGGATTTGGGGTTGGTGCACTATTTCCTAGGATTGGAAGTGTGGTAGAAGGATGGGGAGATCTTCCTTGGGCAAGGAAGATATGCTACAGATATTCTGAAGAGGTTTAGAATGCAGGATTACAGACCCATCTCTACGCCCATGATCACCAACTGGAAGAAGATATATGCATCAGATGACAAGGACATCGACCCTACCTTGTATAGACAGCTTATTGGGTCTCTCGTGTATCTGGTCAACAATAGGTCAGATATTTGCTTCACAGTCAATAACCTAAGTCAGTTCATGGTAGAGCGAAGAGGGTACATTGGGCAACAGCGAGGCATATTCTGAGGTATGTGCACAGCACAGTCAAGTATGGGTTAAGATATACTCGAGGGGATGACGTCAGACTTCATGGGTTCACAAATGCAGATTGGGCAGGTAATTCAATGGACAGGAAAAGTACCTCTGGGTACTGCTTCAGTGTTGGATCAGTGATGGTTTCTTGGTGTAGTAGGAAGCAGAAATCATTAGCATTGAGCTCTGCAGAAGCAGAGTATATGGCAACCAACGCAACTACGTGCCAAGCTATATGGCTTCGGAAGTTGCTAGTAAGCTTGTT
The DNA here is from genome assembly GCA_034641835.2 of Pinus albicaulis. Lineage (NCBI taxonomy): Eukaryota > Viridiplantae > Streptophyta > Pinopsida > Pinales > Pinaceae > Pinus > Pinus albicaulis. The sequence goes on from CM076583.1 coordinate 991,788,845, forward strand.
CAGGCAGAGGATGGAGGCGAATAGTGTCTACTGTGATAATCAAAGTTGCATAAAGCTCCATGAGAATCCAATGTTTCATGATAGGTCAAACCATATAGATATTTGATGTCATTTCATCAGAGATTGTGTACAACATGGAGCAGGCCATCTACAGTATGTTCCCACTGAAGAGCAAGTTGCAAATATACTCACGAAAGCTCTAAGGAGAGCTAAGTTCGTCTATTTCAGAGAACAGATGGGTATGGTGGAGAACCCGTTTCAGTAGCAAGGACAAATTACTTTGGATGATTCTCAGTTGTAGCAACAACAGATGAGAGGGAGTTACAATGTAGATGCAGTGTTGATAGCAGTACAACAAAGTCAACAATAGCACAAACACAGTGTATATCAGAGTTTCGCAGTGATTGGTGGGCAATAGCATCCAGACACCGGCAACATGACAAGAGATGATGCGGAGACTGGGTGTTGTGGCAGGGTGTGCAACACTGGAACACTTTCCTCGCTAAGAGGGAATGTTAGTTTTTGTAGCATCGGATGTGTTCTAGCCACGAAACTTTGTGAAGAGCCTATGATACATGAGATCTCCAAAACCCAGAAATCGTTTCTGGAAATTCCGCCTAGAAGTATATGAATTAGATTATTAACCAATTTTTAAATATTTCCCAAGTATAAACTTAGAGAATATGGTTAATTAATCAGTATTAATTGAGATAAGGTGAGAATCATTTAGAAACTCACACTAATCGATAGGGAATTAATTTGGGTCATCGATTATGTTTTAATCTTGGTCGTTGGTGCTCCAACAAAAGATTATAAGAAGAAATTGATGGGTAGATGGAGAACACACCAGTGCAAATACTCAGTTGCTCAAGTAGTTGGATTTTCTCAATGGCAGTGATTCACCAAAGAAGATAGAGCCAAAGGGTGAGTAGCAGGTGGTAAAGGAGGGTAGCAGCATTCCGAGAGGGAGTTTTCCAGCTTCAGGGAGAGGCAAAGGAAGGAAGGGTGAAATTCCCACAGGGTCTGTGTAAGCACTGCGTAGAGGTTGACGCAAGAGGCTCAACGCTAAGGCTAGGGAGGTAATTTTAGTGGCAGAAATTAGTTGTGGGGTGAGAGGAAATTCTCACAATAATTTTGTCAGTATTTTCCTCAGATTAGATTACTAGATGAGCATCTAAATTATTGTACTCAGAATTGTTGCCGAAGAATAATAATAAAACCCTCATCTGCTGCATTGGTTTTCCCACATTGGGTTTTTCTAGGGACAATTGTCCAAAATAACTGTCAAAAATTCTTGTGTGTGCTAGAATTTCTCAATTTTCAGTATTTTATTTTCCGTAGTATTTTTATAGTGAAAATTGCAGTTGTGATTTATTCGTTGTTTGTCGTAGCAAATAAACTGCATAATTAAATTTACAGTTAGAAGAATAATTTCCAGTTGTTGCAATAGATAAAATTTTGACATTAAAAATATTTTTTATTAAAAATTGATTATTTATGTATTTTTTTCAATTCCAATTTATTGAATCTAATGTCAGTTTGAATCACGATTAGATAGGCAGTCGATTCAAAACCTGGTTCTAGTTTTTAAAATTATGCAACCAACTACTCAACCAATTTGTTGTCTGCTCGTGCTTCCTTTGCCTAGAAACTGTTAGATTCATGCAACCCTTGTTACTCCCGACTCATAAACGCTTGTTGCCAACAAATCTAGGTTATAACCACGCTAACTCATAGATGAACATGGAACACGTTCCCTTGCACAAGTTGCCTTGTCCCAACTGCACAATTGCTACCAACATACCCCATCTGACAGTCGTCTCTTGTCCCACGCACACTTCATATGGTCAACCAGCGACTTACACCTCCATTCAGCGCCTCACGACTCAATAGACAATGGTGCTAGCAACTACCTACTATGACAACTGCAACTTTGTCTCCATATATGCGCACGTCCCTCACAAAAACTATGAGCTATGTCTCTCTACTCCCACTCACGGCAACTCATGTTGTCGTCCTTGTCAACTAAGTTTCCCTCGTCAACCACTCTCGAGTCCACCATTATCTGTCATCACTCTGTATCACTTGTGCCCCCAACTGCCAAACTATTTTGCACTTCCAATCCTGCATAGCAGGCCTGCCTGTCGGCCCAGGCGACGACAGGTCTGGCAACCTACAGTTGTCAACCACTACGATTGGCGGCTCAACCATCTAGCCTTTTTTTTAATTACCCTTTTGCATTTGAAATCTCCCATATGGATTTCTTTTCAAAAAAAAATGGTCATCGTACAATGCACGACCTTTACAAAACCTTCAACCTACAAATAAAAAAATTATGCCTTGTACAATCATAAACGAACATGGCCTCAATGATCTTGTATGAACCTCGCAGCTTGAGATCGATTCCTCAGAGTTTAAGCTCTGATACCATGTCAAACTTTCTTGCAAACCTAGCACTTGACACTTAATTCCTAGCGAATTACTGATCTAGTGATTAATTGCACAACTAGGCTCCTAACACAATAAATTCAGCAAACGAAAAATATACCAATCTCAATCATGAAATAAATGACAGAATAGATTCTACCGACTTATAGTTCTTCATTAACTTTCAAAACTTACTTGAGCTCCCATCCTAGGAAAATGGCCCAAATAAAGAAATAAATATAACAACTAGATCTGATTTAGTTGATCAAGCCCTCCTTCACTGATTTGGATCTCTTTGCTGCCCCCTTCCTCGGACACAACACACTCATTAAGATGTCTCTCAATCTTGTGTTGTGTGAAATTCCAACTTTAAACCCTACTGCATTATTTGATGTTATTTCTTCTACTTATTATTCAGAAATAAGTTATTTGCATAAATATCTTCAGTAAATATCGAAATAAATTCAAATGTAGACTTCACCATACAATCACTGAGCAAAACAATAAGGAAATACTAGCACAAGAATGACACAGACATTTTGGACAATTGTCCCCGGAAAAACCCAATGCAAGAAAATCGGTGCAGCAGATGAGGGTTTCTATTATTCTTCATCAAAATCTTCTTGTATAATTTACAATCAGCAATAACGAAGAGAAATTCTCTATGATAACACAGGAGAAATTTCTCACAAAATTTTCTGATGAGAAACGACCCCCGAAGGACTCTCCTCGGCCTCCTGCGTCACCATTGCGTTGGCTCTGTGTGGAGACTGCGCAGAATTACGTCACCTCTACATTGCTCCCTTCCTGTCTCTGCGTTGTCTTTTCCTGCCACTGCGTCCCCTGCTCTTGCACCTCGGATTGATGCTGAACCCTCTATGTCTCTCCCCCACCTGAAACTCTCCCTCTGGATCAATTTTCTCTTACCGAACTTCAGCCACTGAGAAAATCGATTTTACTTGGGCAACTGAGTATTTGCACTGATGTATCTTCGAAATGACCCTCAAGCCTTCCTTTATAATCTTCTCGTTGAGATATCAACGGTCGAGATTAGATCTCTAATCAACGGCTAAGATCATAACTTGACTTGATCCATGTTCTCTAGAAGATTCACACTTTGTTTTATTAATACCCTTTAATTATTTAATTTCCCTAAGTTTAGACTTAGGGTCTCCAATAAAATAATTAAATACTTTAATGAAACATATTCCAAGTGGAAAGTCCACAAACGATTTTTGGATTCTTTGGAATACATGTGCCTAAGCCTCTCCACAAAGTTTGAGACTTAGAGCACTTCTAATGCTACCAAAAATCAACACTCCCTCTTAGCGAGGAAAGTGCCCTAACAATATGCATGCTGCATGTTGTTCTGACCCTGAAGCATCCTCTGCGTTGTTGTTGCTACTGTACTACTGCCCATGACACTACCACTACCACTGCTGCATCTGTACTACAGCTCCCTCTCAAGTGCTGCTTCATCCATTACTAAAACAGATTCTCAATCATCCCCATCTTTTCCCTAAAGTGAACAAACTTTGTTCTCCCTAGGGCCTTGGTTAGAATGTCTGTTGCCTGATCTCCCGTGGGAATGTACTGCAACTGCACTACTACCCGTTGAACACAGTATTTGATAAAATGACACCAAATGTCGATGTGCTTCGACTGATCATGAAAAACAGGATTCTCAGAGAGCTTGATGCAACTTTGATTATCACATAGAATATTGGTTGCCTCCATCTTCCTTTTGAATAAATTCATGAGTAGTTTTCTAAGCCATATGGCCTCACACGAAGTTGTGTTGGCTTCCATATATTCTGCTTCAACTGTGCTCAGTGCTACGGGCTTTTGCTTCTTACTGCACCAGGAGGTCATACCTGATCCAATGTTGAAGCAGTACCCTGTGGTACTTTTCCGATCTACCGAACTTCCTGCCCAATTTGCATCTGTGAATCCACGCAGAATGATACCATCGCCATGGGTGTATTTTAATCCATATCTGACTATTCCTCACACATATTGGAGAACGTGCTTGGCAGCTTCCCAGTGCACCCTCTTTGGTTCTACCATGAACTGACTGAGGGAATTAACAACGTAGAAAATGTCTAGTTGGGTGTTGATCAAATACATGAGAGACCCTATGAGCTGCCTATACAAGGTGGGGTCCACTTCTTTATCTTCGGATGCATCAATTTTCTTCCAATTGGTAATCATTGGAGTAGCCATCGGTCTATAGTCCTGCATTCTAAATCTCTTTAGAATTTTTGTAGTGTATCTTCCTTGCCCAAGGAAGATTTCTCCCTTCTGCTGCCAAACTTCCAATTCCAAAAAATAGTGCATCAGCCCCAAATCCTTCATGTCGAATTCTTCTGCCAAATTCTTCTTGCAGTCTTTGATGAGCCTAGATGATCCTGTAAAAAATAAATCATCTACATACAATACCAAAATCAGAGGCTCATTCTCTACTATGAGATAGTAGAGATTGGGATCAGCGTCACTCTTGACAAATCCCATCTGCTGCAAGTAACCATCAATTCGACCGTACCATGCTCTAGGTGCTTGTTCGAGTCCATACAAAGCTTTCTTCAGCCTACATACATGAGTTTTCTTCTCATGTGTTTCGAAGCCTTTCGGTTGTTCGATGTAAACCTCTTCTTCTATCACCCCGTCCAAGAACGCAATCTTGACATCCATCTGTTGAATCTCCCATCCCATCTGCGCTGCAAGGGATATAATGGATCTGATAGATGTATATATGGCTACAAGGGCGAAGGTTTCTTCATAGTTTGTCCCTTCTTTCTGAGCATACCCCTTAGCCACAAACCTAGCCTTGTACTTCTCTACACTGTCGTCTGCAGCATACTTAATCTTGTAGATCCACTTGGAACCCACAACGGATCTGAACTGTGGTCTATGTAAGACTTCCCAGACATCATTGGTCATGATAGAGTTGTACTCCTCTACCATAGCACCTACCCATACTTGATGTTGAATGGCTTCCTAAGAGATGGAGGGCTCGACAACTTGTGCTACCAATGCTTGGTATCTGCCAGGCTGTCTACGCTGCCTTTTCTCAGTTCCAGGATCCCCAACAAACTCCTTTGCATCCCTCAGCGTTTGTCATACTTCTCTGTTGATTCTGCCACTAGTAGTGGGTGGCTCAAACATCTCTTCTTCCTGTTGTCCCATATGTTGTGAGCTATCTGGATTTTCTTCTCTTGAAGAAATACTAGTACTGGTCACAGTGCTAGATCATGATGGTTGTCCATCTGCTGGATCTTCTCCTAGTTGCCGCTGGACAAGAGGTTCATCCTCAGACTTTTCTTTGATACGCATTTCACGGGATTTTCTAAAGGCTCGATCCTCCATGAATTTCACATCCCTCCTTACTACAACTTTTCTATTACCTGGAATGTAGATTATGTATGCCTTGGATGTCTCTCTATATCCTACAAGATACCCTTTCTCAGCAATCTAATCTAGTTTGCTCCGCTTTTCATCTGGAACATTGCAAAACGCCACACTCCCAAAAATCCTGAGGTGGCTTACCTCCGACTTCATCCCTGTGAAGACACTCTCAGGCATTGTCTTGCCCAGTGCTCTGAGAGGGGTCCTTTTCTGGATATATACAGTTGTGATGGATGCTTTTGCCCACAGAAATCTAGGCAGATCCTGGTCATACAGCATTGCCTTTGCTGCCCCAACAATAGTCTTGTTCTTTCGTTTTGCAACTCCATTTTGCTTTGGATTGTAAGGAGCAGTCCATTCTCTTTTGATGCCCTCCCTTGCACAGAAATCTGTGAATTCCTTATTAGTATATTCGCCACCATTATCTAAACGCAATACTTTAATTTTCTTCCCAATCAGATTTTCTACCAGAGCTTTAAATTCTCTGAACCAATCAAAGACCTCATCCTTGGTCTTTAGGAAGTAAATCCAAGTTTTCCTGGAATGGTCATCTATGAAAGTGACAAAATATTCACTTCCACCAAGAGCTCTAGTGGACATCGATCTCAAATATCTGAGTGTATTAGTCCCAATGCACTTTTCTTCCTATTGTTGCTCTTGGAATACGTTGCCTTAGCATATTTTCCTAGAACGCACCCTCTGCATATGTCATCATGTTTGGTACTAAGAACTGGAACTCTCGCAAATGTTTCTCTGAGCATTCGCATAGCTATATGGTGTAGATGCCCCGTTCATCTGTGCCATAGTTCATTCAGATCTGACTCACTGCTTAGATTGCTTCCTACCACTGCCATTGGAGACTTGAGCTGCAACTTGTATAGTATGTTGCTTTAAGTCCCAATCTGAGCCTTCTTCTTCTAGCTTGGATGTTTCACATAGACTTTTCTTCCGATAATGTATACACCGTATCCCTTGTCCTACAATTGGGACACTGAAAGTAAATTCATTCCCATACCTAGCACATGCAGCACATTAGTGGCTCGAAGACTCTCTTCTGCTTTTGTCTGAAATGCTACAGTCCCTTTTCCCACGGGGATACACTTTGTCTTGTTTCCCATAGTAATTTGAAAGTCCATCCATTCTTCTTGATAGCTAGAGAAATGATCTCTTTCTCCAGTCATATAAGCTAAAGCCCCGCTATCAATATACCAATCATCTAATGATGCAGTGCTAGATAAACACGCACATTCTTTTTCCAGCCTAGACGCCAACTCTGAGAAAACTCGTTCTTCCATCTTCTATGTGCTTTTCCCTTATCCGACAATTTCTATAGAAGGAATGTGTAAGCCCTTTAGGAGTACGAAGTGCTGCCAAGGCAACACCACGAGTTCCCTTTGGCGTAGACCCTCCTGTTTTCTTGCCTAACCCTGCTCTGATACCATGTGAAAAATCCAACTTGAAATCCTACTACATTATCTGATGTTATTTCTTCTACTTATTATTCAAAAATAAGTTATTTGCAAAAATCTCTTCAGTAAATATCGAAATAAATTGGGGTGGCAGGTGGGGGAGGGGTTCTTATATGGCCTCCTCTTTGGTCTCACTCTTGCTAAGAAAAAAAGGAATAGAGTCTTGAACGTTATGGGAGACTCCCTCCTTATAATAAAGAGCATGGTCAACAACAGGGAGATTAAAAACTCAATGCTAAACCAAATTTTGAAAAGAATCAGGTGTAGCTGCAAGAGCTTTGAAAGAGTCAACTTCTATCACATTTTAGACTTGGGGTTTCCATTAAAATAAATAATTATTTTAATAAAACATATTCTGAATGGAATTTCCACAAACGATTTATGGGTTCTTTGGAATACATGTGCCTAAGCCTCTCCACAAAGTTTGAGACTTAGAGCACTTCTGGTGCTACCAAAATCAACATGTTGTTGTATAGTGTGTATTCTCCTTCTCCTTAGCCTTGCTTTTATAACTTTTCATTGAGCTAAATCCTTAACCCTAATCTCCAAATTGATTGACTGGAAAGATTAGATCTCGTCTCACTTGAGATCAAGGGATGAGATTAAAACTTAATCACTGAATTAATTAATTTACTTTTCCTAAATTTACTTTAGCTCAATAAGCCAACATAATAATTATGTGTTTTTCCTAAGTTAAACTTAGGCTAAGTTACATTTGCAACTTGCCCAAATTTGAGCAAGTGTTCTAAGGAGACTTTGGGCGACTTCTGCACACCTAGACACTTAGTCCTTAGTCCTATGCAAAAGTACCTGCCCAAACTATAAGCATGAACACCTAAGCCATCATTTTGCTTCAAATCTATAAATTTCTTTAGTGCATGAATCCATAAGTGGGAAAGTGGAAAGAAAAATAGCAAAACTGATCATCAGACATTCAATAACAGTGCTGATTCTGAAAGACAGAAAACTGGAAAAGCAATATCCAGTAATGCTCTTGCATGGACTAAAGCTCTGTTGTAAAGACTCTCTATCCATCTTAAAACATTAAAAAAAACAAGGCATAAGAAAAATTCATGAGAATTTCCTAATAAGAACTTCGAGAATGGATATCAGAAACCTTACCTGGTAATAACAACTGGAATGCCAGCTTCAGCAGCATGACAAGCAGCTTTTACTTTAGCAGTCATCCCACCCCGTCCAACCCTAGACTTATCACCAAATGTGATTGTCTCGTCATGTTTCTCCTTTACGTAAGTATGTATAAGTTTTGAGCGAGGATCACTTGGAGGACCACTGTAAAGGCCATCCACATCACTTAGAAGAATTAGAAGATCAGCTCTCAACTCAAGGGCCAGTAGAGCAGCCAAACTATCATTGTCCCAGAAAATACCAGTAGCATCCTGAAAAACAATATATAAATGTCAGAATCAAGAACAGAAATGTAAAACTGTACAAAGCTCTAACTGCATCTTCTTTCTCATGCAATGAATTAAAACTAAAGAAAAGTGCAAATGAGTTATCTGAATCTCCATCTGTATTGACCATTTTTAGCAACCAGTTAGTATGACCAGTTCCTAATAAATGTGGCAGGACCCTAAGAATTTCAAAGCCAATGGGGATTGCTATGTATGCTGCAAGAGGGATTACTCAAAGACACAAGTTACAACCATAAAGTAACATGGATAGCCTTAAGCAAGTGTATAAACTTTCATGGGATACACCCATAGCAACAAAAAACTTGTCAGCAATCATTAATATGCAATCCAAATCCTTGATGTCTGACACTCGTTCACACCACAGTAAAAATTGGACAAAATTTTCAGTCCCCGTAAACAAACACTGAAGCAAAAAACATATTTAACTGTCATAGAGAACCAAAAATAAACCAAAAAACATGTTCCCTTGCAGCACAACTTTACAATATGTTGTAATAAAGTCACGATGTATAATGAAATGATGACTTGAGGGAATTAGGTCATATATACGTAATCGGTTATTTGGGGATTACATAACATACACTGTACAACTCCCTCGTTGAGACTATGCTATGTAATATTTCTCATATCTTTTGATAATGAATCATATAGAATCTTTCTCTCCTATCTGCAATATTGCAAATCTGCACCTTTAACGGTTTCTGCCATATTTTCTAAGTGTCATGACTCATCATTGATAATCTTACAGTTCACAAAAATTATTAAATATATTGCAAAAGGTTTTTTCCTTCTACATGCGAAACATCACTATTCTTTGGCCGTTGATGCCACTCTCCAATATGTCTACACCAAATTTAAATCTCTCTCACTCAATATTAAAAATAAATAAATAAACAAAAATTCAAGAATTCCTTCAACTTTTTCAACCAACACTCTTCTCAACAGAGCTCATACTGTTTCTCCTGCTTACGGTCTAACACTCAAGGGGCATTGTTTCTCTCCCATTATGCAGAACTGAAATTACCTAATAGCCTTATAGACTCACAACTTCTAAATCTAGAGAACAATCATAAGCCCACAGGGCGGGGCTTGTTGGTGATTGAGTGTTCTGTTAAGGCACTCATTTGCAAAGGTCACTGGTTCAAACCCCGTGGGTGAGCCCGTCAGGGGTAACTCTGGCCTACCTTGTTCGATATGGTTTGCAGGATATTATAGGGGGCAGGAGAGTTTTTCTTGGCAACAGTGCAATCATCAATGTGATCATGGGTGGAAGCTATGATAATTGATTGTATGGTTCTGGTTACTGATTTTCCTCCTGATATTATATTAATAAAAAACAAAAAACAAAAACATATATTCATTTTGCAAATTTTTGACAAAACTGTAGACTGAAGACAAGCTTAGATCTTCAGCCTTTTATGAATCTTGCAGCTCGCCTAAAATAAACTAACTTATCAAAGATAAATTTTCTCAAATGAGGATCACTAAAAACAAACTTGTGCTAAGTGTAGAAATTCTCAGTTTTCCACCCCGGTTTTTAGTTTCACCTTATTTCTCCAAATAGTTAAATGCCCTTTTCCATATCCTTACATTCAACAAACTGGAAAATAATTTTTTTTTGCTGAAAACACAAATTCTGGAAAATTTACAGAATGCTAAAAAATGCAGAAATAAAAATTAGCAAGCATAAAACAGTCATTCAACACATTTAAAACTGATATTTTTGGTCAACATGACCCTGGAAAACCCCCCTACAACTCTTGGGGAAAACCAGTTCGAAAGCTTCTCTTTTATTTTTCTGAATATTGTTTTTTACAGTGAAACAGGAAAAACTCAGAAAAAATTCCAACAACCAATTTACAGACTTATCTCGATTTCCGTGTTTGCACACCGCCTCGGAAATTGTGCATGTTATCGCTTGCCGCCTACACCTACCTACAGTTAGTGGGAAAAGCCTTCAACCCCACAAGTGTGGTTGGTGGCAAGGAACTCAGAGAAGGGGTTGTCACCTATTCCCAACTCTCTCCATTTAAGCTATCTCCTAGGCTAGCTAAGGGGGGTGGTCCCTAAAGGAAAACTAAGTTAAAGATGTGAGATTTCTAGGAGAACTGATTAGAAGGAATTACTTATCAAAGATGACTCGATTTCCAATATGTAAACAAGCATATAAGTATATGAGCAATATTCAATGACGTGTTCAAAATATAGTCCAGTGCTTTAAAGTAGATAACAAATGCTTGCTCAAAAATGAAATTCAAGATATAATGACAATAATCCCACAAAGAAAGTGTTAGACCAAGATCACAATATGCAATTAAATTTGCAACACCAAATAAGGGTATTTGCCAATGAAACGAGATATATCAATCATCCATAAGCATAATGATCATTAAAATGACAACATGCAATGAAGTTGCATGTAGAAGCAAATTTTCAAGTACCATAGAATTAAACTTGTTGCAAAATTTAAGGAATTAAAATGCTTGCATCCAAAGTGCTTCTTGAGATAATATTTGCATGTGAATCTTTAAACCATCAAGATAGCAAAAAATTGGGAACTTTGCAAGTAAATGTGATGAGATAGTGCTCTTGGTTTATTTTATTAACTAGTTCTAAAGCAAGGTTACAATTGAACTCTAATCCTCAGACTTCACCCTCGCCCAAATATTTGGATCTCACAGTGAGGAGTCCATAGAGGTAGAGGGTCCTTAAAACATCTATTCAACCAACTTAGGTTGGAGGTAAATTTTAGAGATGCAAGTCTAGTAAGAAAAGTGAAGTGCCTAAATGATATGAAAGTGAGTTTGTAAGCGCTATGTAAAAGATGGAGATGATTCAATTAAATATGCTTCATAGTTAGAGCAATAACTCAAGTTGTCATAAATTGAAAGTGTTATGCTTCTTTACTTGTAGTATATTGTGAAACTTATCCAAATGAGAAATAGATCACAAAACATAAGTAAGTGATGGCAAATGAGATTTGCAAACTAGGAAATTTAAAGGACTATGTGATCTAAGCAATTAATGAAATGAAAATATGAGTTACTCACATGCAACTAAATTAGATTAGCAAATGGAATGATGAATGCAAGTGATTTAGTTGAGAAAATTTAAAAAAAAAAAAAAAAAGTTAACCACTCAAGAGGATTTACTCCCTCTAAATGAGTAGGTGAGATACCATGGGAAAAACTTCCCAAGCTCCCTCAAGAAAAGTCAGCTCTTTATTAATGAAAGTGAGACCCTCTTATAGAAATGAAGGGATTGGGAAGAGCTTACAATATGCGTTTTAAATTTGCTCTTTCCCAAAGTTACAAGTGTAAGATTTAAAAAAAAAAAATTTACTTGTGAGATGTTTACAAAGTAAAGGCTTAAAGCCTTGAGGTGAATGGCGGTTACAATTCCTCAAAAGAATGAGGCTTTAGAAGTAGAGGCGAAGTGATAAGGCGGAACTTGGATTTGAAGTTCCAAACGGAAGAGTGTTCCTTAGCCTATGCTTTAGCTCCCTTTCTTCCAAACTTAGATTGTTTCCAAGAACACCTATAGGCAAACAAGCAAAAGAATTAGCATGCCAAAGAAATAGCGCTGAAATATATGAGAGGAAATCACATGCATGCGAAAGAAAAAGTTAGAAACTCAAT